>CM044012.1:34944910-35067410 GCA_024085815.1 Flaveria linearis
TTTTAATAATTTCAAAGTTTAGCGATTTCAACTAGGATGTTTAGTTTGTGGTATCAGAAACTTCATGCAATTGATTTTAGTATCCGTATTCGTATTCAAATTTCATACATCCGAATTTCGGATATTCCAAAATTTTGTATACGATTTGAATGGAAATGGATATCCAAATAAATATATTTATGTAAATAAACAAACAAACAACAAACAAACATACCCAGTGTATCCCGCTGATAAGCAGGGTCTGGGAGGGTATGTGGTGGCAAGTCTTTCCTCTATCCTGAGAGATAGAGAGACCGCTTTCGAAGAGACCCCCGACTCGTTAACAGAGGCAATACCCATAATAATCGTAATACATATCATACAACACATAGGTAAATAACACATACAGAATTAGATAGTGCGCACATCATAAAAAGCGATGTGTAACACCCAAAAAAGGTAGATGACGAAAAACTACGCCTGACGCGGGAGGTCCCGCCACATGTAACTGTAACCCGTCCCACCCACAAATCCCACTAAAAGTCCTTAATTTTTATTCGACGCCTCCACTCACTCCTATCCTCGATCATGTGCTTAGAGAGGTGCAAGTCTATCATATCTCGCCCAATAATCTCATCCCAAGTCAACCTAGGTCCACCTCTACTCCTCCTACCCTCTACGCTGATGTTCTCTACTGCTCTAACAGGTGCTGTCATCGTTCTCCTCTTCACGTGTGACTCAGTAGCTTTATTCCCCTGTAATTTGCGCAACATTGGACATCTCCTTTTTTCTTATATATGGGAACTATGACACTGCTTCTTCACTGCTCTAGCATCTTTCCTGTCTTAAAGATAGTGTTGAATAAGTCCGTTAGCCATTGTAGGCCCTCATCTCCAAGGCACTTCCACACTTCAATCGGAATGTTGTCTGGCCCCACCGCCTTAGCCCTTCTTATTTTCTTCAAAGCTCTCGTAACTTCATCGACTGTGATGCTTCTACAATAACACTTGTTTTGTTGCGTCGTTTGATTTGTTTCATCGATCTTCGTTTGTTGATTATGGTTCTTTATGTTGAAAAGGTTATCGAAGTAAGTTTTCCATCTCCCCTTGATGTCTTTCTCCCTCACCAAGACCTTACCATCCGCGGCCTTTATAAACTTCACCATTCTCAGGTCCTGTCTTCTACGCTCCCTTGCCTTAGCAATCTTAAACATGTCATATTCACCCTCTTTCGTCTCTAATCGCTTATACATCCTCTCGTATGCTGTGTTCTTTGCCTCTGACACAGCCTTTTTCGCCTCTCGTTTAGCCTCTTTGTATTTATCTTTAGCTCGGCTCGTTCTTCTTCATTATTACAGTGTAAAAGCTCTCTAAAACTTTGTTGTTTAATTCTTATCTTCTCCTGTACATTTCGTTTCACCATCAGGATTCCTTATGACCGACTGTCCTATTTGTTGTAGTCCCAAGCGTTTCTTTAGGTGCTTGAATGATTCTAGTTGCCATAGCCCCCCACTTTTGGTTAGCGTCTTCATGTGGCCCACTCAGGTTCATTGGTATGATTTTATCTTTAAGATGGTAATCTTTTCGTCTTTGAGTTGTCCCCATCTGATCGTCGGTCTACTTCTCTTAGTTGGTTGAACCATTGCTCTCTTCAGTCGTAGATCTGCCACCAACATGTGATGTTGAGTGATTACTGTCTGTCCCGGTATTGTCTTGCAGTCCTTCCACGAGCTACGATCTTCCTCCTCATCAACAAATAATCTATCTGTGTGTGTCTCCCGCCGCTGCTAAACGTGATTAGATGCGAGTCTCTTTTCTTGAATAACGAATTTATGTAAATAAATAAATATTCTTTTTAAAAAATATGGTTAATTACTGATCAAATATCAACAATAAATATTTTATAATAGTTAAAAAAAATATTTTAGATACTCGAGTTTCTAATCTTTCCAAAAAAAATTATCCGACTCCAAATTCGGAAAGACAAAATTTTGGGAAGTGCAGATATCCGAATTAAGGATAATCCAGGTTTGATTTTCATTCAAATATTAGGATTCATGTCACTTTAAACACCTGTAATTTTAGCATACTATTTATTATATGTAAGATTTTAAAATACAGAGGGTATTTTGTTACAAAATATGAGAACACACAATAAGTAAAAAAATCAAAAAAAAATATATATCACAATTTAAATTGAATTCAAAAAGTAATTTCGGGTCTTTGTTCCCATAGCCGTCTTCACTAAAGAAAAAAATAAACGAAAAATAAAAAAAATAAAAAATTAAAGTTTTTTATTGTGTCATTTATGAAAGACACAGTGACGTCATTGTGTCATTATGAAATACAAAATAACGTCATTGTGTCATTATGACTGATATAATGACGTCATTATGTAATAAAAGTCTTTAATTAATTAATTAATTATATATTTATTTAATATTAAATGAGCCTATTCTAATTTGTATTTGCTAATTTTAAACTTTTAATTATGAGATCATTTTGATGATTTTACACTAGTATTAATGTTCATCCAATCTAGAGTTATGTGAAAAGTTTTTTCTTTGAATATTTATTAAAATAAACAAGGGGCAGCAGTAAGAAGCTGGGACCAAACATACACCGAAAATTACATAGGAAAACCAACAAAATCTAAATTACGCAATTGTGGCACAATAAATCTCCCATGCTAGATTGTGTGATCCACAACAAGGAAATGCATTTACTTCATCAAAAAGCCTTCTGATTGATGGGTGTTTAAAGGGTTGACAATGATGTCATTTTGAGCCTTTCATAAGAGCCATGTAGTTTAAGAGTATTTATCGGATCGGATAATGAATTATTTAGATTTAAAAATTTCAGGATTCTATCTGAAATCCTATCCGATCCGATCCGAATAAGAATATTTTGATCTGAATTTATCCGATTCAATTCGGATCGAATTCGGATATATCCGAATAATCTGAACTAATCCGAATAAAACAAATAATATTTTTTTTTCCTATTTTTTGTTTCTATTTATTTTTTCTTGCTAATTTTTAATTCTTAACATTTATATCATGTTTTCAGAACCAAATCAGACAGTGAACCGCCATCACTGGTTTACTGGTCGGACCATTCAACCGATCGGACCAGATATAAGAACCAGATAAAATATAATTATATATATATATGTAAAAATACTAAAAATAAAAAATATATGAAAAAACAGTAGGATGTCCAACCCCAGTTCATCCGGTTTTAAGCATCGGACCTGCCGTTGGAGTCCGTCCGATCAAAACGTCGACCGCCTTACGATCCGGTTTTCAAAACAATGATTTTATAAGTTGAAACTCACAATAAAAGATATAAAAGTAGAAAATACAAATTGACTTGTAAACATATTTAAAATTAAAGCATAATAGGTAATTGTATAAAACCCAAAGATTATAGTACTAGAATGTGTCAAGATTCTTATATATCGAGTTGGAAAACATAATAGATAGTTGAGTAATGAGATCCAAATAATCCGAATAACCTGAATAACAAATTATGATATCCGAAATCCGAATAAGAAATTCGTATTCAGATGAAATCCGATCCGAATACCCAATAAGGATTCAGATCAATTTATTCGGATTCGGATACAGATCAATTTAAAATATTTTTGATCATATCAGATTTTGAACAGCCCGAATGTAATTGCCACACAAAAGAAGTATATCACCCTTTTAAACTTCATTGACCCTGCCCCGATTAACGGAGCCGCCAACACTTTCCTCACATTCGTGCAAAGAGTTGGATAAAACTTAAAATTTTTAAAACTTGAGGACTATTAGAATATGATGTTTCATAAAATCCGAATATGTACTCTTATTTTTGTTGTTTTTTTCATGATAATGGTTTATTTTTTATCAACATTCTATGATAATTTTTTAACAAAATCATGTTTTAAATAAGGTTTCACATATTAGCAAGGACCTTACACAACACAAAGTTTGCGACGACATTTTTATATAAACCTTCGAATTTTATCAACGACGCCCAAGTTTCGTTTTTCTTATTAAAAGTTACTTATGTTATCCCATCCTCTTCAAACGTGTGGGTTCACGATGACATTTCGATGCTAGGTTTATACGGTTTAGGTCCCCCGTCACAAAGCGATGTTTCTTATTTTTTAATATAAGGTTTCAAGTGTTCAACATCGTTCAAGTTTCATTTTTCTTATATTAAATCTATGTCCCATTGGTGGGTGAAAAACATTTAGACGTTAGTTTTACTCACGGTTTACGCCCAGGCCCGTCGTGACAGGGTGTTTAATAGTAGTTACTATGGATGAGAACGGTACATACTAGCACCGGTACCAAAAATACCGATTACCGAATTTGTAGAAAAGTGTGTATCGAATACGGTTTGGTACAGGTTTTCCGGTACTTTAACGATTTAGTACCGCTTGGTTTTGTTTCTTTTTTTTGGCTAAATATTAAATTTTTACGTAAATTTTGAACACAACTTCAGAATTCATAATAAAAACATTCAAAAATGTCTTAAAATCATATAAAAACATCTGTAATTTTAACTTGAAATTCAAAACAACTAAAACATCCCAAATTTGAATCGATATAAAAAAAACAAATTTGGGTATTCGGTATCGAATTGGTACTTTTCGGTAATACCGGTACTAGTACCGTCTTGTACTGATCCCGATTTTATGCAAAATCGAGTACGGGTACCACAACAAATAATTCTCTTTGTACTGATACGATATAGATATCAGTACGGATACTCAATACAACAATTTTAATTCCTTTTGTATGGTACCATCCCATCGAAGAAAACTCACTGTAATGTGAAGGTCATCGGAGGAAGTATATGGCGGTTAAAGGTATGCGCCGATGAAGAAAACAGTCGAAGGTTAACTCCGGCAAGAAGTTTTGCGACATACGGCAACGAGCGTGGAGATGGGTGGGTGTAACAATCGAATTCCAACGGTAAAAAATGAGGGTGGTGCACGACGAGTACATGTCGTGTGGCGTGTGGATTCAACGGCGTAGGAACATCATCGGTGTATACGACGAGTACATGTTGTGCGGCGTGTGAATTGAACGGCGTAAGGAACAGACAACGGTGTTATACGACTAGTACATGTCGTGCGGGTGTGGATTTAACAGCTAAGGTCAGACGGCGGTGTTGCCGAAACGGCGCTAACCCGCGCCGCGGGTGTCAGGCGTGAACTCCCCCCCCCCTTAGACCACACACATCGGTGACTTTTCCTTGGGTCGGTCGGCATATTTTATAAAAAAAAAAGATAAAAGGAGTTTAACTTGACGACCTGGTTGGTCCACAACCCATGGTCACGACCAATTCCCATGATTCCCATTTTTGTTGCACCATGGCAATTTGTGATGGTTCTTAATATTTTTTAATTATTAAAAACTTATTAATTTATAAACAAAATATAAGCAGATTAAAAAGAATACCAAGCGATATTAATTTATTTGCTTTGAATAAAATACTTATTTAAGTACTATATAACCCTAATTTAATTAATAAAAAACTTATTAATTTATTTGTTTGCAAAACCTTTTATGTTTATGACATGTTCTATTATTATTGTTTATAGCAAGTGTATGCTTATAAGTTGATTTTTATTCATTATGGTATATATCTAAATATAAACACTTTTTATTTATAATCATGATTTATATTTATATAATAGAAAGTGTTTGGTTGGGTTGGATTGGATTCGGTTGATAATGAGAGTGAAAATTTAGTTTTAGTTGGGCTGTATAAATGTAAGAGAGAGAAATTAGTTTTTTATTATTGGGTTGGGTTGGGTTGCTATCGGGGATAGTCTTACATCTTCCGGGACTTTTATATTAATTATTTTTGTTTTTTTGAACGGCTAAATTGGAATCACTCACGGATCACTGGAGTATCATCGTGCCACCAGTGTTACCACGCGATCATATTCCACCACCAAGTCACCAATTCAGGAGGAAACTCATAATTATGAGAAAACCCCACTTTTGTGAGATTCGAACCCATGACCTAATAGGCTCTAAGTCTTATCCCACCACCAAGATGCCGCTGGGCTATAATGCCTTTGGCTAATTATTTTTGGAGTAAATTACCATTTGCATCCTTGTGGTTTGGTGATTTTGACCATTTGCATCCCTACAGTTTAAAAATTCTCATATACACCATAACATTTCATTTTTGTTCCCATTTGCATCCAAATTACTAACGACGTTAAATAATTCAGTTAATTTTTATAAAATGACGAAATTACCCTTGATACAATTTAATGGGACCATCCACGTCATCTTCTTCTTCTTCTCCTTGACCACCACAAACTCCCTTTCTCTCTCTCTCTTTCTTTCTCAAACATAAACACACACACATTCTCTCTATCTCTCTCATCACTCCATCACCACCACCATCAACACCATCAACACCATCAACACCATCAACACCACCACCGTAGGTTAAACCCCTAAAAGATCACCGACCCACCCACACACATTTCACGCCCTAATTTCCGATACTCTATTCATCGTTGAATCCCCCCCGTTGAATCAAACACTTCACTTTCCAGCCCCTCTATTCATCGTCCCCTTCGTTCTGATTATCGGCGACGGACTCTATCCTCTGCAACTTCAGATCGTTCTTGAACTTGTTGATGAAGTCATCCGCTTTATAGTCGACCTCCTTGGGATGTGTGAATCCCACATTCAAACTGGCGGATTTCTTCATCTTTGCCGGAGGTTTCGCTCCGATGCTGTTGTTGACTTGGTTCTGTCGTGTCCGTCGCCGCGATTCAGGCGGCTGTACACCTCATCCAAGCTCTGAAACTCGCTGGAATATTCCTCTTCCGCCGTGTCACGGTGGTTCTCTTCGTGGGTCTGGTTGGAATCGTCAAGATCTGTGGCTGCAGGTTCTGACTCGTCGATTTGATCGGAGTTATTGAGATCGAAATGTTGGTATTCGAGGGGTTGATTGAAGACGTACTGTGAGGCTGCTAGTTTAATCGGGTGTTGGTGGTAATGGGTCTCCGGCGGTGATTGGTGGTGGTGGGATATTTGGGGGTAGAAGTTGAGGGAATTGAGGCGGTGGCGCCACCACGTACCTCCTCCGCTGGAAATGGTGGTGGTGATAGAGTGATGAGAGAGAGAGAGAGAATATGTGTGTGTTTATGTTTGAGAAAGAATGAGAGAGAGAAAGAGAGTTTGCGGTGGCGGCGGGTGGCGGTGCCGGCGGCGGCGGCGGTGGCGTGGACGGGTGGTGGGTGGGTGGACAGGTGGTGGACGGGTGGTGGGTGGGTGATGGAGGTGTTGACTCCAGCGAGAGAGAAAAAAGGGTAGTGAGTTAGGGGTTTTAAGGGCATTTTCGTCATTTTATAAAAAATTAACTGAATTATTTAACGTCGTTAGTAATTTGGATGCAAATGGGAACAAAAATGAAACGTTAGGGTGTATATGAAGATTTTTAAACTGTAGGGATGCAAATGGTTAAAATGATCAAACTACAAGGATGAAAATGATAATTACTCTTATTTTTGTTTTGTATATTTGTTGTAAAATATAAGGTTTTTGTTGTGTACTTTGAAAACCTCTCTTAAGTCATGTCAGTGTGAAGAAACAAAAGCCCACATTATCTGATTACGTATACTCCACGCCCAATTTCTTTTTCTTTCTCCTTTTCGGTAATTTCCTGCTCATTTTGTAACTTTTTAAAAATAATTTTAAAAATAGTTGCCGGATCTCTGTAAATAATTTAAAGTAATCTAATTTTTTTTATAGTTATAAGAATTAATTGATTTATCTTTTTTTTCTTAAATTTACCTCGAGTTTTTCTAATTCAATTTTTAGGTCGACAATTTATATTTTTAATATTTATTATATATAATGATACATCACCATGAAATTACTATATTGCATGTCATACACTCGCAAGATTTAGGGGGTGTCTGGGAGTGTTTTTTTTACTTATTTTTTAACTTATTTACTTTTAAAAAGTTAAAAAATTATTTTATAGTGTTTGACAATGTGATGGTTGTGACTTGTGAGTGAAATAAGTTAATAAGTCATTCTATACTAATTTATTAACTTATTGAAAAAAAATAAGTCAATAAGTTGTTTTGAGAAGAAATCCCAAACACGCCCTTGCTGTTGCCGAATACCACTTGAAATTTCCTTCAGTGATAGTCGTTTGTTGCAATCACACTACATCTTGTGTGTTGCAACACCACCCCTCTCGTAAACAATTTGAAGTGTGTGTTTCCTCGTTAGGTAAAAGTGACACATTTAATAATTAATCTATAGTCGTTCCTTAGAGGGTGGGGGCACTGTCACCGCGGCCTCACGGTGGGGGCTTGTGACGCGCAGTAACACTGTCGCCTGTCCCTCACGTCGTGAAATTCCAACGCTGGGCCACGCACTTACGCCGTGCCACACCACCACAAAACCCACCTTTTTACCGTGAGAACGGGTCATTTTTTGACCGTTTAAGATGCCACCCCCTCCCCCACCCCACCCGTTCGCTATATGCCATTTTAAAAAATGCACTATAGATATCAAACTCAAACTCATAAATTTTATATTGTTCTTAAGACTTCTCATCTTATCTTATACAATTCTCGATTAACTTCCAAAATATGGATCCCACCTAAAAAATATACAAATTCTCAAAGAAATTTTAGTTTTAATATTATCATATTACTAAATTTTATATTTTTTATTTAATGTATTTTTATATTTATAATTTGTAATTTACTTCTATTAATAAAGTAATTTTTTAAAAAAAAAATGTGATGTGGTGTGATATATTTTGATTGGTGGGTATGTAGTGTAGTGTGGTGGGTGTGGTATAGATACCCCACCACCCTTATGCATCGAAGTTCATCAATATGGGCTAATTCAATATCAAATGCTTATGTATTTCCATTTCTAATGCGACTTTCAAGCAATAATATCTTTTAATAACACTTCTAACAAGACCTTTAAGTTCGCCTTTAACTTATGAACACAAATACTATTTGATATCACATAATGTAATTATTTTATCTCTTATTCAATACATTATGTTTTATACCGGCTACCAATAATCGAATCATAGATTTCTATTATCCATGTTAGACCAACACAGATCTCATCCATTCCTCTTATTCAAGACTTTTGATGAGTCGATAATTTGACTTTACCATGTTTTATAATGTATATAGTTAACACATTCTTCATCAGAAAATAACATTTCAAACATGGACTACGCTTGATAACCCAATTCATGAGTCGATAATTTGACTTTACGGGAATTTAGGTATCTAGAGGAATACACAATCACTTGTTATGTGCCCAAGTATACAACACAAATCACAAACAACCAAATTATCTAAAACCTTTGGTGACACCGACAATAGAGTGTAAGTAAACTTTCCTATTAACGATTAGAAAGTACATTCGTTTTTTCACTCTAAACAACTTGACGTTCTTTTTCACAACACATAATCAACTTCATGAAAGTGACGGCTATGGTTAAGCAAACTACGTGGATAATTTAACGTGTTATTAAGACGACAAAGTTCAACATGTTAGTTACTAATATTGTTGGGGCGTTCATTAATCCAAATGGCATAGCAGAAAGATGAATTAGTTTTGCCTTCATCTTTCGTTCAATTGATATAATCACTCTTATCATGAGAATAGTAATAGTTGCTTTGCCGTTCAAAAAAAAAGTATTAGTTGCTTCATCAAAGCCAATTTTAACACAATGTCATTTGGGGCTATTGTCTTTTATACATATTATACACATTCAAGAAGACATCATCTCCTTATGTTAAGCATATGAAAACTCTAATTGCTTAATCAAACCATCACTTTAACGAACAGTCTTGTGAGCATACCTGAATACATGAGCCATTGGTCATTTGGTTCAATGGCACGGGAATGAAGGATAGTGCTCAGGATCTTTTAGATCACTATAGGAAGTTTTACCACATTTGCAGGGTTTCCTTCAAAATTTAGTGAAACATGGCGTTGTGCTGATGTACGGGCTTCCATGCGAGGATGTGCCAGACAATCAACTTTAGTCCTTTAAAAACAAATAGTGATTACATGTATTCAAGTTAAGCATACTTTTTTAAAAAATTGTTAATAGTTACTGTCTCTTTGAATTTACTAATGAATAAACGTTCTTCATTTATACCAACGAACTCATACACTCACTAATCTAGTCCTAAAATACACCAAACATTCATGACAAGACTTGAACCTCTACGGTTAGAAGAAATATATAACACCTTAATATTATTAAGTATAATCCTCTTTTACTAGTTTATCAACATATTATTTGAGTGGTTGTATACATTTTTAATCTACAAACACACACTTTTAGTTGTGCAGATATTTTATATATTACTCTACTCTTAAAATTAACCCAATTATATTATATAGAATTTGAAACCATAATCTTCTGATAGAATTAATCACACTACTAGAAAACTGTTAATAGATGACGCGCAAAAGATGACGCACGAAAAAAGATGACGCACGAAAAAAGATGACGCGCATTTACGCGTATCATAAAATATATGTCATATTTTAAAAAATTCTTAGAAAGGATGACAAGCATTTTTGCGTATCATCTTGGTTCGTCATCTTTTAAAATTTCAACTTATAAAATATTCTAACTTAATTGTGTATATGTTACCCAAATCGCGGTTTCCCCCTAAAAAGTACCCCTCCCCCGGTTTCCCCCAAATCTATCGCGGCCCCACTGCAGCCGACCACCTCCACCGCCGGCCCCTACAGCCGATCACCTCCACCGTCGGCCCCTGCACCTCCAGCACCCGACCACCTCCACCACCGGCCAAGCACCTCCAGCAGCCGACCACCGCCCCTGCAGGCAAATCGCGACCCGACCTCCCCCTCCAGTAGCCGACCACCACCGACCGAGCACCTCCAGCAGCCGCCACCATCGATCGAGTACCTCCTGCAAGTCATAGGTGCTACATTGTTGTTTGATTGTTAAATTATGGTTGATTGTGGATGTGTTATAAATTAGGGTTTTAAGTTGAAGTTCTTGGATCTAATATATGTTTTAGTGTTTGTTTTTTAGGTTTTTTGAAGGTTATTCATCATTATGTAGATTACATTATACTGCTTGTGGATTATATTGATTGATGCAAGTTCTATTTCAGTTATGTTTGCAGTTATTCTAGAGACTCGGAAGTTCGGGTTCATTTGTCTAAAGAAGAACAAAGGGCAGCTGAGGAAAGCCTCTCGGTTTATTGCAGGCCGGTAGAATTTTACAACCTTCTTCAACATCGGGCTAGTATAAATGTATTTTACTTACTTGTATCATTCCCATTCTCATCATCCATCTAGCTTTTAGGAATAAATATATATACATCGTATATTAACTTAATCTTGGCTGGTTCTCAATTTATTTGTGCCTAGCACTCTGCCCCTTTTCTTTAAATAACATTCTTTTATCACAAAAGATGATTACAGTGACACATATGCATAGTTTTTTTATCTATTGGTATGATATCATGCAACCATCATTTCTAACAGGATGTTTGGACTACAAGTTAAAAGAAAAGCACAAAAGAAGGTAAGGGATACTACATAATCTCACAGCCTTTATTACTCACTAACTAATTTTTTTACCAACTGTTGATATACATTGTCTTGTTTTTTTACCATCATTTCTAACAACTGTTGATACTATAATCATTTTTTACCAGCATGGTTTTACGTAAGAATGTCTATCTTTCCAAGATACTTTCAAATACACGCCACTTGTTCATGATTTGTTTATAAATGTTTTATGTTTACATTTTAGATACATTGAAGAGTTGGATCTAAGGAGATTCATTATCAAGGAAGAGGTAGATGCTGTATTTCCACTGATCGATGTGGCTGATAAAGGACAAATTGATCGGAAAACTTTAATAGAATGGGTGGTAAGACTTTATCTTATTCACGATCAAGATGAAATATCCTGATCAAGTTTGTGTATAATTAGTTAAATATTTGAACCAAATGAGAGGTCGAATTCCCGGATAATTGTTTAGGTACAAACAAATAAGGATAGTGATTGTTCTTACTAATTGTAGAAATCCTGATGAATTCCTATGATCAAAGCCTCACAAATAGAAGAAAGAAAAAGCAAATAATTTCTCCTGGACATTCATGTCATTTTGTTACTTAATGCAGGTAAAAGTTTTCAATGGTCGTAAAGCTTTAGCACATGCTTTAAGTGACACCAAGACAACAGTAAAACGACTGGACAAGCTTGTCACAGCTGTCTTGTTTGTTATAGTCTTAGTTGTGTGGCTTCTTTTAACCGAAATTGCTACCACCAAAGTGCTTGTCTTACTCTCATCACAGCTTGTTGTGGCTGCTTTTATATTCAGAAAGACTTGCAAGACGATTTTCGAAGCTATTGTGTTTGTTTTCATCATGCATCCATTTGATGTTGGTGATCGTTGTGTCATTGATGGGGTCCAGGTACAAAATGCACATTTTTCGTTATTTATACTCTTTATGTCATGATGATTTTCATTTGGTTGATTAACTAGTGTTATTTGACAGCTGATAGTTGTAACGACCCGAATTCGTATATGTAATTAAAATACAATTAAGGTATGTGTGTTAAAACCTAATATTGTAAAATATGTTAAAGGTTAAATATTATGACTTAACTAGAAATTTGCTAGTTAGTTATTAGTGATGGAAGAATGAAAAATGATACTAGAGGGGTGGATCTTGCCAATTGATGAAACTTGAACATGGATATGTATGGCAAGCCATACATCTTGATGAGCATTGTCTTCTCAACCATCTCACTCACGTTTACACACGCAAGGGAAGAGGAGAAGAAGGGTTTTGACATCTCATGCTCAAATTTGTTGGTGATTCAAGTGCAAGATCCTAAATTAAACCCTAGAAATCATTCTTCATCTCATCAAGAGCTACAAGTAAGTGTTATTTGATGTTCTTGAGGTGTAAAATCGTCACCCACATGATGGGTGTAGAAATTGGGGTTTAAACATGAAACCCTAGTGTTATAGTGCTAGATGATCATGTGTATGTGTGTATTATGGTAACTAGATGTGTAATTGCTCCTTAATTGAAGATTTACATGAACCATGGAATGGGTTTAGTTACTAGATGGTTAAACTAAGGATTCTTCATGTAAACTAGTTGCTAGTTGTAGAATCCATGTTCATTCTTGTAGAAATGTGATTAGGTGCATAACCTTTGGTTGAAATTGATGAATCACATGTGGTTATGTGATTTGGGTGTAAAACTAGCTTGATGATGTTTAAAAGTTAGTTAATAACCAATATGTTAAGTTATGCACATAAGGTGTTTGATAAAATGCCTAAATGAGATGAAAAACATGAATGAATCACTTAATTGCAAGAAATGTGCAATGTGAAAGCCTAGATTGTAGGTTAAATGTGATAAATGGTCAAATAGACCATATGTGTGATTAAATGAATGTTATGTGTTAAATGAGTCCTTAAAATGGTAATAGGAAGTGGTGTGGCAAGCGGATCCAAGGGAACCGGGAGGAACACGTTGATTGACCACTTAAACCTTCCGGACTCAAGGTAAGACATTCTTTAAATTGAGCATAACAAAGTAAAGGCATGAGTCACAATGTGTGTGACCATGTGCTTATAAGCTCATACAAAAATGAAAACCACGTGTAAAAAGGATAAATAGTTGACTTGCACCGTATGTGAGCTTCTATGACAAATGATTCACGACGTGCGTGAACATAAAAGAAATAACACTTAGGTGTTATACCACATGATGTGGAACAGAACGAGTCACAACGTGTGTGACCGTCCCATGGAAATGGGAACAAGGACAAACCCGAATTAAGGTGATTCACATCGTGTGTGAACACTAGGGTAAAGGGTTATCCCTACGATTTGCAATGTGTGTGAACGTTGGGTAACGCCAAGGACAAACCCGAATTAAAGTGATTCACATCGTGTGTGAACACTAGGGTAAAGGGTTATCCCTACGATTTGCAATGTGTGTGAACGTTGGGTAACGCCAAGGACAAACCGAATTAAAGTGATTCACATCGTGTGTGAACACTAGGGTAAAGGGTTATCCCTACGATTTGCAATGTGTGTGAACGTTGGGTAATGCCAAGGAAAGCGGTCGTTCACGAAAGAATGGCAACCGCTCATTAAAATGGGATTTGACCCTATACGGGTCAAATTGGGTATAAAATGGAAATTTGCGTTTTGATAAGCAAATGGGATGGGTTGGGTCTAAGAACTCACCAAACATATGTAATATGTTATAATAGATCGATTCCATGGTTGTCGGGACGGTCGGGAACTCTAAAGAACAAACGAACCATAAATGGGGTAATTAAGGCATTAAATACCAAATAAATAGAAAAAATTTTGGTATGTTGCCAAGAGTCGGGTTAGACTCGTTGAAACTCCATGGGAATCACGTATAGGTTAAAATATGTTATTTCAGGTGTTTGGAACAATCGGGATCGAAAGGGGTGGCTCGGAACGCGAAACAACCTTTAACGGGTCAAAAATATGAACTAAGATGCAGGTACCACCGTAACTTACGGTGCCTACCGTAAGTTACGGTAGGTTCTGGGTGAAATGGGCTATCGTAAGCCAGTGTAGAACCACCGTAGCAAAAATAGGGCTACCGTAACTTACGGTACCCACCGTAAGTTACGGTAGGGCCCATTTTCCAGATTTTGTCGATTACGTTTAACGCGTTCCGAGTCCGTTTAAACTCCGTAAAGACCCGAAATGAATGTTAGAGTGTACTTACTTAGTTCCTATGAACTAATGGATGTCTAAACGTGTGTTTTCAGGTGTTACGGGACCGGAGGGCTAAAGTGATCGACAGGGTTATACAAGGATCGAACGGGACTTGCATACACGTTTCTTTTATAGAAACTAACGTGTTAATATTATTTTGAAACTCCCTATCACGTGTTTATGTAAATGGAATGTTAAACTTCATTTTTGAGTGTCGGTTGACACGAAACACATATTTTTGGGAGTTAATTGTTAATGAATTTTCTGGGACCAAATTCCGCATGTTTAATTAACTTAAATGGACTCTTTGGAGGTCCGGGTGTTACAAGTTGGTATCAGAGCCAACGGTTTGAGAGATTCAAGTGCGTCGCGAACACTTGGACTCAAATTTTGAGCTCTAGATATGAGAAATGCAAGCGTTCGATCCAAGAAGCCGATCACTGAGCCTAAAGGTACAAGGTTAGTGTGCCGTTTATAAACGTAACAGGATTGACACATGTATGATATATGTATGATATATGTATGACATATGTATGATAGGAATCATATGAATGATTGAACCTAGCTTCTTGACTTAAGTTTGGAATAATGGAACTAAGAAGGCATCCGTGTGGTGAGCTTGTCGCTAGGCCTGGCCAGTCTAACAACAATCGAAGGCACGCGAATGGATTCTTAGGGATGTTGTTTTAAACTTAAGGATGGAAATGGGTATTGTGTGAATAGGGTTAGGCCCTAGTGATAGTAGAATCATAAGCATCAGTGTATATGCTATAGATTACGTATATGGTACTAACGTAAAGGTTAATTGTCACAGTCTTAGGTCATGGCTGGTGACGATCACGTGATCAATATAGAGAATCACGAGACCCATCCCGATGATGCAACACGGGAATGGTCAAGGAAGAAGTTGGCAAGGCTTTGAGGCTTTATTGCCGGGATACATCGAGGATGTACGCAGAGATCTACGGGATCTCATTCAACAAGAGTTTGTGGCGCTGAAGGCTGACAAAGAAACTGAAAGGCCAACAAAGAAAGTGACCTATAAGGAGTTCGTTGCATGCAACCCTACAACGTTCAAGGGTGAGGTAGATCCACTACTTAGTCAAAGGTGGATCAAAGATATGGAAAGTGCCTTTGAAACCTCACACTGTGAAGAATCTGATGAAGTGAGGTTTGCTGCAAGCCAACTCCGGGAACGAGCTAAAGACTGGTGGGAATTGCAACGGGATGAGAAGGGGCGGGAAGGTATCAAAAAGTATGACTTGGGAAGAATTAAGAATGTTCACAAAGCGGTTTTGCCCACAAGCCGCTATCAACAGAATAGCAGAAGAATTCCTACAGTTACGACAAAAAGATGAAAGTATTGATACCATCACGGCCATCTTCTACGACAAAGCCAAGTTTTGCCCACAGTTGCTCCAGGATGAAAGGATGTGGATTAACCACTACTATGGCATGTTGAGTGCCAAGTATCGAGAGTTTCTTACACGTCCAAATGTGAAACTCTAGCAGAGCTTATCGATTGTGCTAGGGATCGAGAAGCGGAATTGAAAAGGCAAGTTGATCGTGGGGAGAAGCGTGCGGCTGAAACGGAGACGGGTTCGTCTAGAAAGCCAAGATTTCATCTTCATCAAACAAGTCTGGGAACGACAAAGACTCCAAACATTGCAAGATTTGTAAAAAGAAGCATGGGGGAGTTTGTAGATACGGATCTAAAAATTGCTTCAAGTGTGGAAAGTCGGGTCATTCGACATCGCAATGCACAAGCCCGTTAAGTGTGTGCTACAACTGTTACAAACCGGGCCACAAAAAGAGCGAATGTCCGGAACTAAAGAAGGATGGTACAAGTCAATCCTCGGTTGCTCAAGGTTCGGGGAAAAAGGGTGATGGAGGAAAAGCTAAGGCGAGAACTTTCTTGATTACGGCTGAAGAAGCCAAATCTATAGCCGACATTGTGACGGGTACTTTTCTCGTCAACTCACTACCTGCTTATGTGCTATTTGACTCGGGTGCTAATAGATCGTTTGTTTCGGTTAAATTTGCGAGTCATTTTTCCATGGTGTTAGACAACTTACCTAGTCCTTTAGAGATTGAGGTAGCGGATTCAAAAACGTTCTTAGTGTTCAACGTTTATCGAAATTGCATACTTACCATCGAAGGTGAGGTTATTCGGTCGACTTAATACCCATGACACTCGGGGAGTTTGATGTAGTAATTGGTATGGATTGGCTTTCCATGTACCACGCCATATAGTTTGCAATCGCAAGTGCATCCAATTGATATCTCCGAGTGGTTATGAGGTAATAATCCAAGGTGCAAAACGCGGTGGCGTAGCTTTTGTTCTTGGTTAAAGCGATGAAATACATGAGCCATGGAGGACAATCGTTCTTGGCCTATGTAATAGACACGGAAACGAAAGTTCAAGTGTTGGAAGATATTCCGGTTGTTCGGGATTTTCCAGATGTCTTTCCGGAAGATTTACCGGGAGTCCCACCGGAACGGGAGGTCGAGTTTCGAATCGACCTAACCCGGGAGCTAAACCCATTGCAAAGGCTCCCTATCGTTTGGCGCCATCGGAGCTCCAAGAGTTAATGACACAATTGCAAGATCTTTTAGACAAGGGGTTCATACGTCCGAGTACTTCGCCTTGGGGAGCACCGGTTCTTTTCGTGAAAAAGAAGGATGGAAGTCTTCGGATGTGTATCGACTATAGAGAGTTGAACAAAGTGACGGTTAAGAACCGTTACCCATTGCCTAGGATTGATGATCTATTCGATCAGTTGCAAGGTGCATCGTGGTTTTCGAAAATCGACTTACGGTCGGGTTATCATCAGTTGAAGGTAAAGGAAGAAGACATCCCCAAGACGGCATTTCGTACTAGATACGGGCATTATGAGTTCCTTGTGATGTCTTTCGGGTTGACAAACGCCCGGCGGCATTCATGGATTTGATGAATAGGGTGTGCCGACCCATGTTAGACCGATCTGTCATTGTATTCATAGATGATATCCTTATTTATTCTAAAATGAAGGTGATCATGCTTGTCACTTGCGTGAAGTTCTCGAAACGCTTCGTCGGGAGAAATTGTTTGCAAAATTCTCCAAGTGTGCCTTTTGGTTACGAGAGGTACAATTCTTGGGTCATGTGGTAAACTCGGAGGGTATACACGTAGACCCCACAAAGATTCACGCGGTGACCAAATGGAGTCCACCCAAGACTCCCACGGAGATTAGAAGCTTTCTTGGGTTAGCCGGATATTATCGGAGATTCATTCAAGACTTTGCTAAGATTGCTTCTCCTTTAACCAAGCTTACCAAGAAAGAGGTGAAGTTCCTATGGGGTGAAGAGCAAGAGAAAGCCTTTCAAGAGTTAAAGTCGAAATTGACTCAAGCTCCGGTTTTGTCTTTACCCGAGGGAACCGACGATTTTGTGGTATACTCGGATGCTTCCTACTCCGGATTGGGTTGTGTTCTAATGCAAAGGGGCAAGGTGATTGCCTATGCCTCGAGACAACTGAAAGTGCATGAAAGAAACTACCCAACCATGATCTTGAACTAGCCGCGGTGGTGTTCGCGTTAAAGATCTGGAGGCATTATCTATATGGTGTAAAGTGTACAATTTACACGGACCATAAGAGCTTAAAGTACTTCTTTACGCAAAAGGAGTTAAACATGAGACAAAGGCGGTGGATGGAATTGCTAAAGGATTATGATTGTGAAATCCTATATCATCCGGGAAAGGCCAATGTCGTGGCTGACGCCTTGAGTCGAAAGGAGGATCATACTCCTATCAAAGTAACCGCAATGAAGATAAACCGTTATATCCGAAGTGGTTGAACGAATCAAGGAAGCACAAACTGAAGCGCTAAAGGAAGAGAATTTGAAGAAAAATCGAATCAAAGGTCAAACTCAAAACTTGGAAGATGATAGTCAAGGATTGAAAACAAGATGGGGTCGGGTTTGGATACCACCTACTTGTACCTTGAAGAATGATCTATTGGATGAAGCCTATAAATCCAAGTATTCAATTCACCCGGGAGCGACTAAGATGTATAGAGACCTTCGGGTTAACTATTGGTGGCCGGGCATGAAACGCGATATTGTCAAATACGTGGAGAAATGCTTAACTTGTTTGCAAGTGAAGGCGGAACATCAAAAACCTCATGGTGAATTGCAACCGTTGGATATTCCGGAATGGAAATGGGAAAAGATAACAATGGATTTGATTACTAAACTTCCAAGAACGAAGAAAGGGTACGATGCGATATGGGTTGTTGTCGATCGATTGACCAAGAGCGCTCATTTCCTTCCTATTCGTGAGACTTACAATTCGGAGAAAATGGCGGAGGTTTACGTGAACGAAATAGTGTCACGACACGGGGTGCCCGTGTCGATTGTGTCCGATAGAGACACACGGTTTACTTCCAAGTTTTGGAGGAAATTTCAAGCGGAGATGGGGACAAAGCTATTGCTAAGCACGTCATACCATCCCCAAACCGACGGACAAAGTGAAAGAACCATTCAAACATTAGAAGATATGCTACGAGCGTGTGTTCTTGACTTTGGGGGTAGTTGGGATGAGTATTTGCCTTTGGCGGAATTTTCTTACAATAATAGCTACCACTCCACCATCGAGATGCCTCCGTATGAAGCTTTATATGGAAGAAAATGCCGAACTCCCATTTGTTGGGGAGAAATTGGTCCACGGGAACTCGCGGGCCACGATACGATAATGAATACGGATGAAAAGATTAAGCAGATCCGTGCTCGCATGAAGGCGGCGCAAGACCGTCAGAAAGCTTACGCGGATAAGCGTAGACGACCCATCGAGTTTGAGGTGGGCGATTTGGTTTTGTTAAAGGTTTCCCCATGGAAGGGTATTATACGATTCCGGAAGCGGGGAAAGTTGAGTCCGAGTTTATCGGGCCGTTTAAAATCATCGCACGTGTGGGTAAAGTTGCTTACCGGTTGGAATTGCCGGAAGAGCTTCAAGGAATTCACAACACGTTCCATGTATCTTACTTGAGAAAGTGTCTGGCTGACGAGTCGGCCTATGTCCCGTACGAGGATTTGGAAGTTGATGACAAATTGAACTATATCGAGAAGCCGGTGGCTATCTTGGATAGAAAGGTCAAGCAACTGAGAAATAAGACACTCAATCAGGTGAAGGTGCAATGGAAGAATCGTAAGGGATCCGATGCCACTTGGGAATCGGAAGATGAAATGAGGAAGTCTTATCCTCATCTATTTGATTAGTATGTAAAGTTTCGGGGACGAAACTCTCTTTAGAGGGGGAGACTTGTAACGACCCGAATTTCGTATTATGTAATTAAAATACAATTAAGGTATCGTGTGTTAAAACCTAATATTGTAAAATATGTTAAAGGTTAAATATTATGACTTAACTAGAAATTTGCTAGTTAGTTATTAGTGATGGAAGAATGAAAAATGATACTAGAGGGGTGGATCTTGCCAATTGATGAAACTTGAACATGGATATGTATGGCAAGCCATACATCTTGATGAGCCTTGTCTTCTCAACCATCTCACTCACGTTTACACACGCAAGGGAAGAGGAGAAGAAGGGTTTTGACATCTCATGCTCAAATTTGTTGGTGATTCAAGTGCAAGATCCTAAATAAACCCTAGAAATCATTCTTCATCTCATCAAGAGCTACAAGTAAGTGTTATTTGATGTTCTTGAGGTGTAAAATCGTCACCCACATGATGGGTGTAGAAATTGGTGGTTTAAACATGAAACCCTAGTGTTATAGTGCTAGATGATCATGTGTATGTGTGTATTATGGTAACTAGATGTGTAATTGCTCCTTAATTGAAGATTTACATGAACCATGGAATGGGTTTAGTTACTAGATGGTTAAACTAAGGATTCTTCATGTAAACTAGTTGCTAGTTGTAGAATCCATGTTCATTCTTGTAGAAATGTGATTAGGTGCATAACCTTTGGTTGAAATTGATGAATCACATGTGTGTTATGTGATTTGGGTGTAAAACTAGCTTGATGATGTTTAAAAGTTAGTTAATAACCAATATGTTAAGTTATGCACATAAGGTGTTTGATGAAATGCCTAAATGAGATGAAAAACATGAATGAATCACTTAATTGCAAGAAATGTGCAATGTGAAAGCCTAGATTGTAGGTTAAATGTGATAAATGGTCAAATAGACCATATGTGTGATTAAATGAATGTTATGTGTTAAATGAGTCCTTAAAATGGTAATAGGAAGTGGTGTGGCAAGCGGATCCAAGGGAACCGGGAAGGAACACGTTTGATTGACCACTTAAACCTTCCGGACTCAAGGTAAGACATTCTTTAAATTGAGCATAACAAAGTAAAGGCATGAGTCACAATGTGTGTGACCATGTGCTTATAAGCTCATACAAAATGAAAACCACGTGTAAAAAGGATAAATAGTTGACTTGCACCGTATGTGAGCTTCTATGACAAATGATTCACGACGTGCGTGAACATAAAAGAAAATAACACTTAGGTGTTATACCACATGATTGTGGAACAGAACGAGTCACAACGTGTGTGACCGTCCCATGGAAATGGGAACAAGGACAACCCGAATAAGGTGATTCACATCGTGTGTGAACACTAGGGTAAAGGGTTATCCCTACGATTTGCAATGTGTGTGAACGTTGGGTAACGCCAAGGACAAACCCGAATTAAAGTGATTCACATCGTGTGTGAACACTAGGGTAAAGGGTTATCCCTACGATTTGCAATGTGTGTGAACGTTGGGTAACGCCAAGGACAAACCCGAATTAAAGTGATTCACATCGTGTGTGAACACTAGGGTAAAGGGTTATCCCTACGATTTGCAATGTGTGTGAACGTTGGGTAATGCCAAGGAAAGCGGTCGTTCACGAAAGAATGGCAAACCGCTCATTAAAATGGGATTTGACCCTATACGGGTCAAATTGGGTATAAAATGGAAATTTGCGTTTTGATAAGCAAATGGGATGGGTGGGTCTAAGAACTCACCAAACATATGTAATATGTTATAATAGATCGATTCCATGGTTGTCGGGACGGTCGGGAACTCTAAAGAACAAACGAACCATAAATGGGTTAATTAAGGCATTAAATACCAAATAAATAGAAAAAATTTTGGTATGTTGCCAAGAGTCGGGTTAGACTCGTTGAAACTCCATGGGAATCACGTATATGTTAAAATATGTTATTTCCAGGTGTTTGGAACAATCGGGATCGAAAGGGGTGGCTCGGGAACGCGAAACACAACCTTTAACGGGTCAAAAATATGAAAAGATGCAGGTACCACCGTAACTTACGGTGCCTACCGTAAGTTACGGTAGGTTCTGGGTGAAATGGGCTATCGTAAGCCAGTGTAGAACCACCGTAGCAAAAATAGGGCTACCGTAACTTACGGTACCCACCGTAAGTTACGGTAGGGCCCATTTTCCAGATTTTTGTCGATTACCGTTTAACGCGTTCCGAGTCCGTTTAAACTCCCGTAAAGACCCGAAATGAATGTTAGAGTGTACTTACTTAGTCCTATGAACTAATGGATGTCTAAACGTGTGTTTTCAGGTGTTACGGGACCGGAAGGCTAAAGTGATCGACAGGGTTATACAAGGATCGAACGGGACTTGCATACACGTTTCTTTGTAGAAACTAACGTGTTAATATTATTTTGAAACTCCCTATCACGTGTTTATGTAAATGGAATGTTAAACTTCATTTTTGAGTGTCGGTTGACACGAAACACATATTTTGGGAGTTAATGTTAATGAAATTTTCTGGGACCAAATTCCGCATGTTTAATTAACTTAAATGGACTCTTTGGAGGTCCGGGTGTTACAATAGTTGAAGAGATGAATATCTTAACAACGGTTTTCTTGAGATATGAAAACGAGAAGATATATTATCCCAACTCAGTTTTGTCAACAAAACCCATCAGCAATTTCTATAGAATCCCAGACATGGGAGATAGTGTTGAATTCTCTATTGATTTCGCCACACCAATTGAGAAGATTGGGCTATTGAAAGACGATCAAAAAGTAAGTTTTCTTTGCATAACTGCAAGTCTCCAACAGTCGATTCTGCATATATTTAGATCATATTATGAAGATATGTTTATTTATGGTCAGGTATTTGGAGAAGAATCCCCAATTATGGCACCCAAATCACAGTTTTGTTGTGAAGGAGATTGAAAATGTGAACAAGATAAAGGCTGTCCTTTTCTTCAATCACACAATGAATTTTCAAGATTTCCCTGAAAAGAATAAGCGAAGAACTGAATTGGTTTTATAACTGAAGAAATTGTGTGAAGAGTTGAAGATCAAATGCTATCTCCTTCCTTAAGAAGTTCATCTGCCTCACGAAACAACAACTGTGCCCGCTAAATAATCACACAACCTTCTGCTATAAGGTCACATCTTTCTCAACTACGATATAAAAAGTTAAAAACCTTGATTCTTCATGTATTTTAGTAAATGTTTTGAACCATACATGTTACATTTAAATTAAATATTAATAATCATGTTTATAAGTTATAACACTGGTTATTTATGATAAAATTCAAAATTTAGACGAAAAGTATTTCAGATCAACTCAACCTAGTCAGTTTGACCCGTCGATTTGTTTGACCCGCGCTTAACTTTAACTGATCTTGCACCCTTTTAATCATGCAGCTTGGATTCTACATGTGGAAGGTGATTTTTCACATTAAGACTCTCATGCATGACGTGAGAGGCAGCCCTGTATGTATTTTAAGGATTTTATATATGCTTCAAGTCCATTGGTAATGGTTTGAATCTTTCATTTTTTTCGTGGAGACAACTTACTAGACAGAAGCTTCCATCTATGCTATTGAAGACTTGTAGTCGCACGGGTTACTTGTTCTCATGATCAATCTGATGCAAAGACGTTTCTTTTTCTGAGATATGTAGCATTTGCGGGGTTTCCGATCTTGTAAACTATTTTATGGTATGTTGCAAGAGATACTCAAGATCTTTTGATCGAGTGTTGTGTAGGTGAGTAATGAGTTCCTTATAAAATTTAAATACTTATTTTTAAATTATGTTGCTTTAAACTTCAGTTCTCTTATAAGGTTTTTTGTTCTCCCACTTGCGGAGTTCATTAATCTCGTTTCATCAGAATCAAATGAAGTCTGTGGTAGGGAAGATAGAAGAACCATCGCACCAGAGCATGTTCTTAAGGCATTAGAGGTTTGTTAATCACTTTCATAATCATGATTTACCCACACACAATCATGTTTCACATTTCACCTCATTATCCACTTGTGATGAAGTTCCATACTGATGTATATATATCTGTAGGTTCTTGGTTTGGGAATTACATAGAAGAGGTTTATGCTGCATACGAACAACATTAGGTTGGAGAAGGTAAAGAAGAATACACTGATGGTGATTTGGATGAAGTTCGTGAAGACTGGACGCGCTACGTATCGAATTTCATTTATATGTAGGTCTGAAATGATATATTTGGACTTGTGTTAGTATTTATTTGACTTGTTTGGTATTAATTGAATTTGGACTTGTTTTATGCTTTGTAGTTGTTAATTACCAACTTTTGTAATGAATTTCGCTTTAATGGACTTGTAAACTTTGTTGGTATTTAATGAATTTCGCTTTAATATTATTCAACAATTTGTTTTAGAAAACAACAGGTAAATTTATTAAAAATAAAAAAAATTAAAAAATTCAGCTAATTTTACGACGTGCATTGCGCGTCATCTATTGCACGTCATAAAAATTTTATAGATGACACGCGCATGTGCGTCATCTATTCATTTATGACTACCCCTTCCTTGACGCGCATTGCCCGTCATCGTTTGCACGTCATAAAATGCGCGTCATCTTTTGCGCGTCATAAAAAGATGACGCGCTGATGCGCGTCATCTATCATTTATGACTACCCCTTCCTTGACACGCATTTGCGCGTCATCTGACCCAAAGATGACGCGCAATGCGCGTCATCTATTGCAGTTTTTCTAGTAGTGTCACTTCGCAACCGTTCCGCCTTTAAAATCCAATCTTTAAATAATATACCAAATTTTAAATTCTATTTCTTGAAAATGATAAAAGAAAACTTTGTGTTTAACTAGCGATCCATATTAACAATTCAAAAACGAATATACGATTTGCCAATTTTGATAGTTTATCAAGTTTTGAATAACTAATGGATGAAACAAATAAGCACATTTCATTTACATCCCTGGTAATGACATTTCACATACTTTTGTTGATTTTATAAATTTTAGTTTGATTGTCTTGTTTTTTATATGATTTGACTCGATACGACCTGAATTAGACTGAAAATTTTATTATATAGAGTTAGCGAAACTATTCTTAAAAATTTTCACCTTCGTAAAAAAGAATTTCTGGTTTCGCTAACAGTGTGACGTGTACTTTCTCACATTGTAATCGTTGTAAATGTGCAAGAGGCCGGAGTACGCAGTTCATTTTTATTTTCATATAATCATATTTATTGAAGTGGAGATAAAAAGTAAGGTGGATTATTAACAAGAAAAGGGAAAGGAATCAGGAGTTCGACACTCCCTCACGGCATCAGAGATTCCATATGTTAATTAATTCTTTGTTAACTAACCATAAATGAACATCTCCTACTCCTAGCTTTTTCCTGTTTATTTCAAGAACCATCTGATCCTTCAATTCAATTCTACCTGCAAATATCTTTGGTTTGTTCGAGACAATATACACACCGTAGGATTAAGATTAGGATATGATGTGATTCCATTGGAACGATGGAATGTCGGAACTTGGGTCTGTTCGATTCCCGTCGGCCGGCACTGGTAGTAGGAATGGGAATTGAAAACATAATAATAATAATAATAATAATAATAATAATAATAAAGGCTTAAAAAGATCGACTTGTTTGGATTGACAACTCAATCAGTGCTGCAAAATAGCCTTTAACATCTTGGACTTCGGACCATTCCAAATCGCTCTTTCACCACGTTATTATCATTCCCTACTTCCCATCTCAATATCTATATTAATTAATACTTATTTATTATAAAACCGGCTTCCTCCTTAGAATGGTCTTTGTCTCTCAGGTTCGAGACTGACGGGCATGAACTAATATACGAGCTTATCTTTGTAGATGTATCAGTTTAGTGTCTCAAGTACAAAGGTATTTTATTCAAGTACTTTAGATAATTGGATGGACCAGTGGTCTGAGTCATCTAATAGTAAAAGATATTTGGGTTGTATAAACTTGTATGCGAATGTTTTTTACTCGAGTAATACAGATCATCGGATGGGCTATTGTGCCGTTAGTGATCCGTTTAACCGTTAAATAAAAGTAAAGAGTATGTAAATGATTGTGTTACGTGACTAGTGCTTGTGTATAAGTTTTTCGTTCGCTCATTAGCGCTCACCTACCTATTCGATCTAAGTGAAAGATTATTTTTGTTGTATTTGTTAAAGACGAAATAAAAAAAACACGTTTTATTCTGTGTTTATTTTTACTCGTATGTCATATAAAATATAATTGCGTACGTACGTATATGGATTACATCACTAGTGCTTGCGTTTCATCCTTTCCCTCGCTTATTAACGCATGTGCACATACATCTTCTAAGAACATGAAAATTAGATATTGCTTATAAAAATGATATGTTATTGGTAAATTAAAACATGCATTTGCGTATGTGTTAATAGGGTTAAGGTGTGATCCTTGAATAAAGAAATAAATACGTGACATTAGAGACATTTAGAGTAATGTCACATGAGTGTAAATATGATTATTCTTTTAATTTGTTCATGTTAAGTATACCATAATCTAGAAAAAGAAAGTTACTGATTTTTTTATATATATCAACCAATTTACTCCGATAATAATAATTATAAAAACATCAATAACTTTATGAGACAATATATGACAAGATAATAAAAGTATGTAAAGATTCTAAAAACCAGACAGATAATCCAAGTTTCTTTTTGAAGTTATACCAAATCTAATGTAGATTAAATATTATAATTTCTTTAACGATTAATTGGATCACTTACGGTCACTAGTTCACACGATCATTTTTATTACTCAAGTTCGAAAACTTGGAGCACTAGGCTGACATGTCCCCGAATGGAAGCACGTACATTAGTGTATCACTATCATTTTTGAACCTGAGACCAATGTTTTTAGAACCGGATCGGACGATAAACCGGACGCCTTACTTGTTTGGTAGTCGGACCGGATTTAAGAACCGGATGACGTTATAATATATATATATATATATAATATTATATATACAGTTATATTATATAATTAAATATAAGTAATTTATGTATGATTTATATATGTATTTTATAGTTATATATAAAACTTAACTATATTTATATATCCAACACACTAATTTATGGTTCAAAACCCCGTTTTTACCTATTAAAATAAAAAAAATCAAATTCCAGTTCGAACCGGTCCGGTTTCCCGGTCCGACCACCCGAACCGCCCGGTTCGACCAGCCCAAAACAATTCATAGAACCGGACCGACCACCTAGCCGATACCCGGTTGGACCGATTGGACCAGCCGGTCCGTTCCTGTCCCAACAACATTGCATGAGATCATCCACAGAAGAAAATTCACTTTAGATGAGAAAATCTCCTAACTCAACCTGAATATCTATTTTCTTATAACGGGTGAGACTTATATCCAAAAGTTTGTATAGATTCAGTGAAATGGAACCGCATGAATAACTTAACTAAAACGTCATTTTATAAAAACTCAAATGATAAAGGAATCTATGTTAAAATCATATATAATTAAGAGTAAATTACAAATTTCATCCTTTATACATACATACATACATATATATATATATATATATATATATATAATTATGGATTAAGTTCTTAATCTTTTTAACTGCATTGAACATCCTTAATATATAAGGTTTGTAATAAATGCATCCTTTTACACAAATGGTGTTAGATTTTTTGGTTAAGTTTATGTTAAATTACCCATTAATAAAAAACAATGTAGTTAAAAGAAACTAAAAGAAAATATAGAAAAATTAATCCTAACACCCTTTTTCATCTTCTATCACTCACCTTTTGATACTAAAACTGTAACGCCCGGATATTTTCGTTAAAGCCGATGAAAGAAGAAAAGAAATAAAGTCCAAAGTCGTGTAGCGGGTCTAATCAAAGCTCTATTTCTCGGTATTATTTTTGTGAGTTCTAGGACCCCTATTTTACTCGTTTTCAACTGATTTGGGGCTGGAACACATCTAAAACCCATTTTATATGTGTGTGTGTTTGACCCATT
Source organism: Flaveria linearis (assembly GCA_024085815.1). Lineage (NCBI taxonomy): Eukaryota > Viridiplantae > Streptophyta > Magnoliopsida > Asterales > Asteraceae > Flaveria > Flaveria linearis. The sequence continues at coordinate 34,972,990 of CM044012.1, forward strand.
TGTATGTGTTTGCGTGTGATACGTTTGGAGTTTGTTTCCGGGCTTGTGTGTGCTTGAATGGTGTTGTAGTATGCATTCCTAAGGTTTAGGGTGGTTGATTTGGGCTTAGAATGGGTTTGGATGAGCTTGGAGGTCGAAAATGGCAGATTGAGTTTTGGATGAACTTCATTCTGCATCAGTTAGGGCTAGGCGACCGACTGAAGGCCATACGGCCGAATAGAGTGTGATTAGAGTCCATTCGAATGACTGAGGTTCATTCGCATGACTGGAGCGCCAGTCGCATGGGGAGTCATGCGACTGAGGGTCCATTCGCATAAGTGCTCATTCGCATAGTGTTCAACCGCATGAGGTCCATTCGCATAGTGTTCATTCGCACGAATGAGAGTTTATTCGCACGATTGGGTGTTCATCCGCATTGGTCCATTCGCATGATGTTTAGTCGCATGGAGGCCGTGCGACTGAAGGGTGCCCATACGCCCAAATAGGGTTGTTGTACCCGAGGAGGAGCATAGCTTAATTACTGACTTTCGGGGGAAAATGCAAATGTAAGTTTTGACGTGGAAGCTCCCGTAGGTACATGTATGCTGACCATAGAGGTCTAGAGGGTAGATTGGGCATGATGATGTTGCATGTTTATGCATGATGTATGTTATGTATGTATGATGATGCCCTGTATGATGATGCTACTGTGTATGATGATGTTCTTCATTTGATGTATGTTTATCTTTCCCGTAGCTTTACGTGTTATGTTAATGAATGAAACGAAAGTATTATGTAACTTAAAGTGGAAGATAATGAAAGAGGAACATGATGAATGAATGCATGCATTAATAATGAATGAGAGTAAGAAAGGCTTGCAAGCAAATATAGGAGGTGAGGGAGCTTGTGGTTGCAACAGACTCAAAATGGAATCCTTGTCTTTCGACCTCAGTAATCGTGGCTGTGTGCCACGAAGAAGGTAAAGCTTGACACTGTGATAGACCATTTGTATAGAACCATTGCTGCATATCCTAGGTACTGTGTTATAGAAGGTCTATGATAGGCCTAGGTCCAGTACCAGGAACAGAAGGGTATTGCATATGGCAATGATACACCTAAACTTTACCTTTGGTACTGTGGCAAGGAGGTGCGGTGCACCGTTATAAAAGGTCTATGATAGGCCTAGGTCCAGTACCACGAAACAAAGGGTAAAAACGGGATCCTTGTCACTCGATCTCAGTAATCATGGCTGCGTGCCATAAAGATGGTAAAGTTTGACAGGATCTAGATAGAAGTAAAAGATAATGAATGATGAAGATAATAATGATATTATCTATGTGTACGTATGATGTATGATTGCGTGAAAGTAGAGAAACGGTTTTAATGAAGGAAAAGTATTTATTTATAAAACTAGAACTCACTCAGCAACGTTGACTTTTTATGTGTTTCCAGTTGGAAGATAATGGTTGATGAGGATGGCATGGGGTGGCTACTCAGCTCTTTTGGATGACATTCTTTTGTTTAATGTTTTTGCATTGTAATACGAACAAATGATGTTTTGTAATTAATGTTGTATTAACTTGCAAAAGCATTTATATTGAAATGAAAAGTTATTCCGCTGATTCCGTTGCAACGTTTATTAAAGAAGATGAAAATATATCTTTTATGTGTGTTGATTGACCAGCTATAAGTGTCCCGGGAACGGGGCCTTACAAAAACCTAATTCATTATCTTCATATCTTCGCCATATTCCATTCTGTCTCTAGATGTTGGTTGCTTAAATTAGAAAGATTAAACTGTTACTTAATGCACATTAGAATGAATCAAAAAGTTAAGGTCAACTATTAGGAATCGACCATTGTTGCAACGCATAATGGTTGCTAAAGGTAGATACAATAGTGTCAAACGACAATGGTGTCGTTATTAGCTTTTGTTATAGAACCAAGAGATAGATGTTAGGACTAAGGGTTTGTAAGGTTCTAGTTTTAGTTTGCAGACACCGCCGTCCACCGTTAATCAAATCGACACAAAACCAGGAGAATTTCATGGTGATTTAGTTGATAACTCTGAAACATTTTGTTTATATTTTGTAGTCTGATAGATGCAATTTAGTAGATTACTGTAAAAAAAATATTGTAAGGCCCCGTTCCCGAAACGTTTACAGTTGGTCATTCATAGCGTAAAATATTTAAAACACATTATTTTACAGTGAAAATATATCTTTCATTAATGATTGAAACTTGTGTCGAGTATCATATCATTCCATTTACACCTCAAAAACTTTATCAATACAATTATATTCTAAAAAATATAGATGCGAGACTTGAACTATCCTAGTAGCTCCCACGTCCATGCCTGCATCTCCTCAGCATCATCGATTACCTGCCTACTATTATGCATACAAAAGTCTGTGATGCTGAGTGAGTTATAGTTTAATAATAAAATACTTTTTCAAACATTTCAAACCTTTACATTTAGTGCATGATCATTCATTATTACATACATATCATCATATTCATTTTTTAATTCATTCGTTTGGTTCATTTTGTACATTTCGAACTTTCATTATTATCTTTCACTTTTATCTAGACCAATGTCGTATGCTATACCCAAACCTTGTGCATGAAGCTGGTACCGGGCAAAAGTCTATAAATAGACCCTAACATTATGCACGAAGCTGACTCCAGTACCGGGGCAATTGACAAGGGTCCCGTTTCATACGTATTAGTCAATCACAAAGATTGACCCCCTGTGTGCATCCTCATGGGTTAGCTAAACCACACAGTTTAGCTAACAACCCAATGGTTGTGAACCTCTATTCATTTGCTTGCAAGACTTTCATTCATTCATTAGATTTCACTTTCATTAACATTAACTTTCACTTCACCCATAGTCCATACATTCACCTTCTCATTAAAATGGATAACAACAATAATATCCGACCATTCACGGGACAACGGGAATTTAGAGTGGCAGTCCTTGACAGCGGGGTTCTAGGGGCAACACCCCTAGTGGGGTCCAAGGGGCAACTCCCCTAGCTGGGTTAGAGTTGATCGAAACTTTTAAATTGAAGCGTCCGGTCTCACTAGTCGCTTCATATATTTTTTTTAGTTTTAATTAAATATTAATTGATTATTTCATTTTAATTGGATAATTATGATGTTGAAAATGACTAAATAACCCTCATATTTAACGGATATTTTAACGGAGTTAGTGGAGTGGATGCAAATGACAACATCTGGTAAAATACAGTGACTGAAATGACAAACAAAAATTTTTTTGAATTGAAATGACAAATTTAACAAAATCTCAAAGACGAAAATGATATTTTACTCTATATAATAATATCCTAAAAAGAACTCATGATAAAGAGTTTAGTCGTGAAGATGACTGAGTGGGTTAGGGAGTAAGATGAAGTGGGAGGGAGTTTTATATTTATTTTGTTTCATAAGAGAAAGGGTAAAATTGTTAATTTCAGAAAACTAATTAAAATTTTTAACGATTGTTAGTGCAAAGGGTAAATATGTTACAAAGCTTATACATTAAGGATGTTTGGTGTACTTAATAAACATTAAGGATCCGATCCATAATTATATATATACATAAAGGATAAAATCTGTAATTTACTCATAAATTAATTATCAAACTAAACATGTTTTCCACTATAATTGGGTAGCCAAGTTAACCCTATAGTATCATTGATTTAAATATAAGTGTTTAAATACTAGTTTGTATTTATAAATTGGAGTTAGAAATATAAGCAGGTAAGCTTATAGTTCATAAGCAGTGGCACGTTGTAGTTACTCGGTTTAAAGAAATCTACGTCGAGACGTAAATAAAAATAAATAAATAAAAAAGAAATCAACAAAAATCAAAACATATATACATGTTGAGTTTTGGTTTTTTCTCTGTCTGATCTTCATCGGGACGTGGACGACATGTTATACATAAAAAAGTTATAAAAATAGAACATGTTTACGAAATTGTACTTGACCTAGTTTGGATTTAAATATAAAGAAAACAAAAACCATAAAAAAGATGGCTGGACTCAAACCTAAATTTAATGGTGAGCGTGGCACGAGGGTGTGGCTAGTTTTCTGTTTAATACTCGAATGTTTTTATTTAAGTCATCAATCCACTTGATTAGTATGATAAGTATTTATTTGCTTACTCTTTTAAAGTTACGTGTTATGGGATGGAACCCCTACTCAAGTTATCATGTAATATTGTTTCATGTGACGTTGACTGTATGCTGACTGAACATCGGATAGAATCACTGATCAAGTAACCTGACCCTGTTATGGATCAGATGATCAAGGACTCTAACAAACTATTTATTTCATTTATTTTATAAATAAACCAAGCACATTAACATTAAAAAATACATTGAAATATAAATAGAAAACATTACTTAAGTATTTTAAAAACAATACAATACTAGTCTAATACGAGATCATCGGATCATCTAGCACACAAACGCTTAACCAATTCATGACGAAGGTTTCGTGTATTTGACTGTTCTTGATCAATGCTATGTTTTATGTTCTTTTTTATCAGTGTTGTCGATTGCAAGGGGGAATGTCTCCTTGTTAGTTTGAAAAAAAACATTACGAAGGTTTCCGTGTATTTGACTGTTCTTGTTATATAGAATAAGACAGGTACAGACTATGCTCATTATGTTCTCCTTTGTCCAAAATCGTAAGGGGTTTGCGATCAAATGAAATCGTTTTTCTAGAACCCCAAATGCTATTTCAATGTCTTTTCTTACGGACTCTTGCTTCTTCGTGAAGTACTTTCTTTTGTCTTAGACGTAAAAGATTGAACTAGTGTCACCCATTCGTTGTAAATTCCTTTAAAAAGGTAGTACCCCGTATTTGAAATGTTCTTCATTTGCATAAAAAGATTGTGGGGGTTCGATGCCGTCGATAAGGTTGGCGAATAAAGGAGATTGATTGATAACATTAAGGTCGTTATTTGACCCAGCAACACCAAAAAACACATGCCGAAACCAAAGATCATACAAGGTCGTCACCTTATGTATGATAGTAGGGCCGGGGTGATTATCACGGTGAAAACTAACCTCTCCAAGCAGTAGGACACATAGCCACCCAACATATGTACAATCAAGGCTACCGAACATTCCAGGTAAACCATGTATTTCATCATGCACCTCTTATATGCGTTGATATCATATATAGTAGGTCTACGCAAATATCTTTGAGAGTAAGTCAACACTATTCCAACAAAAGTTTTCAAGTGAATCACGTGCAATTTTAAAATATTACAAAAACTAAGGAAATATTTATATACCTTGATAGAAAGTTTTAAATGAATCACGTGTGATTTTATTAGACATTTGTAAATACTCGTTCAACGCATCTGAAATAACATTGTACACTAGTTGAGAAGAGCCGCCATAAATTTTTGGAAAGTGGTGAATCCGACTATACCTCTAGCGTCTTCTCTTTGTTGAAAAACGAATATCGCTCTGACAAATCATTTGATATACGCAAAAATAATTCTCTACTCAAATAAAAACGTGTTCTAAAACTCTCTTCGTCATAAATAAAATCGCAAGAAAATAATGTATTACCAAAGTGTTATTAGCAGCCAATCGGTCGCAGTTTAGAGGTGGAGATCTCATTAGTGATCGTTGACGTTGAGACCGCTCGATCAAATGTTTGACCACCTTCTTTCTCGTTCAAAAATGAGTTCGTCTTCTTCGGAAAGATTCGGATGTGGAGGAACTCCATTTCATTATTGAGACAATGTATTTTCTTTAAGAAAATGCTAGAGAGAAAGGAAGTGAAATGGGATGGTTTGTATAAAAATTGAAGATGGGTAAATGTTGCGGCACAGCCTGCCTCACCCCCCCACCATCGCGGCACAATGTTGCGGTGTATGCGACCAAGGTGGCAAGCCAAGTGGCCCACGCTCACCACAACCCTTAGTATAAGATATAAAGGAGATGAGATATAATACTACGCACCTATGTATGATCTAATATATGGAATAATATGGGTAAGGTTATACTAAAAATGATGTTTAATCTAAAAAGTCTAAAAGGATTGTGTATTGACATGTTTCCTTCTATTGTTTTAAGAGAATGACATTTTGGTCATTGTGTCAAGTACGTCAGCTTATTGTGTCTTATACATTTATTGTGTTAAGTATCAGTTTATTGTGTCATATATTTTACATCATTTGTTATGTGTATTAACCATTGTGTTTTACGTTTTAAATCATTTTGTGTTATTTTTGTCATTGTTTTTATAAATTATAAATCTTTTATCTATCATTGTGTTTTACAATTAGAAAACATAATTAGAAAACACAATGATATAGTTTCACCAATTAGTTTTGAAAATCATAGTGTTGAAGATAACACAATGTATTATTTTTATTATTGTTTTTAATAGATTATATAAACTTGTTATTATTCATTGTGTTTTACCATTAGAAGTCAAAATGATATTATTTCAACAATGTATTTTTCAATATTCATATTATTCAAGATAAAACAATAATGATCAAAAGACACAATGAGACATTATGTTATTTTGTCATTGTTTTTGTTAATTTATTATTGTATTGTACATATTAGAGGTACACAACAATGTTCTTCCATCATTATAATTTTTAAAATTTATTATTTTAGAAAAGACACAATAGTATTCCAAACTAACACAATAACCTACAAAAATACACACTAAAAACATAATGACGAAACATGAACTTAAAAATGTCAATATTTTTATCTTTTATATAACAACACTGTACTCGTTTTAAAGATAAAAAGCTCGTTTTTATAGTGTAATTTTTATAAAATAAAAAATGTTTATATAAAAGTTATGAACTTTTAAAAAAATGATAAAACTTGCAAAAAGTCAACAAAAGTGATTATTTCTAAAATACTCCCTAACAAACTTTTCCCTATGATTTGATCTCAACCATTGAATAAGAAGGTGGATGGTTAATGTTATTTCTTACACTTTTTAGTTTTAAAAACTTTTATATTTGAAACTTTCTGGAATAATATAACTTATAAGATGTACAAAATAGAAAAAAAAGTGTTGATTTAATCATTTAAAAACTGAAAATCTATCAAACTTGAGAATACTTATGTAAAACATTTCTGTTTCTCAAAAGTTGTAACGTGTTATTACCAGGATAATCCCCACTCCGACGAATTGAGTAGTGAGTCGTCCTTCTACTCTACTTTTGTAGAGCAAAAGGCCCTCAACTATAGTGTCTTTCCGAGCCACATAGTTGTGACAACCCTAAAAATAAACGAACAATTTTCTACTATTAAAATTTGTATTACGACTAAATAAATATTATTATGTCAAGTACATATATATTACGTATGCATGTTTGCATGCATGTATATATACACATAAAATTTACGTGTGCATGCATGTATATATATGAGAGTTTCGTATGCATGTATAGAAATTAAGCATGCATACTTTTGCATATCCTATTGTGCATGTACATAGATATATTCTGCATATATATATATACACCTACTTTAGACTTATGATATCTATGCTAAATATATACGGGTATTATGTAAAGTAACTATCAATACAATATGATAACCCAACCAAACATCACAAAACAAGATATCTTGATACCAAAACAAAACTAAATAAAACCGATTCGTTACGAACTTGAGTTAAACCTTAAACTTGATTATTAACTAGTTAATCAATCAAAAGCACTTAGCCACATAAACTCTCGGTTAGATGATCACCAAAACCGCCATAAAAGAAGCCACATAAGATCATCATCATTACCAAATAGATGTGGCAAGTTCTTGAAGCATCCTTGCCACCTTGCATCCATGGTTCATTAGTCATCAAAAGACTATCATTACAAAAACACCAAACACACCACAAATTGCCACCTTGTTTTCCTAGCTCTTAGTCATCAAAGATATCATCATTACTAAATGATTATGTGGCAAACCTTAAGAATACATTCATGTATCTTCGGCCGACCCACATGCATGTATCAAAAATCTATGAAACACTAAGCAACCATATAACTAGGTCACCTCTACACCCTATCACTAGATATAATCATAACAAATCTACCTACATAAACCCACCCACCTCTCGGCCAAGCATTCCAAAACCGCCACAATTGTCTCTAGCTTTCGGGTTTTCTTTGAAACCGCCACTTCCACACCTTTGAGCCATTGCTTTGATAACAACCACCACCTCCTTCGGCCACCATCTACCATACTCAATCACCACACCCCTCCCGACCCTCACACAACCATCATCACCTTAGAACACCACGACACTAACCGTGATCATCATCACTTTTCTCTCAGTTTTCAAGCAGCAAACACCATTCAAAAGGTTTAGTTCCATTATTCTCTTTATATATCTTGAAAATCAAGTATTATATATGTGTTATAAACACATATAACTAGTCTTGGTACTAATACACCAAGACTAATTCTAAAAAGGTTTTAAAACCCTCTAAGCACAATAATGAATTACTAAAAATTCAGGAAGATTTGTGATAAATGAATATTTGGATATATAAAGATTGAATCTTGAAATGTAAGAAAAATCTAGTAAAATACTAAATAATGGCGATTGTGGGAATAAACATTAAAAAATCTTTATTTAGATACTGAAACATTATTCTATAAATTTTGGCAAAAATTATGATTTATACAAAATTGTTTTTATAATAAAATAAGGAAAATACTTAAAAATATAAAATAATCCTAGAAAATTCTGATAAATTCACATAATGATAATTTTGAGGTATAAAAGTCTCTGGAATTATTTCAGAATTTATTTCTTTATTATAATTGAGATATGAATTTTTATGTGTTCCGCAATAGGAAAATCGAAATAAATAATTAATGTACATAATAAATTTGAGAAAATCATGGATACAATATGAAATTTTAATCTACAGAATATATAAATTTCATATGTTTTGGAGTTATATAACTATTTTTCTAAATATTTGGATTATTGTAAAATTTACAGAAACTGATCTGCTACGAGTTAGACTTTGATATATTTATATGATGTTTTATTTTATATATTTAACCTTATGTAAATTTTAGAAATTATGGACTAAAGAAGCTATTTTTAATAAATTTTGGTAATATTATAGAAATTACAAGAAAACAATCTGTTGGGAATTAGTTGTTTAAAATTTATGAGATGATACAACCTGTTGAAATAACATTCTGTAAATTATTGGTGATTTTTGGATAACCAAAGCTAGTTTTGGTGATTTATGGAGACTTTGGACTAATTATAAGTATTTAGGTATAGTAAAGTAAATATGGAGAAATTTATGATAACATCACTGAACTATTTTACATATGAACTTTCAAAAATTAGATATCTGAGGTTTTAAAAATTTTAAAGAAATTTTTATCTAACTTATAAATTATTTTATAGGTTATCGTTTGGAGACACGGTGAGATTCATAGCCCATTTTCAACTCTTTTGGTATTTGTAAAGTTTTGGGGGAAAAAGCATACTGATTACATTGATGTGTTATTTTGAAAATATTTTGAGACTTACTGCATTTGTGATACAACCATTAGTTCGAATGAGGAACGTCTGATAATATTAGTAGCGCTACTTAGGAGAATATTTGCACCAACAGGATGAGTGTTGTGATGCTATTTTCTGCACTTAACCGAATGAGGGTTGAGATGTATATTATCTGATTTGTGAATATTCGTGACAGTATGATTATGTTGTGTACAAGTTTGGTTGTAATTGATACATCAACAAAAATTACTTTGTCTGGAAATAAACCTATGTTCTCACCAACTTTTGTTGACTATTTTGATTATGCTTTTTGAGGAAACGATGACTAATACCTTTGACTTTAGTTTTGAGGTTCACAACGGTTTGGGAGAAATTGTTGGAAGGGTTGTGTTACACTAACAGTCAACATAGTTGACTATAGTGTGTATGTTGACGCACACTTCCACCGTATCTGAAGACACGCGGTAGTTTAACCAAGTTGTAGAAAGATTATATCTAATTTTAAAACTTATGTATAAGATGTAATCTTGGATATTATGAATAAATGCATGTCCTACTTTATGATTTTAAGTGTGTATGTTTATTGTATTTACTCCACTATAATTAATGCACTCTGATCAGGCAAGTCACACCCGAATAAAATTTCACGCTTCCGCCGGGATGTGACAGGTTGGTATCAGAGCCATTGGTTATAGGGAATTAGATATTTTGAAAATATCTAGACTATAACCATAAGCTCAGGATATACTTAAAAATTATTTTCTATAAAATAATTTTATGATTTTATGAGAACTATGTGAACTGTGTGAAATTCTGTAATTCTTTGATTTCATGTTTAGATTCTAGTTACAATGATACTTGACTAACCATTTTTGTGAAACATTATAAAGGAACTTGTGCAGTATGAATTCAGATAGTTACCACAATGAGACCGATCCTTCCGAATGTCCAGACCATAGCAACTCTAAGGAAATAACTTCTGAACCAGAACCCCAACAAGCTACGGAAATTCCTCAACTGGAAAAAGAATCAAAATTTTATGTTCGACGTGCCCCGGTACATGTTAGAGGATATACAATTAAGACTCCTAGGAAAAGATAAAACATGGGAGCAAGTTTAGAACTAAGCAAGCTGAGGACATAGAAATGCAGCATTCTGATTCTTCTGAAAGTAAGGATAAAGTAACTAAGAGACAAGAGTTGGATCAAGTGAAAACAGCTCGGCAAACTCTTAGGAAACTTAAGAAAATACAGCTAGAAATCTAGAAAATCCAGAAGGACATCAAGAAAATCAAAACACCTAAAAAGAGTATCTTTACAAAGATATGGAAATGGATTCGTAGGAACTAGAAGACTATAGTTTAACCTATCTATAATAAGAGCTTAAAAGATCTATGTACTTTTGTGTTAAAATGTTTATTTGGTATGTGTTAAATGATTTTGTGTTAGACTATTTATTTATGATACTAATGTTACAATCACTATAGTGAATTATGCCGCCAAAAAGAAACACTTAGCCTGTCCGAAGAACAGCTCGAGTAGGACGACCCAGAACCCGACTTGGGGAAGAAACACCTGTGAACACTGATACAAATGAGAATGACAGGATTCTCAGATAGTAGCTCAACAAATAGAAGCTACCCTACCTACCTTGATAACCCAAATCCAACAAAATCTAAATTTTGGAACCACCTCACACCCACCAATAGAACCTGAAAATATTAACATAAATGGGCATCAGGAAGAAGAAATTCTGAATGGAGCCACAAAAGGTTGTTCTTACAAGACATTTATGTCCTGCAGACCTCGGGAATTCGATGGAAAAGGAGGAGCTGTCCAAGCCTTGAGATGGCTAGATGAAATGGAAGGAATTTTGGAAATCAGTAACTGTGCTGAAAATTTCAAGACACTGTTTGCCTCACATTCACTAAAAGGAGAGGCACAATCCTGGTGGAAAATGAAGGTACACACTAGAGGTAGGAATGTTATGAATAAATTAAGTTGTGAAGATTTTAGAAATCTAGTGATAGAAAAATACTGCCCTTATAATGAAAGAGAAAAACTAGAGGCTGAATTTCTAGCACTAGAAATGAAAGGAGCTGCCCACCGAGAATATACTGACAGGTATAATGAACTGTCTAGGTTAGTACCACATTTAATAACCCCGGAATCAAAAAGGATAGAAATGTATATTTGGGGATTAGTACCACAAATAAGGGGGTTAGTAAAATCTGCAAGAGCCAAAACCTTCCAAGTAGCAGTAATCCTGTCAGGAAGTCTGACAGATGAAATGATCAGAAATGGATCATTAAGTCATCCACAGGTAGGAGAGAAAAGGAAATGGAATGAAAACCACTTAGGAAGGAAATTTGGGGAAAACCACCAGAAAAGAATAACCTGACCTCCACCAAGAAATTTCCTAGGAACAACCCAGGGAAAGAAAATGGATAAACAACCACATTGTAATATCTGCCAAAGGTATCATACAAGGAACTGTATGACAGTGGTTTGTTACAACTGCAAAAAGAAAGGACATATCTCTCGAGACTGCAAAAACCCTACCAACCCTAAAACAGTCTGTTTTCAATGTGAAAGTGAAAATCATTTCCGTAATGAGTGTCCACAACGAAAAGGCAAGGCTCCAATTAACCAGAATAACCCCCGTGCAAGAGCTTTTGTGATACAAGCTGATGAAGATCGTCATGAACCGGAAGTAGTAACGGGTACGTTCCTTATCAATAACCAGTACGCCAAAGTATTATTTGATACAGAAGCAACTCGTAGTTTTGTTTCAAATATTTTTAGACCATCACTTAGTTTAATATCTGAAAAATTAAGTGATAACTACATGATAGAATTAGCAGATGGTAAAGTGATAGAAGCTGATGAAATCATCCCTAATTGCATTTTGAATTTAGATGAATATTGTTTTGAGATAAATCTGATTCCTATTAAATTAGGAGGATTTGATGTTGTAGTAGGGATGGATTGGTTGAATAAAAATCATGCTGAAATCATTTGTGATAAGAAAATGATAAAAATTCATTTGATTAAGGAAGACAAAACTCTCTGTATATACGGTGATAGACCAAATGATATTGTGAAATTATTTTCCTGTGAAAAAGCACGAAAATGCTTAAATAAGAAATATTTAGCTTTCTTAGCTCACATAGTTGATGTGAAACTTGATAAGGGAAATTTGGAAGATGTTCCTGTTATAAATAAATACCCTAAGTTTATCCTGACGAATTACCTGGATTACCACCCCCTCGTCAAGTAGAGTTCAAAATAGAATTACTACCAGGAACAACCCCTATTGCTAAAGCACCATATCGTTTAGCACCAACTGAAATGAAAGAACTCATGACTCAATTACAGGAATTATTAGATAAAGGATTTATACATCCTAGTGAATCACCTTGGGGAGCACCAGTTCTGTTTGTCAAAAAGAAAGACGGAACTTTTAGGATATGTATCGATTATAGAGAACTCAATAAGGTTACTATAAAGAATAGATATCCTCTCCCTAGAATTGATGATTTATTTGATCAGTTACAAGGATCTAGTTATTTCTCAAAAATAGATTTAAGAACTGGATATCATCAATTAAGAGTACAGGATGACATGCTTCAAAAACTGCATTTAGAACTAGGTATGGGCACTATGAATTTCTTGTAATGCCATTTGGGTTAACCAACGCTCCGACAGTATTTATGGACTTAATGAATAGGGTATGTAAACCTTATTTAGATAAGTTTGTTATAGTCTTCATAGATGATATTGATCTATTCTAAGAATAAGGAAGACCACGAACAACACCTGAGGTTGACTTTGAAATTGCTTCAAAAGGAAAAGTTATATGCAAAATTCTCAAAATGTGAATTTTGGAAAAGAGAAGTACAATTTCTAGGACACATAGTTAACCAAAATGGAATACAGGTTGATCCAGCAAAAATTAAGGCAGTTAAGAAATGGGAAGTTCCAAAAACCCCAACTGAATACGGCAATTCTTAGGTTTAGCAGGATACTACAGAAGGTTTATAGAAAATTTCTCAAGAATAGCGCAACCATTGACAGAATTGACCCAAAAAGATAAAAATATATTGGAAGAAAAGCAGAATAAAGCTTTTGAACTCCTCAAAGTAAATTATGTAGTGTACCCATATTAGCTTTACCAGAAGGAACGAATAATTTTATAGTATACTGTGATGCATCAAGTCAAGGTTTGGATGTGTTTTAATGCAAAAAGATAAGGTAATTGCATATGCATCCAGACAACTTAGAGGTAGTGAAAAAATTTATACCACCCATGATCTAGAATTAGAAGCTGTAATATTTGCGCTAAAAATTTAGAGACATTACCTGTATGGGACTAAGTGTATAATATATACAGATTATAAAAGTCTGCAACTATCTTTGATCAAAAGATATAAATATGAGGCAAAGAAGATGGGTAGAATTACTAAGTGATTATGACTGTGAAATCAAATATCATCCTGGTAAAGCAAATGTAGTTGTTGATGCTCTAAGTAGGAAAGAAAGAATTAAGTGAAGTACATAACACTTTTCATATATCCAACCTTAAGAAGTGCCTAACCAATAAAACCTTAGAAGTACCAATTCAAAAAGTCAAAGTAGATAGGAAACTTCATTTCGTGGATGAACCAATAGCCATTATAGACAAAGAGATAAAGAAGTTAAGAAGAAATAGAATTCCCATAGTAAAAGTTAAATGGAATGCAAAGAGAGGACCAGAATACACATGGGAAAGAGAAGATAAGATCCAGAGGAAATACCCCTACTTATTCAGAGGTAATGATCAGTTAAGTTTTTCTACAATTTAAGAAATCACACTCCAAGGAATTTAGGGAAGAAATTCTTTTAACGGGGAGAGAATGTGACAACCCTAAAAATAAATGAACAATTTTCTACTATTAAAATTTGTATTACGACTAAATAAATATTATTATGTCAAGTACATATATATTACGTATGTATGTTTGCATGCATATATATATACACATAAAATTTACGTGTGCATGCATGTATATATATGAGAGTTTCGTATACATGTATAGAAATTAAGCATGCATACTTTTGCATATCCTATTGTGCATGTACATAGATATATTCTGCATGTATATATATATACACCTACTTTAGACTTATGATATCTATGCTAAATATATACGGGTATTTTGTAAAGTAACTATCAATACAATATGATAACCCAACCAAACATCACAAAACAAGATATCTTGATACCAAAACGAAACAAAATAAAACTGATTCGTTACAAACTCGAGTTAAACCTTAAACTTGATTATTAACTAGTTAATCAATCAAAAGCACTTAGCCACATAAACTCTCGGTTAGATGATCACCAAAACCGCCATAAAAGAAGCCACATAAGATCATCATCATTACCAAATAGATGTGGCAAGTTCTTGAAGCATCCTTGGCCACCTTGCATCCATGGTTCATTAGTCATCAAAAGACTATCATTACAAAAACACCAAACACACCACAAATTGCCACCTTGTTTTCCTAGCTCCTTAGTCATTAAAGATATCATCATTACTAAATGATTATGTGGCAAACCTTAAGAATACATTCATGTATCTTCGGCCGACCACATGCATGTATCAAAAATCTATGAAACACTAAGCAACCATATAACTAGGCCACCTCAACACCCGATCACTAGATATAATCGTAACAAATCTACCTACATAAACCCACCCACCTCTCGGCCAAGCATTCCAAAACCGCCACAATTGTCTCTAGCTTTCGGGTTTCTTTGAAACCGCCACTTTCACACCTTTGAGCCATTAGCTTTGATCACAACCACCACCTCCTTCGGCCACCATCTACCATACTCAATCACCACACCCCTCCAGACCCTCACACAACCATCATCACCTTAGAACACCACCATCACTAACCGTGATCATCATCACTTTTCTCTCGGTTTTCAAGCAGCAAACACCATTCAAAAGGTTTAGTTCCATTATTCTCTTTATATATCTTGAAAATCAAGCATTATATATGTGTTATAAACACATATAACTAGTCTTGGTACTAATACACAAGACTAACTCTAAAAAGGTTTTAAAACCCTCTAAGCACAATAATGAATTACTAAAAATTCAGGAAGATTTGTGATAAATGAATATTTTTGGATTTATAAAGATTGAATCTTGAAATATTAAGAAAAATCTAGAAAAATACTAAATAATGGAGATTGTGGGAATAAACATTGAAAAATATTTATTTAGATACTGAAACATTATTCTATAAATTTGGCAAAAATTATGATTTATACAAAATTATTTTTATAATAAAATAAGGAAAATACTTAAAAATATAAAATAATTCGAGAAAATTCTGATAAATTCACTAAATGATAATTTTGAGGTATATAAGTCTCTGGAATTATTTCAGAATTTATTTCTTTATTATAATTGAGATATGAATTTTTATGTGTTCTGCAATAGGAAAATCGAAATAAATAATTAAGGTATATTATAAATTCTGAGAAAATCATGGATACAATATGAAATTTTAATATACATAATATATAAAGTTCATAATTTTTGGAGTTATATAACTATTTTTCATAAATATTTGGATTATTGTAAAATTTACAGAAACTGATCTGCTACGAGTTAGACTTGATATATTTATATAATTTTTTATTTTATATATGAAACCTTATTAAAATTTTAGGAAATTATGTACTACAGAAGCTATTGTTAATAAATTTGGTAATATTATAGAAATTACAAGAAAACAATCTGTTGGGAATTAGATGTTATAAAATTTGTGAGATGATATAACCTATTGAAATAACATTATGTAAATTATTGGTGATTTTTGGATAACCAAAGCTAATTTTGGTGATTTATGGAGACTTTGGACTAATTATAAGTATTTAGGTATAGTAAAGTAAATGTGGAGAAATTTATGATAACATCACTGAACTATTTACAGATGAACTTTCAAAAATTAGATATCTGAGGTTCTAAAAATTTTAAAAATTTTTTATCTAACTTATAAATTATTTTATAGCACTACAAGAAAAATGACATTTAAAAAGGAAATTTTATAGAAAGGACATAATGTCCTTACTATAGCATACTAAAAGAAAAAAAGTAGTATCAAATGATTTTTTAGTTTGACCAGACCTTTAGCAAAGACAATATCCTCGCACTATCATTCTTATGGCGCATACCACGGTGGGGTCTTCGTTTTCAGGTTTTTTTATTTTTTAATTTATTTTAATGAATGTGAAAATATATAAAAAAGCGGGACCTTTTTTTTACGAAAGCTATAGCAAGAACAATGTCCACGCTATAGATTAATACGTATTTTTTAATTTTCAATTCCCACCAAACCTAAAAATACCGGGTAAATACGTATTTTTAATTCCCACCAAAGCTTAAAAATTACCTTAAAAATTATCTTGCAAAGCCTATCAAGATCACGAACCATAATAACATAAATATATAGTAAGAAGAAAAAAAAGAAAAACTAATTTACCTTAAATAAAAAGTCTTTAACACATTTATAGGCGACTAAACTTCTTTTAAGACTAGTAATAATTTGAATTCAAGTTATTCTTGTAAGAAATTTAGCAAAAAAATCATCCTTTATATTAAAACAATTTATATCAATTAGTAGGTTAGAAACCATTTATTACACGAGCTCAAAATTATTAAATTAAATAGTTTTGATTAAGATTAAAGAATTATAGTATAAGTTTTTAAAATAATATATTATTGAAAATACGTCTAGTTAACAACCTTTTGTGAAAAAGTTATAATATTGAAAACTAAATAGATGATTACAATTTATAAATTATAAAAAAGTATTTGTATACAACATACAGCTGACTGAGTTATTTTTTCTAAAATTCACTTTATATAGGAGAGGCATCTTCTAAATAAACGTTTACTATGTTTTCTTATATTTCTTTGCATTATATTTCGTAGGAAAATGTTCAATTTTATATAAAGTGAAGAAATCACAACCATTGATGTAGTAAACCTTGTAACATGTGGTTAAGCTGCATATGGTGTTAAGATAATAAGTTTAATGAAATTTATTCACTCATAAAGTCTTTCATTTAAAACATGGCAAATTATAACATATAAATTCTTTTATTTCACATGTTAATTAGAATTTGAAGAAAAGAGAATTAGAAAAATAATTAAAGCATGTGATTGAATAAGGAAAATTTTATTGATGATAAATAAATTTAAAAATTAAAAATATGTAAATAAAAATTGAAACAAATTATTAGTTTGATTGTATAAAATAGTGGAATTATTAAGATGATAATTTAAATTAGTTGCCTAGAATGAGGTAAATAAAATAGTAGAATTATTAAATTTCTTGACTAAATTTAATAAAGTCTTTAATTAGGGGAAAAATTGAGGATGCAAAAGAAAAAGTTACGTGTAACTCTATTTATGTATTTATTTATTTATTTATTATGTAGTAGTATCGAATTAATTTTCAAATGTATGTAGTATATGTTCATTGGAAGAAACAATTATTTTGTTAATTAAATACATATTAGTACAGGGAAAGATTAAACGTAAAACCATTTTTGCCTAAGAAGGTTAAGAGTTTGCTATTATTTTAAAATTATGTTATTTGTTTTAAAATTTGTATTGTTTGCTTGAACTTTGTACTATTTAATTTATAATTTTTGTTGTCTGGTTGAATTTTGTATCGTCATGTTGAATTTTATATAGTTTCATTAAATTTTATACGGTCTTTTTGAATTAATAGTGTTTGTTTTATATTAAACAGTTCAAATTATTCACGAGATTAGTTTATCGTCGATAGTAGATCCAACTATAGATCTAGTCGATTCCAACGTCTTTGGAATGACTTCAATCGGACTTCGTTCGAGCCCGTTTAAAGATGATTAAATCATTTTATGGACACCTAGTCAAAATTAGTTCTTACTTCATGTGCCAATTAGTATATTATTAATAACAGTGCCATCTAAATTTGTAGTCTATCTTATTTCAATTTGTGAATAGATTTATAAATCAATAAATAGTTTGATCTCTTATTTTAAAAGACCTATAAGAATATTTTATAACACAAAAAATCAAACATAAATAAGTGACACATAATATAATAAGGTTATTGACATGAGTCATTCTTTTTTTACAACCGACAATCATCATGAACTTGAGTACGTGGTTGTCGTTTAGAGACACGGTGAGATTCATAGCTCCATTTTCAACCCTTTTAGTATTTGTAAAGTTTTGGGGGAAAAAGCATACTGATTACGTTGATGTGTTATTTTGAAAATATTTTTGAGACTTACTGTCATTTGTGATACAACTATTAGTTCGAATGAGGAACCGTCTGATAATATTAGTAGCGCTACTTAGGAGAATATTTGCACCAACAGGATGAGTGTTGTGATGCTATTTTCCTGCACCTAACCGAATGAGGGTTGGGATGTAATATTATCTGATTTGTGAATATTCGTGACAGTATGATTATGTTGTGTACAGGTTTGGTTGTAATTGATACATCAACAAAAATTACTTTGTCTGGAAATAAACCTATGTTCTCACCAACTTTTGTTGACTATTTTGATTATACTTTTTCAGGAAACGATGACTAATACCTTTGACTTTAGTTTTGAGGTTCACAACGGTTTGGGAGAAATTGTTGGAAGGGTTTGTGTTACACTAACAGTCAACATAGTTGACTATAGTGTGTATGTTAACGCACACTTCCACCGTATCTGAAGACATGCAATAGTTTAACCAAGTTGTAGAAAGATTATATCTAATTTTAAAAACTTATGTATAAGATGTAATCTCGGATATTATGAATAAATGCATGTCCTACTATATGATTTTAAGTGTGTATGTTTATTGTATTTACTCCGCTATAATTAATGCACTTTGATCAGGCAAGTCACACCCGAACAACATTTCACGCTTCCGCCGGGAAGTGAAAATAGTCGTAGTGTATCGACCGGAAAAATCGCACGTACGCATGTACGCACGTACGCATATGCATACACATGTACGCATACGCGTACACGCACACACATACACGTACAACAGGGGCGGATACAATGTGTGAACAGGGGGAGGGGCCCCCATACACCACAAATATGTATAGGAAAAAAATAGATTTTTTTGACTTTTAGATTGAGATTAGGCAATAATGGGGGTACAATTTATACAAGTTAGGGGCACTTTTGTAAAAGCAGGGGACCTACTTCAAACTTTCGAAGTATATTCACGGTGGAAACAAAACAGAGGATGAAATTTTAAGTAATTATTTAGTTTCTTTGAAGTTGTTCTAATTTTCTTTCAATTACTTTCAACTTTTTTGTTATATAAAATTTTTAGTTTACTTATGTATGCTAAATTTATCTCTAACATGTCTATACTCAAGCTTACACAATCGTATTGATGTTTATCTTTTAAACACTTACGTAATTTGTGTCTGAGAGAAAATCAAACTCGCTAATGTTAGGAGTAAAAAAGATGTAACTAAGCATTTTCAAAAGATGAAAACATGTAGTTAACAAATGTAATATATACTCTTGTTTAATATATCTAATTAGCATTGTTTTTTTTTACTTATATTTAGTGATTTAATATTTTTTATCATCATTTATTGTTTTTTCTTACCCAACCCTTTTGACCGTCTATTTTGATCGACCCATTTTTTGCGACCTCCCCTTCCCCAATCAAAAGTTTTTGTATTCGTCACCGGTTATTACATTCACCTTAATGGTGGAGGGAGTGGAAGCGAGTTGGGCAACTTCACTGTCTGTTACTTGCGGAAACATCGTCTCACCCACTAGGTACCACGAAGATCTTGGTCTCTTTGGGTTGTGTAACCCAAGGCCAAAGCCTCTCCCTAAACAATATACATTTATTAGGTAAATGTTTAAATACAAAAAGTATTTATATAAAAAGTAAAAGAATAAATATTAACAATCTATCTTTTTATATAATGGTTGAGATTTAATTTTATGAAAATATTTGTTTGAGTGGTATTTTTAGTCATAACCACTTTTGTTGAATTTTGTTTAAATTCTCTCGGTTTTTTAAAATACTCATAATTTTACATATGACATTATTTTTTATAAAAAATACACAATATAAAAAGCTTTATCTTTAAAACGAGCATAGTACTGATACATACTAAAGTTACAAAAATTACTTCGTCATGTCTTTTTCATTGTGCCTTTCTTGTTTTTCAATGCGTTTTCATGAGATCATTGTGTTTTTTTAAAAGAGATAGAATTCTGAAAAACATAATAGTAAACTAACACTTGTGTACTTTGAATATATAAAACAAAATAATAAAATAACAAATACTAAATATGATTGCGTTTTTTTATATCGATGTTTTAAAAATACATTGATTAAATAATATCATTGTGTACTTATAACATGTAAACATAATGATAAAATAACAATATGTAAGGCCCCGATCCCGGGACGCTTACAAATGACCATTCATCGCTCTTAAAGCATATTATTTCATTAACTTTAATAAACATTGCAGCGGAATCAGTAAAATAACTTTTTGTTTCAATATAAATGCTTTTGCAAGTTAATACATCGTTAATCAACTACAAAATATATATTGTTGCATTACAACACAAAAGCATTATATAAATGGATGCCATCCAAAAGAGCTGAGTAGCCGCCCCGTGCCATCCTCAGCAACCTTACCTGTCAACTGGAAACACATAAAAAGTCAGCGTTGCTGAGTGAGTTCTAGTTTTATAAATAAAATACTTTACTTTCATTAAAACCGTTCATTTACTTTCACGCAATCATACATCATACGTACACATAGATAATATTATTATTATCTTATCGTTCATTATCGTTTACTTCTATCTGGATCCTGTCGAACTTTACGCTCTTCATGGCACGCAGCCATGATTACTGAGGTCGAGTGACAAGAATCCCGTTTCGTACAGTGTTATTATATTTCGTCTGTTCATTTTTTTCGTTCGTTCATTCTTTAACTTTCGTTCATTCAACGTACGTCATTACCATTCACATTCGTTACTTTCCTTCACATTCGTTCATAAATTATTACTTTCATTCGTACGTTCATTACTTTCGATGACATGTACATTACCCCGAACATTGTGCATGAAGCGGGTAACTGAGCCTGAGGTCTTTCATAGACCTCGAACATTGGGCACGGAGCTGGCTCCAGTACCTAGGGCAAGTACATCCACCACTTATCTTTTCTCTTTCATTCTGGATAAATGCCATATGCAATACCGCGAACATTATGCACGAAGCTGATGCTGGACCTGTGGTAATTAAATCACGAACATTGTGCACGAAGCTGATCCAGTCACCTAGGGCAAGCGGCAAGGATCCCGTACATATGGTCAATCACAAGATTGGACCCCAGTGTGCATCCTTTGGGGTAGCTAACCCGCACACCGTTGAGCTAAAACCTTCATTGGGTGTGCACCACCATACATTTGCTTGCAAGCCTTTCTTACATTCATTCGTTCATTCATTAATGCATGCATTCATTCATCATGTTCCTCTTTCATTATCTTCACTTTACGTTACATAATACTTTCGTTTCATTCATTAACATAACACATAAAGCCACGGGAAGGATAAACATAAGTCATAATAAGGAACATCAACATACACAGTAACATCATCATACAGGGCATCATCATGCATACATACCATACATCAAGCTTAAACATGCACATCATCATGCCCAACATACCCTCTAAGACCTCCAAAGGTCACCTTACATGTACCTACGGGAACTTCCACGTCAGAACTTACATCTGCACTTTCCCCAAAAAGTCAGTACTTTAACTATGTTCCTCCTCGGTACAACAACCTTATTTGGGCGTATAGACACCCTTCAGTCGCATGGCCTCCATGCAACTGAGCATCATACGAATGGACCAATACGGATGAACACCAATGCGGATGAACAACCAATCGTGTGACTGGACCTCATGCGGTTGAACGCTATGCGAATGGACCTTATGCGAATGGACCTCATGCGGATGGACTTAATACGGATGAGTACTTATGCGACTGGGCTCTCAGTCGCATGACTCCCATGCGACTGGCCCTCCAGTCATGCGACTGAGACTCAATCATGCGAATGAACTTCAATCGCACTCCATTCGGCCGTATGACCCCCAGTCGGTCATCTAGCCCTAACTGATGCAGAATGCAGTTCATCCCGAACCCCATCTGCCATTTGCAACCTCCAAGCTCATCCAAACTCATTCTAAGCCCAAATCAACCATCCTAAACCTTAGGAATGCATACTACAACCCCATTCAAGCACACACAAGCCCGGAAACAAACTCCAAACGCATCACACGCAACCACACCCAAATGGGTCAAACACACACACATAAAAAACGGGTTTACTATGTATTCCAGCGCCAAATCAGTTGAAAACGAGTAAAATAGGGGTCCTAGAACTCACACAAACTACAAGAAGAAGAAGAGCTTCATCTAGACCCGCTACACGACGATTTTGCACACTTGAATCCACCCGAACCAACTCGTTTTCTCTATTTTCTTCCTTTTCTCTCTTCTTTCTCTCTTCTTGCTGAAATGTGGGTATGGGGAGAGGGCAAGGGCTGCCCTCTCCCTTCAAATATCCCCACTTACTCAACTTTCTCGCGTTGGCGAGTTTGGTCCCCCGACTTTGGACTTTATTTCTTTTTATTCTTTCGTCGGCTTCAAAGGAAATATCCGGGTGTTACAAGTACACCCCCCTTATATAGGTTTCATCCCCAAAACCTATTATTCCTTAAACAAACGTGGGTAATGTTGCCTCATTTCTTCTTCGGTCTCCCACGTTGACTCGGATCCCTTCCTGTGCTTCCACTGTACCCGCACAAGAGGAACCCCTTTATTTCTCAGCCTCTTCTCTTTTCGATCGATGATTGCCACTGGTTGCTCTACATAATTGAGCCGTTCGTCTACTGTGATATCCTCCAGTGGAACAATCATATCTTCATCTGCCAAACACTTCCTTAGATGAGATACGTGAAATGTCGGGTGAATTCCGTTTAACTCATCTGGTAACTCCAATTTATAGGCCACCTCTCCTACTCGAGCAATGATTCGGAAAGGGCCTATGTATCTTGGGCTCAGCTTGCCCCGCTTTCGGAAGCGAATGATACCCTTCCAAGGTGAGACCTTCAACATAACTCGGTCACCCACCTGGAACTCAATCGGTCTGCGTCGTTTATCAGCATACGACTTCTGTCTATCTTTGGCTGCCTTCATGAATGCTTTGATCCTCTCAAGCTTTTCAGTCGTAGCCTCGATCACCTCGACGCTCCTTAACTCTTTACGACCAATATCACCCCAACAAAACAGGTGTTCTACATCTCCTACCGTATAGCATCTCATAAGGTGGCATACCAATGCTGGCATGATAACTGTTGTTGTATGAGAATCAGCTAACGGTAAGTGGTCGTCCCAACTTCCCCCGAAATCAATCACACATGCCCGAATCATGTACTCCAATGTCTGAATGGTCCTTTCTGACTGACCATCAGTCTGAGGATGATAAGCCGTGCTAATGTGTAACCTCTTCCCCATGGCGCCTTGGAATTTCTTCCAGAATTTGGATGTAAACCGGGTGTCACGATCAGACACAATAGACACCGTCACCCCATGACGAGTCACAATTTCCTTGATGAACAGATCAGCCAACCTCTCAGATGAATATGTCTCGTAGATCGGTAGGAAGTGAGCACTCTTCATCAAGCGGTCAACAATCACCCATATAGCATCATACCCTTTCGGGGTACGCGGCAACTTCGTAATGAAATCCATGGTGATGGTCTCCCACTTCCATTCCAGTATATCCAAATGTTGGATCTTTCCATACGGCTTTTGATACTCGGCCTTCACTTGCAAACAAGTAAAACACTTACTCACATACTCCACTACGTCACGCTTCATACCCGACCACCAATAATCTTTCTTCATGTCTTGGTACATCTTTGTAGCACAGGGATGAATAGAGTATCGAGTCTTGTGAGCTTCATCCATAATCTTCACTCGTAGATCCCCAGGACGAGGAATCCACATTCGTCCAAACCGGGTTCTAACACCAAATGTGTTTTCACCCAATTCCGCAACCAGACCTCTCATCCTTTCAGAGTTAAGACGATCTTCTTTTAAGGCATCATCTTAAAACTCCTTGACTTGCTTCATCACATCAGAGGTCATGATCAGCTAGTACGCCTTCACCCGAATCGGCTCGGGCCTTTCCTTTCGGCTAAGGGCATCCGCCACCACGTTGGCTTTGCCCGAATGATAATGGATCTCACAATCATAATCTTTTATGAGCTCCAACCATCTCCTCTGCCTCATGTTCAAGTATTTATACTCGAAGAAATACTTCAAGCTCTTGTGGTCAGTGAAAATAGTGCACTTCATCCCGTAAAGATGGTGCCTCCAAATCTTTAGTGCAAAGACTACGGCTGCTAGCTCCAAGTCATGAGTAGGATAGTTAACCTCATGAACCTTCAACTGTCAGGATGCCTAGGTTATAACCTTCCCTCTCTGCATTAACACGCACCCCAATCCCGAGTAGGATGCATCAGAATAAACCAAAAGATCTTCACTTCCATCGGGTAACGACAACACGGGAGCTTGGGTCAAACTCGCCTTCAATTCCTCAAATGCCTTCTACTGAGCTTGACCCCACACAAACTTTACGTCTTTCCGGGTCAACTTGGTTAGTGGAGAAGCGATTTTGGAAAAGTCTTGAATAAATTGTCTGTAATAACCCACCAAACCCAAGAAACTACGGATTTCGGATGGCGTCTTTGGAGACTTCCATTGCATCACCGCTTCCACCTTTGCCGGATCCATCATAATCCCCTCTGGATTCACCATATGACCCAAGAATTGAACCTCGCGCAACCAAAACACGCATTTGGAGAACTTGGCATACAAATTCTCCCTTCTCAACGTGTCCAACACCTCTCAAATGTGACCGGCATGCTCTATCTCGCTCTTCGAATAAATCAGGATATCATCAATAAACATAATCACTGATCTATCCAACATCGGCCGACACACTCGATTCATCAAGTCCATAAAAGCAGCTGGCGCATTGGTCAAAACAAAAGACATGACAAGAAACTCGTAATGACCATAGCGCGTGCGAAAAGCTGTTTTAGGGACATCCTGCTCCATCACCTTCAACTGATGATAGCCAGATCGAAGGTCGATCCTTGAAAACCAACTGGCACCTTGAAGCTGATAAAACAAATCATCAATCCTCGATAACGGGTACCGATTCTTCACCGTCAACTTGTTCAGCTCACGGTAGTCTATACACATCCTCATACTACCATCTTTCTTCTTTACAAATAAGACCGGAGCACCCCAAGGAGAGATACTCGGTCTAATGAAGCCCTTATCAAGCAGCTCTTGCAATTGCTCCATCAACTCTTTTATCTCAGTCGGAGCCAAATGATACGGTGCCTTGGCAACAGGTTGGACACCTGGTATCAGATCAATCTGAAACTTAATCTCTCGGTCAGGTGGCACTCCTGATAAGTCTTCTGGGAACACGTCTGGAAAGTCACACACAACCGGAACATCGGATAGTTATGGTGTTGGCGTTTCCACATCCTTTACATAACACAAGTAGGCGCTACATCCATGCCTCATACACTTTCCCACCACCGCCATTGAGATTACTTTCGGGATCGTCGTGACCCGATCCCCGTAAACAGTTACCGAACTCCCGTCAGGCGCTATCAAACGAATCATTTTCTTACGACATATAATATTCGCCTCGTAGTCCGCCAACCAATCCATCCAAAGAACCAAATCGAAACCACCTAAGGTCATCATGAACGATCTAACAGGAAACTTATGACCTTCTAGTTCCACATCACAGTCCTCTATCATCTCAGAAATCCTTCTAGACTTACCTATGGCAGTTCCTACGTCAAAGGGCGCATCAACACGTCTACTACTAACCGGAAGCTTAGTACAGAAAGTAGCAGAAATAAAACTCTTACTAGCACCCGAATCAAACAACACAGAAGCTAAAGTTTGGTTCACTAGTCTCTTCTTGTGTCATAGTGAATGCCCTGGCGCTCGCCCTCGGTCCTTCACTTCCCGTCTTCTTCACCCTGGAACCCTCAGCTCTCGGCTTCTTACAGTCTTTACTCATATGACCACTTTTCCCACAGTTGAAGCACCTCGTACCCTTGCAATCTCTAGCCATATGACCAGGCTTCCCACACTTAAAACAAACATTCAACCCCCATCTACACTCGCAACTGTGCTCCTTCCCATATTTGCCACACTTTCTCGATCCCGTACCCGGTGTGGCTACACGGCTATCATCCACTAGTGCCTTTTTGTTACCCGTTAAGGCCTAACCCCGTCCAAACCTCTTCCCATTCAATTTTCGATCGCCACCACCCTTCTTACTACCTTCGGCCACCACCACTACCGCCCTCTCATCATATAACCTCCCTGCCAAATCCATCGCCGACCTAAACATGCTTGGTCGGGCAGCGATCATGTGCCTGCGGATATCCGCTGGCAAACCCTGAATGTATCTCTTACTCTTCCGTGACAGAGGCATCACCTGATCCGGCACCAGACGTGCCATCTCGTTGAACTTGGTGGTGTACTGCTGATGTGTCATGGTTCCCGCCTCCAGCTGCAGGAACTCCCTCTCAACCTTGTCCATCTCTCGGTGAGGACAGAACTTCTCAATAACCAACTTCTTCAGTTCAGGCCATCTCATCCTCCCGATTACTCTGCTACCCTCGGCTTGGACTATATTGTCCCACCAGCACAGAGCCAAGTCAACAAAAGAGTGAGCAGCAAAATTTTCTTTCTGTTTCTCCCGGCACTCGCTGATGTTCATAACAGCTTTCATTTCTCTCACCCACCGGTGAGCAGCAGCAGCATTGCCGTTACCATCAAAAGTAGGGGGCTTGCATCAATGAAACGCCCCGTAGTTACAGCCTCATGCCGGCTCTTGCACAGGCTCCTTCTCCTCCTCCTCATCATCGGAGGGAATCATCTCCGTTTCCGATTACTCCCGACCTCCCGAGGACCAGTTCCTCTCTTGTCTTTCCCCTTCCCGTACTGTCTTAATCACTTCAGTCATCACAGACGGTAAGATTGTCTGCATGACCTGATACACTTCTTCAACCACCGCCTCTTTCACCAAGGCCCTCAAGTTTGCACTCTCATCCCCACCCTCCGGATGAGGGGTCTCGGGTCCCTCAGGAACCACCTTTTCAACTCTAGGTCTGCCTCTCTTGGGCCGTGATGCAGCACCAAGTCCACCACACGAGGCTTTGGATGATTTACCACCGGCCATACTCTATCACACACTAAAAGATTCAAACACCAACACGGTCATTCAAGGGAATAGCTCAGTTTATGTCAAGTATAGTAAGTACCTAATTACAGTGGCCAGTTATGATTAGCCACTTACTTTACTCTTCGTACCCCGGGCGTTACCTGTCCTGATTACATCAGTATTTAAATCTACAAAT
This sequence comes from Flaveria linearis, assembly GCA_024085815.1. Lineage (NCBI taxonomy): Eukaryota > Viridiplantae > Streptophyta > Magnoliopsida > Asterales > Asteraceae > Flaveria > Flaveria linearis. The sequence continues at coordinate 35,001,090 of CM044012.1, forward strand.
AGCACATAAACCACATAACATGTGCACATAATACCGGTTAACATTACGAAAATACCTGATGGCATGCAGCTACTCAGACTGGCATCCCTTCCTTTTCCGTCCCATTTTCAGCTTAAGTTAAGGTTTATTTTGAAAATTTACCCGTTTCACTTAAACTTTGGCTCTGATACCAACTTGTAAGGCCTTGATCCCGGGACGCTTACAACTGACCATTCATCGCTCTTAAAGCATATTATTTCATTAACTTTAATAAATATTGCAGCGGAATCAGTAAAATAACTTTTCATTTCAATATAAATGCTTTTGCAAGTTAATACATCGTTAATCAACTACAAAATATATATTGTTGCATTACATCACAAAAGCATTATATAAATGGATGCCATCCAAAAGAGCTGAGTAGCCACCCCGTGCCATCCTCAGCAACCTTACCTGCCAATGGAAACACATAAAAAGTCAGCGTTGCTGAGTGAGTTCTAGTTTTATAAATAAAATACTTTACTTTCATTAAAACCGTTCATTTACTTTCACGCAATCATACATCATACGTACACATAGATAATATTATTATTATCTTTATCGTTCATTATCGTTTACTTCTATCTGGATCCTGTCGAACTTTACGCTCTTCATGGCACGCAGCCATGATTACTGAGGTCGAGTGACAAGGATCCCGTTTCGTACAGTGTTATTATATTTTGTCCGTTCATTTCTTTCGTTCAGTCATTCTTTAACTTTCATTCATTCAACGTACGTCATTACCATTCACATTCGTTACTTTCCTTCACATTCGTTCATAAATTATTACTTTCATTCGTACGTTCATTACTTTCGATGACATGTACATTACCCCGAACATTGTGCATGAAGCGGGTAACTGAGCCTGAGGTCTTTCATAGACCTCGAACATTGGGCACGGAGCTGGCTCCAGTACCTAGGGCAAGTACATCCACCACTTATCTTTTCTCTTTCATTCTGGATCAATGCCATATGTTATACCCCGAACATTGTGCACAAAGCTGATGCTGGACCTGTGGTAATTAAATCACGAACATTGTGCATGAAGCTGATCCAGTCACCTAGGGTAAGCGGCAAGGATCCCGTACATATGGTCAATCACAAAGATTGGACCCCAGTGTGCATCCTTCGGGGTAGCTAACCCACACACCGTTGAGCTAACACCTTCATTGGGTGTGCACCTCCATACATGTGCTTGCAAGCCTTTCTTACATTCATTCGTTCATTCATTAATGCATGCATTCATTCATCATATTCCTCTTTCATTATCTTCCACTTTACGTTACATAATACTTTCGCTTCATTCATTAACATAACACGTAAAGCCACGGGAAGGATAAACATAAGTCATAATAAGGAACATCAACATACACAGTAACATCATCATACAGGGCATCATCATGCATACATACCACACATCAAGCATAAACATGCACATCATCATGCCCAACATACCCTCGAAGACCTCCAAAGGTCACCTTACATATACCTACGGGAACTTTCACGTCAGAACTTACATCTGCACTTTCCCCCGAAAATCAGTACTTTAACTTTGCTCCTCCTCGGGTACAACACCCTATTTGGGCGTATGGACACCCTTCATTCGCATGGCCTCCATGCGACTGAGCATCATACGAATGGACCAATACGGATGAACATCAATGTGGATGAACACCCAATCGTGCGACTGGACCTCATGTGGTTGAACGCTATGCGAATGGACCTTATGTGAATGGAGCTCATGCGGATGGACTTAATGCGGATGAGTAGTTATGCGACTGGGCTCTCAGTCGCATGACTCCCCATGTGACTGGCCCTCCAGTCGTTCGACTGAGCCTTAATCGTGCGAATGAACTTCAATCGCACTCCATTCGGCCGTATGGCCCCCAGTCGGTCGTCTAGCCCTAACTGATGCAGAATGCAGTTCATTCCGAATCCCATCTTCCATTTTTGACCTCCAAGCTCATCCAAACCCATTCTAAGCCTAAATCAACCATCCTAAACCTTAGGAATGCATACTAGAACCCCATTCAAGCACACACAAGCCCGGAAACAAACTCTAAACGCATCACACGCAACCACACCCAAATGGGTCAAACACACACACATGCAAAAACGGTGTTGGACCAAAAGAACCAATGAGCCAAGATTAGGAAAACCTCTAAGTCCCACATGCCACTACAACAACTGCTGAAGACTCTCATCAGCTGTTCTGACAAAGTCTGAAGAATCAACAGCTGAAGTTCAAAGTACTGAAGTACAACAGCTGAAGATCCCAAAGTACTGAAGACAAGTACTGAAGTCTAAAGTACTGATAAACACAAGTACTGAAGACTTCAAGTACTGAAGACAAGTGCTGAAGATCAAAGTCTGAAGAACTGAAGAACTGATGAACAACTGCTGATGCACAAAGTCTGAAGACAACGACTGAAGACATCAGCTGATGACAACTACTGAAGTCATCAGCTGATGAAACATCTGAAGACCAAAGTCTGAAGACCAAGTGCTGAAGTTTCAGAGTTTGTCACAACAGCTGAAGAAGTCTTCTTCAGTTGTTGTGATGGTTTTTCCTTTTCAGTAGTTTTATGTTTTGTCAGTTGTAATTTGAATATTCAGTGATGTCAGAAAAAGGACATCACGCCCATCCTTTTGCCGCCTATAAAAGGATGGGTAACCATACTGTTTTAATGGCCGAAACGTGCGATCAATAGAACATTTATTGTTTTGCAGAAACTCTTCTCTCTATGTTTATGTTTTAATTTGAAATATCTTTTATGTTCTTGCTCCAATTGCTAATTAATGTGCTAAATCCGCTGCAAACATAATCTAATTGATCAACGAGAGAGGCTGAGATCCTGTCAAATGGTATCAGAGCAGGTTAATCATTGATCGATCTTACCATTGATCATTTGAAACTGCTCTTTTGATCTCTCAGTTTGATCGAATTAGCAATTTGCAAGAAGTTAGCCATAGAGAGTGAGTTTCTGCTGTTTCCGGCCAAAATCTTGAGATCTTTTGGTGGTTTTGAGTTACGTTTGTCGTGTTTAAACTTGTTTTTGACCAAAACCTGAGATGACAACACCAACCAATGATCCTCACAATACTGGTTCCGCAACCAAGCCTCCGATGCTGGTTAGGAACGAGTATAACATATGGCAAAGACGTATGCTACACCACTTGGCTGTCAACAGTGCTGGTTGTTGGAAGTCAGTAGTGCATGGGCCATACAAGCCTATGGTGAGCGTCCCGGAGTCTAATGATAGGTTGCCAAGAAACCTGAACAATATTCGGACAAAGATCTAAAGCTGTTCGAAATTGATGCCAGAGCCCATGGAATTTTAGCCATGGCCATTCCAAATGAGATATATTCAGGGCTCTTGCATCATGAGTCTGCTCATGACCTATGGGTTGCTCTAAAGGAACAATTTGGAGGAACTGATTCGGTCTTAGCAAACAATAGGGAAATCCTTGCCCAACAATATGAGACTTTCTCATATAGAAAGGGTGAGACTCTGACCCAGCAGTTTGAGCGGTTCTCTTGTTTAATCTCTGAGCTGAAGATGGTTAAACAAGAGTACTCCAAAAGCCAGATGAACAACAGGTTCCTCAGGTCATTGCCTGAGAGATGGGACACATATACCATTGTCCTACGCTCTAGTGCTGACCTTGACACTCTATCTCTCACCCAACTTCATGGGAAGCTACTCACTTTTGAGAGAGAGGTAGAGCAAAAGAGGAAGTTGTCATCTTCTGGCAAACTTGCTGATGACTTTGTCCAAGGTAATGCTGCCTTGATAAGTCATGAGTCAGAATATGCTTCATCAGAAAGTTCTTATGATGAGCATATTGATTTCTCTACAAACTCAGAACAAGCTTTTGTTGGTGTCAGTAGTTCAGGAGGAGGTGGTGACAACTTGTGTTTTCTGATGGAGGATTTGAAGAGCATTCCAGATGATGATCTGGAAGAGATGGATATTTTGAACCAAATGGCCATGATAAATATCCGATCTCAGAAGTTCTACAAAAGAACTGGTAGGAAATTCCCAGGACTCTCTGGCAAAACCAAAGTTGGTTTTGACAAGAGCAAGTTGAGGTGTCACAAGTGCCAAAGGCTTGGACACTTTGCAAGAGAGTGTAGATCATCTGGATCTAACTCATCTGCACCCTTTGTGACTTTTCCCAGTAATAGCTCACAGCATAAAGGGCAACCTTCCTACAGTTCTTCCCATCCATCTCAGGCACAAGCACCACCTGCTTATTTTGTGCCACAGGGTCATATGCCTTATCCTTACCCCTGTTACTACATGCCTCAGCCTGGTCAAACTCAAGCACCCCCGGCTCAACCACCTCATGCTCTTCCAGAGCCTCATTCTTCCCAATCTCATCATCACACACAACCTCAACAACAAAGCTTTTTCACCCCAACTGCTGTTGACTGGAGTAGTCTACCAGAAGAGCTATCTGGTCAGGAACCACTACTCCAAGGTGCTGGTCAACATGGTGGTGACCAACCTTTTGGAAATCTTGCTCTGATGGCCCTTGATTCTGCTGAAGGGTAATCATCTAATGCCTCATCTCAGGTATCCACTGAGGCAAAAGCCAAGATTTGTTCAGAGTCATGCATAGCACATTTGCTTCTATTAGAGAAGCAAATGTAGCTTATAAATAAAATCTTGAGCTTGAGCACACTATTTCCAAAAGAAAAGCTGATTTTGAGGTTGTTCTAAAAGATAAAAATGATGAGATTTACAAGCTTAACTGCCAAATCAAAGATGCTAAAGCCAGGGAAGATGTACTTCTTGAGAAGTACAAAGATCTCAAGGAAACTCTTGCAACCACCCAAGTTGAGTGTGATCGATGGGTGCAATCATGCAAGGGTTTTGAAATGCTTCTTAGCAAGCAAACTGCTTCCAATGTGAAGTTTGGCATTGGTTACAATCACACTGCTCCTCCCACAGACTTCATTTCAAGAGCAGAAGTTGAATCTGATGGGGAGAGCAATAACCAATCCTTCTCATCATGTGACTTACTATCCTCTGAATCAGCATCATCAAGATAGACTGTCACATGACCAAAAGGCTGATCAACTTAGGAGTTGTCACTAGAAGTACTGAAGGTACTGGAGAGCAAGTGACAACACCTGAAGTTCAAACTTCAAATACTGTTAGCACTAAAGAGAAGAAAACTAACAGTAGGAAAGGTTTGAAGACAGCTAGAGAGGGTACCAGGAAAGCAGGCACTAGGAGAAAACTGCTAGTACTGATGACAAACAGCTGAAGAACAAGACTTCAGCAGTTAAATCCTCTTCAGCTGATGATCAGCATAAGGTGAAGAAAAAGCCATGTGAGATATGTGGCTTATTCAATCATCTTACTGATGATTGCTGGTACAAAAGGGTTCCAAACTCAACAGAAGGACAAATCACTGAGAGCATCAATAAAATGAAAAATGAGTTTGAAACCAAGTTTGTGTTAGCAACATCCAAACCTGAAATCCCTAAGCCCAAAGCTAAATCTAAAAAGAAGGAAGGGATGACTCAGGCAACAGCTGAGGTTGCTCAGAAAAAGATGGTACAACATAGGAACTCATCATCAGCAAACTCCAATGTGTCTGAAGAGCTGAAAGCCCTATCACAGAATCAGACACAATTGGTGATGATGGTTCAGCAGCTAGTGGAAGAGTCAACCACATAGATGCTCCTATGTTGAAATCACAGAAAAGGAAGTCCAAGCCAAAGGGTTCCTTTTCTGTACCATCTTCTTCACCTCAAGCTGTCACACACAACACAACTGTTAGTGCTGCACCTGTAGCTGAGAACAGACCCAAAACCAGCAGGTTTGGGTCTCCAAGACAAACTAACACATGGTTGTGTTTGTAGGATTCTTCAACATGCCTTAAAAGCATCTGGTATGTAGACAGTGGAGGATCCATGCACATGACAGGAAGCAGTTCCCTCCTTAATGACTACTCTCAAGGAAAGAAGGGATTTGTTTCTTTTGGCAATGATGCAAAGGGCTACATCATCGGAAAAGGCTTTGTTTCCAATGGGGAAATAAGGTTTGATGATGTTAACCATGTGGAGAATCTCAAGTACAACCTCTTGAGTGTCAGTCAAATGTGTGACAAAGGCCATGTTGCTCTTTTCACAAGCCAGAACTGTCGGATTCTGTCATCCAAAGTTCTGAGTTTGATTGACAAGGCATTGAATGAACACACTCTCTTGAAGGCCAACAGGACAGGAAGAGTGTATGCCTTAGATCTTTCCAAAAAGATGGATCTAAAAGGCCATCCTTGCCTATTCTCCAAGGCATCTCCTCAAGAGTCTACACTATGGCATAGAAGGCTGGGTCATGTAAATTTCAAGAACATGAATCAGCTTATAAGCCATGGTTTAGTAAGAGGATTGCCTCTGAAGGAGTTCAAGTGTGAAGATGACTGCACTGCTTGCTTGAAAGGAAGCAACACAAAGTTTCATTTCCTTCAATAGAAGAACCAAAGTCCACTGCCTGCTTACAACTTCTGCACATGGATCTCTTTGGTCCTGTCAGAGTAATGAGCATGGCAAAGAAGAAATGCTGCCTGGTAATTGTGGATGATTACTCCAGGTTTGTATGGACTTTCTTCTTGCACTCCAAGGATGAAGCTGCAAAGACAATAATGAACTTTGTGTTACAAGTAGAAAAGCAGTATTCCCTACAGGTCAAGTGTGTGAGGAGTGATAATGGAACAGAATTTAGAAACCACACACTTGATGACTTCTACCTGTCCAAGGGAATTAGAAGGCAGTTTAGCATTCCTAGAACTCCTGAGCAGAATGGAGTGGTGGAGAGAAAGAATAGGACCCTCATTGAAGCAGCAAGGTCAATGTTGGCTGACTCTGGATTGCCACTGACCTTTTGGGCTGAAGCTGTCAATACAGCTTGTTATGTACAAAATAGAGCTTTAGTGAATAAGAGGTTGATGAAGACTCCTTATGAAGTTCTTCATCATTTGGCTCCTCTTATTCATTCTTTAGAGCATTTGGGTGTCCTTGTTTTATTCTCAACACTAGCAACCCACTCCATAAGTTTGCTAGTAAGGTGGATGCAGGGTACTTTGTTGGTTATTCATCAACTTGCAAAGCATACAGAGTCTTCAACTGTAGAACCAAAGGAGTTGAAGAAACTTTGCATGTTAAGTTCAATGAATCTCCAAAGGACAAGATTCCACAAAACCCTGTGGATTGTTTGATCTGGACATACTGCAATATGTTCCTTATCAACCTCCATCTGTTGAGCCTGTCAACAGATCTTCACCTGGTGGTACTGATGATGATGAAGTCAGTACTCACCTCTTCAGGATCAGTGACAATCTGCCTAAGTTCACTGAACCTGATGCTCCTGTAGCCTCAGCAGCTCCATCCACTACAAATGCTGATGAGATTTCTGCTTGCTCTACTTCATTTGAGCTGCCATCCTCTACATGGTTTCAGGAATCTCCATCACCATCTGTTGCTGCTGATGGGTCTACAAACACTTGCACAGATATTATAGTTTATCAAGAGCTCAAGAATCACCCCACTTCACAAATCATTGGTGATATCCAGCTGGAGTTTCAACCAGGAATCAATTGTCAAATTTCTGCTTCTATGCTCTCTTCATCAGTCAGCAAGAGCCAAAGAACTATCATATTGCTTTAAGAGACAATGGATGGGTGGAAGCTATGCAGCTTGAGCTTCTTCAATTTAAGAAACAGCAAGTGTGGAGCTTGTTCCATTACCCAAAGATAAGTGTGCTATAGGCACCAAGTGGGTATTCAGGAACAAAACAGATGAGAAGGGCCAAATTGTCAAGAACAAGGCCAGACTGGTTGTCCAAGGGTTTGCACAGGAGGAAGGCATCGATTATGATGAGACCTTTGCACCTGTGGCCAGACTGAAAGCAATCAGACTGTTCTTAGCTTATGCTGCCTTTCACAGTCTCAAGGTTTATCAAATGGATGTCAAAAGTGCCTTCCTATATGGAAAAATAAAAGAAGAGGTTTATGTGTGTCAACCACCAGGCTTTGAGGACAATAAACATCCTGATTGGGTGTACAAGCTTGATAAGGCTCTCTATGGGCTGAAGCAAGCTCCTAGAGCCTGGTATGAGACACTCTCAACCTTTCTTCTGGAGAATAAATTCACTAGAGGCACCATTGATAAAACCCTATTCATCAAGACTGTGGGACAACATAAACTCCTTGTTCAATTTTGTGAGATATCATCTTTGCATCCTCTGATCCAATGTTGTGTGATGAATTTACAAAGCTTATGAAGCTGAGATTTGAAATGAGTGCTATGGGAGAATTACAGTACTTTCTGGTTTGCAAATCAAACAACTGGATGATGGAATCTTCATCCATCAGTCCAAGTATACCAAAGAGTTGTTGAATAAGTTTGATTTACAAACTTGTAAGCCCTGTTCTACTCCCATGAGCAGCATTACACAACTAGATGTAGATCAGAAAGGTAAAGCGGTTGATGAAACCCTTTACAGATGTATGATTGGGTCCTTGATGTACCTTACAGCTTCTAGACCAGATATCATGTTTTCAATATGTGCTTGTGCTAGATTTCAGGCTGCACCTAAAGAATCTCATTTGATTGCAGTCAAAAGGATCTTTAGATATCTGCAAGGTACCCAATCACTAGGTCTTTGGTATTCAGCTGGGCATTCTTGCAAATTAGTTGCTTTCTCTGATAGTGACTATGCAGGATGCAAAGTCACCAGAAATCCACTTCTGGTGGTTGCCAATTCCTAGGCAATGTTTAGTTTCTTGGCAGAGTAAGAAACAAACATCCATTGCTACATCCACTGCTGAAGCTGAGTATATTGCTGCTGCAAGCTGTACTTCTCAAATACTCTGGCTTCAGAACCAACTTCTGGATTATGGCATTACTGAGACTAAGACTCCATTATTAATGGATAGTGCTTCAGCTCTCTGTATTGTTAAGAATCCAGTCCAGCACTCAAGGACCAAACATATTGAGATCAGACATCATTTTATCAGGATTGCTATGAGAAAGGTCTGATTGATCCTAAGTTTGTACCTAGTGCTGATGAGCTTGCAGACATTTTTACTAAGCCCTTAGATAGTGCCACATTCCAAAATTTGGTACTAAGGCTTGGTATGCTGCAGCTTGATTGATTTGGCCCATGCTGGTTCTTGGAGTTCACAACTACTGAAAAGCAAAGGTCAAATACAAGTACTGATGAGTAATTTAGTCTTCAGCACTTTCACAACTACTGAAGACTAAAATGACTTAAAGTACTGATGTACATTATTTAGTGAAAACAACTGTAGTGAGGTGGATTACAACTACTGATGTATGATTTTCAATTAAATAAGTACTGAAGAACAAATTTTGGTCATAAGTACTGATGTGTAATCTTACACAAATACTGAAGACAAAATTTGTTCACCAGCTCTGAAGAATATTTCATCAGCACTTGTGAACATCTGATCACAAGAGCTGAAGGCATAAATATTCACAAGAGCTGAAGGGTCAATGAAACATCTGAAAATCAGTCAGAGCTGATGAGTAAGTGTGGAGGCTAGTATGAAACAACTGATTTGATGGAAACAGCTGATGAGTCATTTCTCATCAGCTGATAACAACAGCTGATGTTTCATACACAAACAACTGAAGGACAAGACCATGTCTTCAGTAGTTCATAACTACTGACATCAGTAGTTCACAACTACTGAAGGCTAAAAACCAAGTCCTCAGTTGTTTACAACAGCTGACGCAATACCATGTCTTCAGTTGTTCACAACTACTGATCTCAGTAGTTTACAACTACTGAAGGCTAACACCAAGTCTTCAGCTGTTACAACGTCTGAAGAAGAATACTAGGTCATCAGTAGTTCATAACTACTGACGACTGACAGTAACTCTTCAGACGATCACAACATCTGAAGGACAAAACCAAGGCCTCAGTAGTTTCAACTACTGAAGTCCAACACCAAGTCCTCAGATGTTACAACCACTGAAGGTTGAAACCACGTCATCAGTTGTTACAACAACTGATAACTAACACCAAAACCTTCAGTAGTTTTCTTTCAACCTTTGCCCTACCCTATAAATACCCCATCTTCAGAGCATTTACTCCTCACTTGACCTAATCCTTACAAACCTCTGAAATTCCCATACACCATTAATGGCGAACATGCAACTGAAACCTCGACATAACTGTGTCGCCCATCTCACCAAGTCGCCATTATGGCCCAAATTTCACCAAGCCGTCGATCTCATGCACGACTCACCATACAAAACGGCTTTTCTCTTGAACCCCACACTATACACCGACTCCTTGACGGAGTTTTGGACCAATGTCACCGTCCAAACCGAGAGCAGAATGCCGAGGTCTCCCTCCGGTCCTCCGTCAACAGCAAACCCGTGGTTATCACTCCAGCTACTATACGCCAAACCCTAGAGCTGGATGATGCCACTCACCCAAGTTCCTACCCCAAAGGTACCCTTGATCTCTCCTTCACATCTCATGACTATCAGGGTAACCTCTCCGCCTCCACCTTGCTGAAGAAACACCTTCCTGACCCTCAACGACTGATCTTCCACATGGTGAATGTATGTCTGGCTCCCAAGACCTCTTCGTGGGACCAGATGTCCACAAGGTGGCAGCAGGTATTGTATTCTATCCTTGAGAAACAACCTTTAAATTCTTCTGAACTTTTATTTTTGGAACTCAAGGACATGGCCACAAAACCTTTTTCTAACCGTTGGAACTTATATCCACGGTTCATAATGGCCATGATCGAATACCAGCTTCAGGCTGAGGGACTAATGGCACTGGGGTCCCTGCCATGGCTGTTCAAGCCGAGGTATACTCCAGGCACAACACTGACCAAACACTGAAACAGGCTGGCCGGCTGCGAAAACCCACGCAGCTGGAACCCACAGCCTCCACCTCCAAATCCAAAGTCCCCACCAAGCCAAAAGCCAAAAAGAAGCCCACAAAGGCTACTCAGGGAGATGAGTCTCCTGAGGATGCCCCTGCCACACAAAGGCAGGATGTGCCTGCTGGCTCGATTCTCCCAGCAGGTACCACGACTCCACCCACCACAACCGCACAGGCTTCCTCTCAACAGGAGCCTGATGCAACCAATTTTGGGGCAACCATATTACTGGGTCTTCCTCACTTGAGGAGGCTGCCATTGAAGAGCACAGTCCTCCCCACGTGCATACTGTTTCTAGCCCACATACAGAGGAGACCGCTCCACTAAGCCCAACATTGGTTATAGCCAAAGTGCTGACTGATCTGAGCACTCCACCCTCTCCCCAGAAACCTATTAGAACTGGGGAGACTCCAACCGAAGAGGGGGTGGGCACAAGTGCTGATCAGAGCCCACAGCACAGAGAATCAGTTCACTCTCCCAGTGTGGCTAGGGAGAGAGAACAATCTGGTGAGGCTGCCACTTTCCCTGCATCAACATCTGAGCAGGGTGAAGCTGGTAACATCTCTAAGACCTCACCAGAGGCAATGGCCGATGATGGATCCAATCCGGAGGCCAGAAGTCCCCAGTACCAAGAACAAGGGGCACATGTCATCACTGAGCCACACTCAGGACATGTCCATCCTGACCAAGTTAGGAGGTCAGGTGATTCAGCTTATGCTGATGATGACCTGAGCTTCTTCTACGATGTAGTTGCTCAAAACACTATCCTTGAGGATGAGATAAGCAGACTCAAAGAGCTGCTTGCTCAGATGACTCAGGATAGAAGTCTATCTGCCACCACTACCCCACAGATGGCACCTTCACCTGAAGGTCTCACAGACACTGAGCCACTCCCACAAACTCAGCCACCAGCCCCTGCTTCTGGCACTAGCTCTCAGGGACAGAACCCCCCTGAGCAGCTGGATGCTATCCTCCAGAAATCCCTGCCTCTCATCACACCAATCCTTAAAGATATAGTTATTCAAACCCTTGATGAGAGGCTTCCCACATATATACAACCCATGGTGGAGGTTGCCATATCTAAAGCTCTTGCTGATAGTCAAACCCCAACCAATGCAACCAAAAAGGGGAGATATCAGTTCAAGACAAGAGGAAGAGGGGAGAGGAGGAGAAAGAGGCAGAAAAACAGGTGGTGGTAGAGAGGGAGTTGGCTGAGGAGACCAGTAGGGTGAGGGAGAAGGGAAGAGGAAAGTGAGGGAGGTAGAGCAGATAGGAGTGGCTGAAATCCAAAAGGATTTCAGTTTCACTGATAAGAATAAGGGAGAGGGAAAGAAGGTGGCTGATCCTGATCTAGCAGCCCTTGTCAAGGAGGCTGATGCTGAGCATAACCGTTCAATGAACAAAGTCATTGAACAGCTGTTCAGGCAAGGCTTTGACAAGGACACTGCTTTGCTAGATCAAGAGATCAGAAATATGGAGAGGAGAGAAATTGAGTACCGATGGACTACTCATAGCCAAGGGGAAAGACAAAAACTTGAGGCTATGAGTAGGTTCACTTCGAAGTACCTGGGCAGACCAGTCCTTGATGTTAAGGCATGGACCAGGACAAACTCTTGGCAATAACCACCAAGATTTGTTCGGCTGGTGATTTTACAAAGGGACTGGTCGCAGAGGCCCTATCTGAAGCCGGTGGTGGGAACAGGACACTGCTAGTCAAGCTAACCAAACCAGCCCTTATCTCTAGGCTGCTAGCAGTGCCTGCCAACACTCCCACACCAACAACCCAATCACAACCCACAAAACCAACTCCTTTACCACCAAAACCCACAGCCAATGATCCACCCTTGAAGAGGAAGAGAAGGGTGCTGAGGCTGCAAGATGAAGAAGAGGATGATGAGGAGGATAGCTTGCCACTCTCAGCAGTTATACCTCTACCCAAAGCCAAACCACAAACCATCAATCCCACCTCACAGCAGGACACTGTGAAGGTTAAGTTAGAAGAGGAGGAGCAGCAGAAAAGACATGATGAGGAAATGCTGAAAAGCATTGACAAATGTTATGCTGCTACCACCTCTATAATAAACATGCAGAGAGAAGCTCTGAGGTTATTCACCCTCAAACAAACCTTTCAATATGAAAGGGAGAGGGTGAGAGCTTGGCCTGACCCAAGGGTGGCTCACAGGATAGTCAAGAAGGACATGCCTGTGAGATACAAAAGCCAACTAAAGAGAATCGTAGATGAAGAGATCTCTGTGGCTATTGTAATAACACCCTGGGAAATAGTGGATGAATTCGAGAAAGCTTATAGAGCCGGCCAAACACCCTTTTCAATGCTAGATAATAGGGTGGTTAGGAAGGGTCTGGTCTATAAGAAGCTTGAGAATTTTCATAGGGATGAGCTCACTTTGTTGTTAGAGGGTAAACACCCTGATGAGTTTGCATATAGGCAAATCACAACACTTGAGCTCAAAAATGGTAGACAGGTCAAGTTCATCTCAGAGGTGTACGGTCGGGAGGGATTGTTCGAAGGTGAGCCTGAAGACCTGTCCAAAGAAGAACAATTGATGTTTCTTCAGGCTTACTGTAGAGAGTCCTACCGGCTTGTACGTGGGAGGTAGATCTCATGGATGGGGCAACAGCTCTGTGTCCAATTCCCCAAGACAGAGCTCCCATCCATACTTAGCCAACAAACACTTGAGGCTACCTCTCTGGCCAGTGCTTATCTGGGTCAACTTCTAATCTGATCTAGAAGGAAATAGACCAATCTTTATGCCATCAATAAGTGGGACATCCAATAATTAGAGGTTTTGGCTGCATTGGTTCAGGGGGAGTTTGTTGGACCAAAAGAACCAATGAGCCAAGATCAGGAAAACCTCTAAGTCCCACATGCCACTACAACAACTGCTGAAGACTCTCATCAGCTGTTCTGACAAAGTCTGAAGAATCAACAGCTGAAGTTCAAAGTACTGAAGTACAACAGCTGAAGATCCCAAAGTACTGAAGACAAGTACTGAAGTCTAAAGTACTGATAAACACAAGTACTGAAGACTTCAAGTACTGAAGACAAGTGCTGAAGATCAAAGTCTGAAGAACTGAAGAACTGATGAACAACTGCTGATGCACAAAGTCTGAAGACAACGACTGAAGACATCAGCTGATGACAACTACTGAAGTCATCAGCTGATGAAACATCTGAAGACCAAAGTCTGAAGACCAAGTGCTGAAGTTTCAGAGTTTGTCACAACAGCTGAAGAAGTCTTCTTCAGTTGTTGTGATGGTTTTTCCTTTTCAGTAGTTTTATGTTTTGTCAGTTGTAATTTGAATATTCAGTGATGTCAGAAAAAGGACATCACGCCCATCCTTTTGCCGCCTATAAAAGGATGGGTAACCATACTGTTTTAATGGCCGAAACGTGCGATCAATAGAACATTTATTGTTTTGCAGAAACTCTTCTCTCTATGTTTATGTTTAATTTGAAATATCTTTTATGTTCTTGCTCCAATTGCTAATTATGTGCTAAATCCGCTGCAAACATAATCTATTGATCAACGAGAGAGGCTGAGATCCTGTCAAACGGGTTTACTATGTTTTCAGCCCCAAATCAGTTGAAAACGAGTAAAATAGGGTCGTAGAACTCACACAAACTACATGAAGAAAAGATTCGTCTAGACCTGCTACACGACGATTTTGCACACTTGAATCCACCCAACCAACTCGTTTTCTCTTTTTTCTTTCTTTTCTCTCTTCTTTCTCTCTTCTTGCTGAAATGTGGTGTGGGAGAGGGTAAGGGCTGCCCTCCCTTCAAGTATCCCCACTTACCCAACTTTCTCGCGTTGGCGAGTTTGATCCCCCGACTTTGAACTTTATTTCTTTTTCTTCTTGGTCGGCTTCAAAGGAAATATACAGGTGTTACACAATACCTTTATATAACACATAAAACAATGAGAAAATTTACATGAATAATAAAAAAATGTAAAATGTAATTTTAAAAAATTAGATAAAATTACCCGATACACACACTGGTCTAATGTATTTAACAAATGAGCACAATGTCATTTCAATTTAAAACAAATAAAATGCACATGTCAAACTCAAAAAATCTAGTATTTTTAAATTAAATACTTTTTTAGTATAAACTTAAAGGTTTAAATTAAAGAGTTTTAATATATAAAAAGTGTAATAAGGAATTCTACTCATTAAATTTTTTTTAATCAAGGGTTAATATACAAATTGTAAGATTAGTAATGTTAGAGAGCTATTTTGTGCATGACCATTTTTGTTGATGACTTTTTTCAAATTTCGTTACTTTTTAAATGATTATAAATTTTATATACAACATTAGTTTTTTTTATAAAAATCACACTATAAAAATGAACATTTTTTTTAATTTGAAATGAGCATAGTATCATTATATTATAAAAATTATGTTTTTCAGCTCGTGTAATTTTTGTTTGTCATTATGTTTCATTTATTATTATGTACTTTTAGTATGTAAAACCTAATGATAAAATAACAACTATTTAATAATTCATAAAACATAAGAATAATAATACAATATAATATAAAACGTAGAATTACAATAATAAATGTCTCATTGTGTTTTTCTTTTTGTCATTATGTTTTCTCAACACAATAAGTTTTAACAAATAATAATGATGAAATAACATTATGAACTACCCTGAAACACTCAAAAAGCTAGAAATGCTACCCTAAACTACCCTGAAACTTTTCTTTTAATGTTAAAATAATTCAAAAGATAATTCACTTTTATTAAAATAATAATTAAAATAATTAAAAATAAACATTGCATATTTAAAAATAAAAGATTACATAATTAAAAATAAAATAGTACATAATTAAAACTAAAACATTACAAATATTAAAATTAACCTATTACTCGTCCGAATCAAGGTACTCTAGACCTAAACTTGAAAGATTTTTAGGAATGTACAATTTTGGATAGTCGTCAGACATGGTTGGTGTTTGTGTAATTGTTGTGTTTGTATGATTTTGTTTGGGTATGTGTAGATAATATTTTGTATGTGTGTGAGTATTTATAGTGTAAAATATTTTTTTTACCTTAGCCCGCATCGGCGAGTGTAACTCGATCAAACCAACCCGGGTGGCTACCCGAGGGGGTGGCGGCGGTGTTACTGCCCGGGTACCACATATCTGATACCCCCTTCGGGCACCGCCCCCTCCTCCCTAATATAAAACACAATGATAAATAAATAAAAGAAATAATGAAAAATTGGATACAATGACCTGATATTTGACTCAATGATCTGACTATTAAACATAATTACTTGACATATTTCATACAATGATTTAAATGTTCTTACTTTAAGAATAATAGAAAAACACATGTGAAATCTAAAATCCTTCTTTACTTTCTTAGATTAAATGTTATTTTCACTATAACATTTACTTGCATATTGTGCATCTACAGTTGCATCAAACGGGTTCTCAAGTTCTTTTTTTATTTCTTAATATTATTTTGTTTAGCATTTGAATTGACTTTTCACTAATAATTTGTGCTCGTTGACAGTTAAAAAAATTAACTACATAATTTTGTTTAATTTTGTATATCAACATTTCAATTATTAGGCTTGTAAGTGACTTTGGCGTGATGCTTGGATCTACATTTCGGGGGATAGTGAAAGAATATAATATTTGGATTTACATAAATGAGAAATCCAACATTAAACTTTTGCTTGGATTTGGTATTTACACATGCATCACGCATGACTAGTATTTTCATAATTTATCATATTCGATCAAATCATGTGAAACATATTGAAAATGTGGGTATACCCACCCTAGACAACTAGTTTTTTTTTTTACTCATCTTATAATTTTTTGAAAGAAGAATATACAAGTGAAAGATTCTAACTTAAAATGGATTGTCTCGTCTATGGACTGCTATGATAGCCGTTTGGGGAAATTGGTGTAATAAGCGGCATAAACAGAAGGTTATTGGCATTTTGAGATGAAAAGAATATTTGAGAATATAAGTCAAAGACCCGTATGGTCTGTTTGGATCAAACCGGCTATATGGTGTCTAGCTTGTTAACCAAGATTCTGAAAGTCCAACCCATGTAAAATGAAAGTCATACGATCTTTCTCATGTAAAAAGCATAGTAAAAAAGCTCTCCTAAATTTCACCTATAAATACAACATGACTGTCATTCTTGATGGAGTTCGATAAGAGGCCTCTACTAAGGGTGGGTTGGAGGAAACTTCTGCAACCATTGGTGATCAAGAGACTTCAATCCAGCAATTCAAACAAGATCTGAAGATCAGTCATAAGCATGCATACATGTGATCAACTCCGGGTTTAGGGTTTGTGTAAGTTATTGTATGCATTTGGTAGTTTATCTTTCTTGGACATGATTGTTGTTCTAAACTTGCAGCCATGTGACGATTAGGATAAAATTATGTGTTTTGGGCTTGATTGGAGAATGAGTTACCTTGTATGAATTTGATTAAAGAATCCAATAGTGATTGGTCTTTGAATTATTAACAATTGTGATGTTTGATTGAGTTAATGAAATTCAACCGATAATCACTTAGATAACATCTTAGCAAATGTTCTTATTCAGTTTCTGATCATTAACCTGCACTTCTAGCTTCCTTGTGTGATTGTCTTTCATTAATAATCATTAGATAACATCATAGCTGGGTTCTTAGCTAGTCTATTACCTTTAAGTCAACACAACTAGATTTCTTAGTCCTATGATTATTATTAAAACCTAAACAAACATACGTATATGTAACTTTTCAACAAAGTGTTGAACAAGATTATACGTTGTGCTTCATACTTGAAACCTGAGTGTGATTGATCTTTCAATTATTATCTACAAATCAATATTTCATTTTAAGTAATCAAGCTCAATGCTTTCATCATTTAATAAAATACAAGTTTAGGTTAGTTCAAAAGTAAACTATTAAACAACATATAATACTCCACCTGGTAAATTGGGCGGGTCGGGTTGGTTCGGGTCGAGTCAGGGGCCACGTCAAGATAGGTCGAATAAAAATTACAATATTCTCAATTTTCCAACAAAAACCAAAAAGTATGTAAAATACAAATCAAAGTTGTTTCAAACATTAATTAGAAGTTTAAAACCCGATTTAAGCTTGTAAATTAAGAATGTTCTAACACAGAAGATGCTGGTCCATATCATTTAAGTTTCTACAAAAATGATAATTAGAAGTTTAAAACCCCATTTACATATACGACACTTCATCACCTACCACAAAACTTCAAATCACATTCAAAATATAGAGAAGAGAACATGAGACACAACCTTACTATTATAATCACTCCAAATATCTTCAATCAAATATCAAGCTTGTTGGTGCATCAATGACCATTAGGAGCTCTATGGATAATAATGTGATAAAAAAATTAATCAAATTTCAATACATGAATTAACAATATTTGATGTGTATAAAGAATGGATATTGATATTACTTAAAGTTGCTACTATCATAAATCGAATTAATTGCTTCAATATCTTCTATAATTTCTTGTTCCATCTCTTTGCCATTCTCGTTTTCATATGAATATATGAAAAAAATCAAATATTTATGATTTAGTATTAACATTATATATAAATATGAAATTATATGCAAAATAAGGTTATAAAGATAATAAATCATAATACCTTCTAAATCGAACAGCCATTCACGAGTGCATAACGACGCCTCTACGTTTGAAAACACAAGTGAACTTTGAAATTTACTTATAACTTGGCCTCCATACTAAAATATGATTCTGAAGCAACGATCTTAATTGGAATGCTCAAGATATCATGGGCCAGTAGCTATGGATACCTTTTTTATTATCCTTTAAAATTGTAAAACATCAAGTTCTTATTTTCTATTAAATGAAGGTTCCTCAAGATACATTATTAATTGTTACTTTTCTTTCCACACTTTCAAGTTGGCTTTCAGATCACTCGAACCTATCCAACTTATTATGTACATCAACACCAATATTTGAACTTCCAACTATTATGCGAGCATCATACTCCTTATCACTCCTTATCATATAACTTATGAGTACCATAAAAATACTATTCACTTCTCCTCACGTACTTCGTTTGTCACGTTTAAGTTTTGAGAAACAATACTAAACAATATTAAGCTTATATTGTGGATCCGAAACAATGGAAAAAGACAAGACTACACTATAACTTTCCTAGTAAATTTCAACCTATTTTTCATGTCTTTTGCCAAGTAACTTATAACACGATCCGTATTATGAATTTCTCTTCAACAAATTACTACGCAAGGAGCTTCAAAATTCTTATGATTCTTTCCACTATTATCCACTCATCATTTGATGGAAAAGTCTTATAACTTTAATCAAGTAGTGCTAAACGAGCATAAGCCCATTTACAAGTCAATGCACTATTAAGGATAAGATATGTGGAACTCTATCTTGTTATGACATCTTGACGCGCATGTTGCCCATATTGTAATAACATTTGGTGTATGCATTCAACGAACTTACATTTTCTAGTAGCATTTCCTCGAACATATTTTACCGACTCCTGAACCTTCTCGGTGGCTCCTTCAATTCCTTTCAATCCGTTTGAGCAATATGATTTAACACATGTGCAAAGCTACACACGTTAGTAAAATATCCATCACAAATTAACGTGTTGTTTATACGCAAGTGACTTTTTAAATATTCTACAAAAAATCATTATCTAGTGTGATAATAAAATCTTATTCTCAATACTTGAATCGTTAAAAATTGATCAAGTACTCTGCTAAAATAGAACTACCATGTGAAGACTGTATAACTTGAAAGTTCAATATTTTTTTCTCAAGACCTAATTCTCATCAACATAATGAGTCATCGATGCCATAAATCCATTTGTTGTAATAAACCAAAAAAACTATGGGTTTGTTTTGCCAAGATTATATAATACTAACCCTATACTCCTCATGGATATAAATCCTGACTTAACATAGTTAGTAACTACCAAGGTAATTTGAGTTTTTTGCATGACCCGAACTACTAGAACATTAGGTGCTAACACATCCGATGAATTTATTAGTAACAAGTTCTCAAGAACACAAAAATACTAAGAAAATAACATCAAAAAGAAGCATATTGATTTCTCTATTAGTCATGCTAGTTTATATAGATAGAAAGTGACAAAATAAAACATCTATTATTTGTTTGTTGGCAAACTGATATAATGAATTTCATTTTCTAAAAAGCATGCGTATCCCTTTTTAACGTTTTTGGAAATGGTAAACTACACGAATGGTCCATGTAGATTGAGGCAAACTATTTAGTACGTGTACCCATATTTCTACATATTCGGTCCCTCATTGTAGTATTTGCTTTCAAAGATTGCCAATAGATTTAATCGTGTCAGATTGATTAGTTTACTATTGGGTGCATCTCAATCATTGTAGGAAAGACCAAATCCTATCCTAAAGAGTAATGAATGGTACAATTTAACAATCTGAAGGCCACCCTGCTAGAAAAACATCTTTGGGGTCAGATGACGCGCAAAAGCGTGTCAAGGAAGGGGTAGTCATAAATGATAGATGACACTCATCCTCCGCGCGTCATCTGTTTATGACGCGCAAAAGATGACGCGCAAAAGATGACGCATTTTATGACGTGCAAAAGATGACAGGCAATGCGCGTCAAGGAAGGGGTAGTCATAAATAACTAGATGACACACATGCGCGTGTCATCTATGAAGTTTTTATGACGTGCAATAGATGACGCGCAATGCACGTTATAAAATTAGCTGCATTTTTTTTTTTTTTTATTTTTAATAAATTTACCTGTTGTTTTCTAAAACAAATTGTCGAATAACACTAAAGCGAATCCATTAAATACCAACAAAGTTTACAAAAGTTGTTAATTAACAACTACAAAGCATAAAACAAGTCCAAATTCAATTAGTACCAATACTAATACAAGTCCTATACCAATACTAACACAAGTCCAAATATATCATTTCAGGCCTACATATAAATAAAATTTGATACGTAACGTGCCCAGTCTTCACGAACTTCATCCAAATCACCATCAGTGTATTCATCTTTACCATCTCCAACCTAAGACAAAACCAATTTCATCAAATGAAACTTGTCAGTTTTGACCCAAAAAACGCTTTATGTAAACACATGTAATTTACTTGACTAGTTTATAATATCAACTACAAGGCAACAACAATGGTAATTTACTTATAAAAACTCATACATAGATAGTTAATTAATATCAAAATTGATTTCTCTTGATGGTAGCTCTTAAATGCACTTTTACAACAACAATTTAAATCTCAACTATAAATTTGGAGTTGAGAGTTTACCTTAACTGTATATATACTAAACTACCATTTAAAAGGAACAATACAGGAGCAGGTGCATAATGCACCTGCCAGGAGCAATAAATGATGATAAGTAGCAACCATTAGACATAAACAAAGTATTACACTTTATACTAACCATCAAATTAAGTTGCTTATTTGTTTCTAAATTTTCTTCCTATAAATGGGGCTACAACTTCCTCATTCTGTATGCAATCATGTCTACAAATTAAAAAGCAAATCATATAGTCAACGTACAGAAAGAGAACTCAAGCGTAAAGAGCAGAACGGTGTGCACTAACAAGGCATAATGTAGATTAATGGACAACAAATATTTCTTAAAGCCTGACTGTAAATTCAACTTGACTTATAAATTCATGCCTATAAATAACAATACATGAGGATCTGGCAGAAAACATATCCACAGTCCTTCAAGTTCTCGCCCCAAATTATACTCAGCTTCTTCCAGCACCAGTTTTCCAGATTCAATCTGTTATTTATGTATAATCAACTAAACTTCTCTGTTTTAAGTTACATAGCTGGAAAAATAGTGCAATTTGTTTGGTTATTTTACCTTACTAATGTCCAAAATATTGTTGAGAAGCCTTAGGAGAGCTGTTGAGCATCTACGAATTTGAGAGATTGTTGCATACTGTTCGTTTCTTAGAGAATCGTCACATAGAAGAATATCAAGCAATCCTATGACAGCAGCCACTGGTGTTCTGAGTTCATGACTGTTATAAACCAAAGTATTCATATTTACATTCGTATCATTTTTCATCTTGAATGAAATTGAAAAAAAGAGAAAGATTGTAAGTATTAGTAAATTCTAACCTCATGTTAGCTAAAAACTGACTTTTGAAGTTGCTTGATGCTTCAGCCTTCCTTCACGCATCTAAATGGCTAATTAGCTCAGCCCGTAGCTTCATTTCTTTTGATACTCCATTGTTAATATGAAACACAAATGCAACCCACAACTAGTATGCATACAGATGCAGATATCAGTATGATCAATGTCTTAAATTCTATTGCATCCACCTTCCCCATTATGCTCTTCCTTGGAATACATAGAACTCCCACCTGTACAACTTCTTCTTAGTAAGTATTGGCATATTGGGTTGATCATTAACCACTTTTTGGCCATTTGTATCACAACAACACGTTAACTATGGTTACATAACAATATTAGTACGATAATGATCTAAATTGAGTAAAACACGATACAAGTGGCATACCATAGGGAGTCTTGTTAAGTTCAAGAAAAATGAATCTATGTAATAGCGCTGGTGGGCAAGGGTGGCGGTAGCTGAGTGAACCTCATGGTTCAGGGCGGCTTGTGGCGATAGGTTTTGTTCAACCACTTGGCTGCAGACTGTATAATCTCATCTTGAGAATCTTTAGCCATTTTGAGTGTGAACCCACTGGATGTATTCCTCAACAGGGTGTACTAGAAGAAGTAGCAAGGGGTGAGGTCGATTGAGGCTGGCTGCGGTCGATTGGGGCTGGATGAGGTCGATTAGGGCAGGGGTGAGGTCGATTGAGGGTTGGCTGCGGGCGGTTGAGGGCTGGCTGGCTGCGGGCGGTTGAGGGCTGGCTGGCTGCGGGCGGTCGATGGGGCTGCAGGGTGCTGGCGGTCGATGAAGCCCAGTGGTGGCAGTTTGGTGGTCACGTCGCGTCGGGCGGTGGAAGGTCGGGCGGTGTGAAGGGGGTGGCCGATGGGGTGGAAGGTCGGGTGGTGTGAAGGTCGGGTGGTGTGAAGGGGCTGGCCGATGGTGTGGAAGGTCGGGTGGTGTGAAGCTAGGGCTTTAGAAGCGGGGGCTTTGGAATATAATTGATCAGAGTCGCGCGCGGGTAGTAGTGACCTATAAAAAATTTAAAAAATGACACACTAAGATGATACGCAAAAATGCGTGTCATCCTTCTAAAAAAATTTTGAAAGATGACAAATAATTTATGATACGCGTAAATGCGCGTCATCTTTTTCCGCGTGTCATCTTTTGCGCGTCATCTATTAACAGTTTTCTAGTAGTGCCAAGTAACAATCAAAGTAACAATCTGGGAATTTAGGACTGAGCATTAGTTTGATACAACCAAGATTAGTTTCAATTTAGAAGCGTAAAAGCACAAACTGTTGGTTAGAAAATCAACCATTGCTATTGAATCTTTCATGTACATTTATTGAAAGAAAACACAACACCCGTGGATATTTAAACCCAATTTCCTTTCATTTTGTAAAAACCCAACCTTTATACCTAAAAGATTATAACAATGTCGATAAAAGTTTGATCAGCTGATATTAACTTTATTTCTAAAAATAATCTTAGAGTTAATTACACGAGTGATCTTTGTGTTAAGCCTGATTTACTTTTAATGCTTAACTCTTTAAAATTACAAGATTGATCCAAAACTTTGCACAAACGTAACAATGATGGTCCTGAATGGATGGACGATAACTTTTGTTGTTAAGTGCATGTGAAATGACAAAATTACTCTTGCCACCACACCAAAACCCCTTCTCCCTTTCTTCTTCACCATATCCACTACTATCTCCTACCACTATCAAAGTCTCCACCTTCAGTCACCACCTCCACCACCTTCAACCACTGTCACCACCAACACCTCCTTCAACCACCAGCACCATTTCAACCACCACCACTAGCATAAGTGCAACACCTTCAACCTTCAACCACCACCACACACAACCTTCACGGGTGTTTGTGGTGGTGAAGATGAAGTGGTCGGCTTTCTAGTGAGGTGGTGGTGAAGATAAGTGGTGGTCGGCTTTCTAGTGAGGTGGCGGGAAGATGAAGTGAGGTGGGATAGAGCGTGTTTGAGATTCATGTTCTGATTAGTAAATCAAATTTCATGTGATCTAAGAAATGGATCTCGAAGCCATATCTAATCACTATAGCAAGAACTCATGAAAAACCGAATAAGAAGAAGATATAAAATTAATTAAATCATACCTTAACCTTCAGCAACTGATGTTAGCGTATCCATAGTAGTTCAATAACAATGGTGCTAGCCTTTTTACACGATTGCAAATCACCCAATGCGGGTGATTTTGGGATGGTGGTGTAACATTTCTGAAAATTCTAGTGATTACTTAATGCAATTAATATGTGTACTTGTGTAGCATTTCTGAAAATTCCAGTGATTACTTAATACAATTAATATGTGTTAACTATTACGTGATACGTATTTACTTAGTTACGATATTCCGGTAATACTCTAACTCAACTTAATTGAGTTAGTTACGATATTACGTAATACTCTAACTCAGGTTCGATTCGTGGAAACGGCCTCCCCACAAAATGTGGGGAAAAGACCGCGTACATCTTCCCTTAAATGGGACGGACCCTCCCTGGACCCTGCGAAAACGCGGGAGCTTTTTGCACACCAGATACGCCCTTACTCTAAATCAATTAGGATTATCTCAAACCACCTCACATAATCATATGTGAGCATTCATGATTGTAGATGCATTTTTATGTAACACAATTCAATACTTGCACATATTCTATCAATTACTAAACATAGGCGATTAAACCATCACGAATAGTCAAAATTATTAGAGTTTCTTTCACAGCCTAATTCCATAGAAGTCGTTATTTTATGTAATATATAATAATAAAGATGAAACATATAATTGTCATATTTGCATTACAATATTTATATTCCACCAACTCCCAACAACCACTTGGTTTGCTAGTACATAAACACAAACTTGACTTATTTCAAAGGACCCTCAATTGGATTTACGAAACACGTAGAATCATATTTATTTACCTATATATTAATTTTGAAAGGAAATGAATAGTGTTAGCTGGTGCTGGTTGCCTTTTGTTGGTTCCTTTCTAGATACATTTTTTATTGAGACACGTATACACTGCATGTACACGTTTTGAAGTGGCATCAACCTCTCAAACGAGGGAGAGAGAGAGAGATAGATACGTGGTGCAGAAAGGGAAGAGTGGGAAGAACTACCGTTTCTCCGGGGGCGACAGGGACTCCCACACCTTCACACTAGGTTGTAGTGGTGGTTCTCCAGTGGCTGCAACCACCCAAATCTCAATAATAGCGTCTCCATCGGTTTCTAGGGTTTTGGTGGTGATCCTTGAAAGAGTCAATAACCTTCGTAGGAGAAGGTAACCCTAGAGGTCTTTAAGTTTTTTTTTATTATATTTAGAAAATTATAGTTGTAGGTGGAATCTCAACAATAGCGTCACGTTCTCCATTTTGTGTTTGATTATGTTTCGTAGCTCGGGTTCTAGGGTGGATATTCTCGCTAAGAAATCATCCTGTTGTTAGTTTTGTTCAATAATCAAATTTACATTATTAGCAACCGTATGTGGATTCATGTATTGGTTTTTGTTCCAATGGATGGAAAAAGAATACCCGATATGAACTGAATTGAAGATGACAATTTGTTTTATAAAGAGCTAGGTGGTAGGTTCGAACCTGTTAAAAAAAGGCATTATCTTGGCCAAATAAGCTTCCATTATATAGTTTATTAATATGCATCAATCCATCACTCATTTCTTGATTGTGAGTATTCAAATAAAATCAATCATATTGTATGTTGCTTCTGTCATAACCATGTGGCTTCAACTGGTACTCACTTTTTTGTATCTGTATATGGTTGTTTTCTATTCGACTGGTCAGGGCGTTAGGTTTGGCGGTAAGGGCTCTGCTATCCTATTCTCATCTCGTCAACTCAAGTCTCGGTATGTGCTTTTATTGTATGATGCGGTGTTGGTTCCGTTATAAAGGTGCTCTTTCCTTTACTTACCATACGGCCTACATTGTAACGAGTCAATTTAGATAAATAGAAACTCCATATGTTATATTTAATTGAGCATAAGAATGAACCTGCAGCCTACATTGTAACATGTCAATTTAGATTAAAAAAAAAAACGGTGATACAATTGTTGGATCTCATGTGGTTTTTTCATTTACTCTTTTTTTCTTTGTGCGAGTGTAACTTGAAGGCCGTTGAAATCAATATAGAACACGTTTGATTGGAATGTGGCTTTGACATATTAAATGGAGGATTCAATTATATAGTTAATTTAATAAGTATCAATCATAGTTAAAGATTAGTATTATTCTAGATCTTGCTTGTCATCAGTCATAGTTTGGGTTGCATTAGGTTTTTGCCTGACATCAAAGAATTGCACAAGAATTGTAAGTTAATAAGTATCAAACCTGAAATATAATTTGGGTGATTCCTTAGGTGCCTATTTTTCTCTGATTATTTAGTGTTGTGTTTGGTTACTAACAGGGATTGAAATCGACACTACGAGGTGGGACTGCATTTGACTGTAATTTAGTTCATTGCTTAAGGGATCATTGCTTTAATTTATATGGGCAAGAGCGATGGTGGTAAACCTTAGACTAACCTCATGTTCTAAATGAACTTTTGTAAACGAACATGACAACTAGAAAATCCAAAATCTACATTATGGATATTAGACAACCAAAAACAGCCTCTAACGGTGTCTCCAAACTAAAACAACCAACGTCCCTAAAGACCTTACGCAATTCGCGCAACGCGCGAGCTGGTTTCTCGCTAGTTTCGATTTAAAACAAATCACCTACACTAATGCAATTAATAAAGGGTCCTAATATAGAGACACGTTACTGGATAAATTAACACCCACCTATATGTCGCGTATGGGTCCATACGCGGCCCATGTCTGACATATAGGTATCGACCATTAATCCACCATTAATGTCTGACATTCCACATCACATCAGTCATTGCTGTGATGTTATACGGATCGTATAGGGCCATACGCCACGTATAGACCTGTGGCGTATATGTCAAGTGGGTACCGGCTATACGCGGCGTATAGACCCATACGACGCGTATGGCTGTCGTGGACCTATTGGGCTATACGCGGCGTATGGATCCATATGACGCGTATAGGTGTGCTGAATTATTGATTAGACTTGGTCCAGTTTTGTCGTCCGAAAGGACCCATACGCCGCGTATAGATGTCAGACGTACTACAAAAGTGTTTTGTACCAGGTACCAATATACGCAACGTATGAGGCAATACGTGGCATATGTGGCAAGCCTATACGTGACATATAGCACCATACGCGGCGTATAGGTGCCAACTAACATCCTATACGTGGCGTATGGGTCTATCGCCACGTATAAATAATTTCAAATTTGACGGGACACAATATTCGTTTTCAAATATATAAGAACGCTTTCGATCTCTCTAAATTGTGAGAATCGCAAACGTATGTTTCTCTCAAAATATCACACTTTTTCATTCGTTCGTTATGTCGTTTTGGGATGGTAACTATTTGTTTGGTGAATATTCAAATGAATATTCAAGCGTTTTGTACGTGGCGGATAGTAATCAATATGATTCGTACTTTCAATCTTCTTATGTGACACGATTGACAGATTTAAACCAATTGTATGTTCCCGATGATGAATTCGAGTTCTAACGAGAGTCAAGTTACGACCCACAACAAAGTAATATTTTATTATTGTATTCGTATCATTTAAATATTCAAATGTTAAGCTTCGTATCTTCTTACGAGACACGATTGCCAGATTTAAACCAATCTTCTTACGAGACACGTTTGTATTATATTTTATTATTGTATTCGTCTCTTTTAAATATTCAAATGTTAAAATAGTTTAAATTCAAATGTTTAAAAGTTTAATAATTATAAACAATTAACTTCAATGTTAAAATTTAAATAACTCAAAATTCAAAAATTCAAAATATATAAAAATTCAAAAAATTAAATTAAAAATAATAATAAATGAGATTGAGGAGACTCGATTGAGAGATTGGTGACCATTATCTCATAACTTGTAATTGACGCTATCTCGGGACTTATTTTGTGTCAGAGACTGTTACCCCTCGGGATTACTAAGATTGAGGAGACTCGATTGAGATATTAGTGGCCTCAGATTGCCAGAGGTCCGTTTCAGAGGACTAAAGGCAGGGTCACTGGCATTAGAGATTCTCTCATTCGTTACTTGCATCGCATGATCGCCACATCCATCACGGGATGTGGCAAGAGTCGGGAGTGGTGTACCTGTGACAACCCTAAATTTGAGGTCAAGTAAACTTTAAGATTTTTTTCATGACTAATGTATTTTGACTTATATATATTTTTAAAATGTATATTGTACGTACGCATGTTTGCATGCATGGAAATTTTGAGTACATAAACACATTTAATTACGTATGCATATGATTAAAAGGCTTGCAATTAATTATGTTACTATATAAATTTGTATTATACGTAAGCATGCTTTATGCATGCATATGTTTTACGTGTGTATGTATAAAGATTTTGCATGCATATATATATATATATAAGATTACAACCTAGTCAACATTTTAAAACACAAAACATACATCAAACAAAAATTGATAACAACTCAACCACAACACCATAACTTAACATCAAAACAAATCAAACCCTAATCACCTAAACACTAAAACTATAAAACCGGTTCTTTAGGGCAATATAACCTGACTAAACTCTTGCTTAAACATGGACTTAATGACTAAGAAAGTCCTTGACATCTCCCTTCGCCACCTAAGCCAGTCGAACACTCACCACCTCCATACTATCGCCACCTATCACCATAAGAACCTTTGCTTGACACCTAGCAAACCTAGGATAGGTTACTCATCAAAGCTAATAAGTAGACCTCATGATTATGCATTAATTGGCAATCGGCCGAGGGCCTTTATATCCCCACACATTCGATTATTTCAAACACAAAACAACCAAATCATTACCTTGTTTCTCTAGCTCTCGGGTCCTTTTGAACACCACTACCATCTCAAAGTCTCTCTCAATTTCTCTTTTGTTTCCCTCGGGTTCGACCTTCATCACCACCTTCACCTCCCGTAACCAACACCACCATCACCATTCGTGACCATCATCATCTCCACCCTCCCTTCATCCCTTGGACAACACAAGAACAATACATCACGAACGACCTCCACCACCTTTGTTCCCTCTCTATCTCTCGGTTCTATAAACAAGTAACAAACACCCAAGCTTCATTAAGTTGAGGATTCAAGACATCTCCACCTATTTAATCATTATCAGCCCCTCTTCCTCGTCTCATTTACAAGGTTATAATCCTTTTTAAAGTATTTAGATACCAATGATTACACATGTGTTATAAACACATATAAAATTAGTTTTGGTGCATATACACCAAAACTAATCTTAAATAGTCTTGAAACCCTTAATTCTCATCTAGTCACAATAATGAAATATTAAAAATTCAGAAAACTTGTGACAAAAAGGATATTTTGAGATTAATGAGATTTAATCTTGAAATATTAAGAAAACTAAGTAAAAAATACTAAATAACTGAAATTGCGGGAATAAACATTAGAAAATTTCTATAAAAAAATTAATTTATCATTCTGTAAATTTTGTAAAAATATAATAAGTAAAATAATTTATACAAATTGTTTAAAATAAAGAAATACTAAAAAATACAAATAAATTCGGGAAAATTCTGTAAAAATAACAGAATGACTCTTTTGAGATATAAAATCTCAAGGAATTATTTTGGTATTTTATTTCCTTATTATGATTGAAAAATGAATTTTTAAGTAATCTGTAAAAGAAAAATCAAAAGAAATACATAATCAATACCATAAATCATGAAACTCAATGAAGCCATTAGAAATCAAATAAACAGATCGTGTAAATTTAATAATTTTTGGAGTTATATAGATATTTTTAATGAATATTGGGAATATTGTAAGATTTACAGAAAGAGATTTATTATGAATTAGACTTCAAAAAATTTATGGGATAATATAAACTGTTGAAATAATATTCTTTAAATTTTGGAAATTTTTGAATAACAGTAGATATTTTTGATGATTTATGGTGAAGTTAGAATAATTATAACAATTTATATATAATAAAATAAAAATTGAGATTTTTATGGTAATTTTATCTGATTATATTACAGCTAAATTTTTAAGAATTGGTTATATATGAGGTTCTAAGAATTTTAAATAAATTTTTATCTAACTTATGAATTATTTTTATAAGTTACATTTGGGAAACAGGTGAGACTCATAGCCCCATTTTGATATTTATAAAGTTTTTGGGGAAAAACATACTGGTTATGTTAATGCATTATTTTGAAATTATTTTGAGATGTACTGACATTTGTGATACAACCATTAATTCGAATGAGGAACCGTCCGATAATATTGGTAGCGCTGCTTAGGAGAATATTTTGCCCCAGCAGGATGAGTGTTGTGATGCTATTTAAATATTTCCTGCACCAACAGAATAGGTGTTGTGATGCAATATTATCTGATTTTGTGAATTGTTTCGTGACAGTATGAATTATGTGTGAGAAGGTTTGGTTGTAATTGATGCATCAATAAAATGTTTTGTCTGGATATAAACCTATGATCTCACCAACTTTATGTTCACTGTTTTAAGTATGCTTTTTCAGGTGAAAAATGACTAACAATGTAGACTTCTCATTTGATGTATACAACGGCTGGGGTGAAGTCGTGGAAGGGTCTGTGTAAATCTAACCGTCAACATATACGATGGCAGTGTTGTGGTGGACGCGCATTTCCATCGCATTTGAAGATGTTTAGTTAAACAAATGTTGTAACAAGGATTATATCAAATTTGACTTTATATGTAATGATGTAATCCTAACTTATGATATATATATAATCAAGTTATGTGTTTTATGTATTAATACTGTTGTGATTTAATTCCTTATAATCATTTGCGTTCTAAACAAACAAGTTACACCCCAAAAATCGCTTCACGCTTCCGCCAGGATGTGATAGGTTGGTATCAAAGCCATTGGTTATATGGAATTAGGTACTATAAAAATACCTAGACTATAACCATAAGCTCAAATAATGGTAATATATATACTTATGTGATATGATTTTATGTGAAATTCTATGATTCTATGCTTAACTTTAATAATTATAATAAAAATATATGACTAACCATTTTATGAAAAAAAAATATAAAGAATTTTTGCAGTTATGAATTCAGATAGTTACTACAATGAGACTAATCCTTCCGAATGCTCAGACCATAGCAGCTTTAAGGAAATAACACCTGAACCAGAACCCCAACAAGCTATGAGAATCCCTCAACTGGAAGTTGAAAATGAGCCAAATTTTATGTTCGACATGCACCGGTACACATTGGAGGATATACAATTAAGACCCCTAGAAAAAAGATACAACGTGGAGACAGATTTGTAACTAAGCAAGCTGAGGACATAGAAATACAAAATTCTGATTCCTCCGGGAACGAAGGTAAGATCATTAAAAGACAAAGTAGAACCAAGTGAAGACAGCTTAGCAGACCCTTAGGAAACTCAAGAAAATACAACAAGGGATCTGGAGAATCCAGAAGGATATCAAGAAATTCAAAACATCTAAGAAAAATATATTCACAAAGATATGAGAATGGATTTGCAAGAACTAGAAAGCTATAGTCTAACTTGTCAGAATAAAGAAATAAGAACTTGATGATATAATTATATATTTTTATTGAAATGTTTATTTGTTATGTGCTAAATAAATTTGTGTTAGAATATCCATTTATGATACTAATATTATAATTCACTATAGTGAATCATGCCACCAAAAAGAAACACTCAGCCTGTACGAAGAATAGCTCGAGTGGGACGACCTAGAACCCGACTTGGGGAAGAAACACCTATGATTACTAACACAATGAAATGACAGAATTTCTCAAATAGTAGCCCAACAAATAGAAGCTACCTTACCTACCCTGATAACCCAACTACAACAAAATCTGAACATTGGAACTACCTCACACCCACAGGAAAGGCCTGAAAATATTAATTCAGAAGAACAAAAGGAGGAGACATTCGGAATGGAGTCTCGAAAGGATGCTCTTACAAGACCTTTATGTCCTGCAGACCCCGAGAATTTGATGGAAAAGGAGGAGCTGTGCAAGCCTTACGATGGTTAGATGAAATGGAAGCAGTCTTGGAAATTAGTAATTGTGCTGAGAATTACAAGACACTGTTTGCTTCGCATTCACTGAAAGGAGAGGCACAATCCTGGTGGAAAATGGAGGTACACTGATGTGTGCTAGACTATACTAAATTAAACTAACAAATAAAACTCTAACTAGACACTAAAAAGCTTTAAATTTATAAAACTAAGACTCGATCCTAAGCAACACAACCGGCAGTGTACCGGTCGACTGCAGAATAGCTATTAAGTCCGAGTTATCGAACCCAAAGACTTCTGTATGGAAAACGAAAACTAAACTTACCTAAGACTCGACTAAAATACTAAGCGAAAGTAAAATAGGGGGTTTGTTTTTAAATTGTTTTAGAAAGAACTGAAAACAGGACAGACACAGGGAAAAGACTAGAATTGAGTTCAGATGATTAAAAACACTACCTAGGCAGAATCCTATACACGTTTTGGCTGTTCTTCTAACGGTTTTGGAAAGACTTGTGTAACCGGGATCTAGAGATGCTAACTTAAAAGGAACCTAGAGAAACCTCGACACTTTCAAGGAAAGCAACTAGATAGACTAATAAGCCGATAAAACACCGATTTGTGGATTACCCTCACAGGTTCTCCAAGAGAGCTAATAACACACCCGATAGACACTCTACCTCATGGCGCGAGTGTTACAATACCTAAAGGTAAGGGGATAGATCTGGAATGCCTAATCAGACTCAGGAAACTATGATATGAGCGGGAAACTAGACTGAACTCCTCACAGAGACTCTAACCTAGCAATCAATCACACAAGATAACCTGATAACCTATTAACCTCACAGTATTAAGATTAGTTGCATATTTGATTAGTCCAATTCAAGATCATTACTTCAATGATTCAATACGTCTACCAAATCATCTGAAAACCGCAAACACAAGGCAAACGATCTAGCATGCATCCATTATATGACAGACAATCACCAAGACACATGTGAAGCAATAAATCAATCACAAGAACAGATCTAAATACACATCCACAACTGATCATGCAAACCAAATCATTATCATTAACTTTTAAACACAAGTACAATCCAAAAACCGAAAGAATACTAAACTAAACAATGTATATTCATCAAACCTAGGTAGCGACAGAAGTTTAGCCAAGAAACATCATCCAAACAGAGACGAAAGAGAAATCAAAAGTACGAAACATGGATAGGGAAAGATTAAACGAAAGAAAACTAAAAACCGAATGATTAACACCCGAGGTTCTTTGATTCTCTTGCTTGGATCTTGTTCTTGGCCTTCCAAATGCTCCAAAATCGTCTCAAAAGTCTGTTTCAATCGCCTCTGCCGTCTGCCTCCTCCTCTGGTTTTTTTTATAAAACCTTAAATAATGATCTAGGGCAAAATTTCTCGGTTTAGCAATCTTAGCGCGTCGCTAAAATAACCCCAAAATCTTCGCTACGCGCTAAAAACAAAATAGTCGATTTCTGAAGCGGGAATCTTGGCGCGTCTCTCAGATCCTGTCATCATCTTGGCAACGCGCCAAGATAAGGATTTTCAGAATTCTTCCATTTGACCAAGCTTCTTCAGTTCCTTAGCTCGCATGCTTGTTTATTCTTCAAAAATCAACCATTTATGCTCCTTGAACCACAAATACCTGCAAATACACAAATACGTAAATAGAAACCGAAACTAAAAAAAACAGGAAATAAAGACTAAAAATATATACAGAAATCGCATGGAAAACAGATGTGTTTTGCAACACATCAAGTATCCCCACACTTACCTCTTTTTCGTCCCTGAAAAAGAATTATGCTATGGAATCATAATCAGGTTTAAATCCAGTTCTCAAAAATTCAGGTTAACGGCTTATGTTAAGATCTAATAACATGTTGACCGCGATCACAGGTACATTTGTCCACTTAAACCCAACCGTCGATCATTCAGGTCCCCAATCGTATTGCAATTAAGTTCAAGTATTCGATTAATTCATTATGGGTCTCACACTTCGGTACCTATTCCCGTTTCAAGCTTTCGAGGCTCAGAATAAATCAAATTTCTAAGATTTTTTCCACCACCGTAACCCACTACCCAATTGTAATCCCTCTAACTCTAGATGGAATTTGTTTGTGCCCTTTTAGCATCTTTTCTGAGCTTTTCTCAATATATATATTTTTTTGAGCATTGCCTTATTATACCTAATTCTCAGAGGTGTTGCAAGCAAGAGTCACTATCCCCCGCAGCCAACGCATGAGCCTTAAGCTTATTATACCCAATTCCAAGAGGTGTTACAAGCAAGAGTCACCATCCCCCGCAACCAACGCATAGGCCTCAGGTTTTTAAAATTTTAAGTTCATTACTCTTTTTTTTCTTTTTTTTTAGCTCAATATATGGGTGGATTTCCTAAAGGCGCCGCCTGTTAAAGCGTGCCTGCTAGAAAAACTACAGCTGGGTCTTAACCTACAGTGGCACCCCTTATACTGTCTACGGTTTTGGCTTCTAATGGTGAGAACCCACAAGACTTAATAATATTTAATTAAGTGTACTAGAATACTCCTAGGATAACCTTACAAGATGAGCTGGGCCTACCCGCACATCCCAAATCAGACACGTTTTCAATCAGTTATTCATCTTATATGTGTACTATTTGAAAAAACCGAACACCTGATTTTATCTATCATTTTCCATATTTTATTAGATGCAAACTTCAAAAACAGGGATATTTTTCAAAAATGTTCAATTTTTTTTAAGAACACACTAAAATAAAAACTATAAAACTAACACACGTAAAAATTAAAGACTGACTGACTCAATTAAATTAAACCTAAGACACATGTCTTCCCATCCCCACACTTAAATTTAACATTGTCCTCAATGTGAAAATTAAAAAGAAAGACATAAATAAGAAGAGTTTCGGAAAAGACTTAGCTGGTAATAAGCAGATTCCATTTGTGCACAGTCTGAATCCAAAACCTCTGATCGTATAGCATTTCATTCGCGATCAGGAATCACTGGTTGCCTCCTTAAAAAGTGTTGGATATATTCACCCGAATGGAGATTGAGTACGGGTGAATTATTCCAAATCTGCAAAACAAACACTCTACCAGGCAAACACAGCATCAAACAGACTCAATAAAAATAAACAATCTGGCTCAACAAACAGGGGAACACAAGTTTGAGACTTTCAAGTTTGCTTAAACAAGTGGAAAAATGGATGACATGATGGTAGAAGGTAGAAAATGGTGGAAAAATGGGTGAATGGTGAAAATTAGGTAAAATAAATTTTTTTTTTTGAAAATCCTGGGATCCCTCGCGTATCGCGAGGGATTAAGGCAAAGTACGGCGCGACACGCGAGGAACCTCGCGCTACGCGAGAACATCAAGACCAACCTGACGCGTAACTCGAGGTTGCACTTTGTTCAGAAGGTTTCGAAAATTTTCATGCCTTAGCCAAATTTCGACCCCAATAATCTTTTTACCTATTTTAACATGGCTCAAGTGGGAAAACTTACCTGGTAGCATCCCGGTCATGTGTCAAATTGCAATCGAATAATCGTTTCCCTGCAAACACTTAACAAGACACGAAAACAAAGCACACGAAACACAAAAACCGACACAAACTACCTAAAACTCAAGCAAACTAACTCTACAAACTCTACAAATGGGTCACTATCCAAATACTATCTTCCAAGATCAACTTACGAGGGATCATAAAGACCCAGCTCACCCCCGATGCTCACTACATCATAACCAGACTCATTACCAAAGAATAACCCACCATATTCAGACTCAATCAAGCTATACTTGGGTTTTGCAAACGGTGGCGGTTTTCTTTCAAACTCTAACATCCCCACACTTGGGGATTTGCTATCCTTAATCATCACAAAATTTTCAAACTCAGAAGCAAACAACTCATCATCTTTTTCACAAATTCTCAAAAACTCATCAACTATCTTATCCAATTCCTCCTCTTCCTCGACAGAATATGCTCTCTCAACACAAACAACTTTAGCACTATTCTCTATACTCTTAACATTCTCCATTTTCCTATCAACCACCTCACAAGAATTGATCAAGGAAACCGACTCTTTCGGAATACTAGGACTCCTAATTGATTTGGCTACCTCAAACACAACACTCTCTTCTCCTACGTGAAGTGTGATCTGACCCCTAAACACATCAATATTTGCCTTAGCAGTACACAAAAAGGGTCGACCTAAGATAATAGGAACACGTTCATCAGCCTCCATGTCTAAAACCACAAAATCAACGGGGAATACAAACTTACCAACTTTCACCAACAAATTCTCTACAATTCCTGTGGGTGCTTAACAGATTTATCAGCAAGGGAAAGTGTCATGCGCGTTGGACTAAATTCACCTAAACCTAATTTCTCATACAAGGAATAAGGCATAAGGTTAATACTAGCTCCTAAATCCGCCATCGCGTGGCATTGAACCTCACTACCAAACAGATACGGGATTGTGAAAATCCCAGGATCTGCCAATTTCTCCGGTAGTTGGTTCATAACCACCGCAGAACACTCACCCGATAAAGAGACACTTGAAATCTCACCCAGTTTGCTTTTATTCTTCAGGAGATCCTTCAGAAATTTCGCATACTTAGGCATCCACTTAATCACTTCTATGAACGGGAGATTGACCTTTAATTGCTTAAAGAGATCTAAAAAGTGCCCGTAATCCCTTTCATACTTTTGATGCTTAAGCCTGTCAGGAAACGGGAGATGGGAATGGTCAATCTCAGGAGAATGCTCAACACACTAGTCTTCTTAACAACCTTATCCCCAGAGGGATTCTCAACTACCTCTCTCTCATCTTTCTCAAACACAACTTCCTCAACTATAGGAGTTCTAACCTCATCTAACCTCCTACCCGACCTAGTAGTAATGGCTTTAACATGTGCATTCGGGTTTTGTTGAGTATTACCGGGTAACTAACCTGGGGGCCTCTCATCTAACCTTCTAGCTATGTCCCCTACGGTCCTCTGGAGATCTAGGAAAGCTGACTGTTGGTTTTTCAGAAGAATATCATGCTCAGCTAGAATCTGTTGTGTTTTTGCATCTTTGACCACTAATTGAGTTAACAGATTCTCTATCCTACTCAACTCTCCACTACCCTGACTAACACCTTGATTCTGACCACTACCCTGCCCCTGGTTTTGACTAAAACCCTGTTGGAAACCTGGGGGAGCACCTGAAGAACGCCAGCTAGAATTGTTTTGATTTCTCCAACCGGAGTTATAAGAATTATTAACATAGCTAGCTTGTTCTTGACCTATCAGAGGACACTCAATAGTGGCATGGTCACCTCTACATAGCTCACACCTATCAACCTTTTTCTTCAACTCTCTCACCTCACGAACTAGACTATCAAGAGCAGCAGCCACACTAGTATCCATGGTGACATGGTGAACTCCTCTGGATGAGGTACTATTAGCAGGACTGGAATTCCTGTTTCCAGACCGCTGCTCATGTTCTGCTTGGGCAAAACTCTCAAACATTTCATTACATTCATTCACGTTTTTCTTACCCATTAAGTTCCCGCCCGCAGAAGTATCGAATCTAGCCCTAGTTTCATAATTCAACCATTATAAAATTTCTCAACTAAAGCCCATTCGGACAAGCCATGCTGGGAGCAACGACTAAGGAGGTTTTGAAACCTCTCCCAAGCACGATAGTAAGGCTCGTCCGGCTCTATCCTGAATGAGTGGATCTCATCTCTAAGCCTAGATGCCTTGGCCGGCGGAAAATACTTATGAAGAAAACGCTCACGAAGAGCCGGCCAAGTGGTGAATGTACCAGCTGCATGAGATTCGAGCCAAGTGGCGGCTCGATCAACAAGTGAAAATGGAAACAGCTGTAAGAAAATGGCATCATCAGATGCACCCTGCAACTTGAAAGTTCTACCAATTCGCTCTAAGCGACCTATGTGTGCAGGTGCGTCCTCATCCTCACGTCCATGGAATTGACAGTTATTAGAGATAGTTGTCATGACGTAGGATGGGATCTGCCAGGAGTTATCATTAGCAATGGCAGGAAGTGTGATTGGATTGCTAACTCCTGTGAAGCCATAGGTGGCTTGCTGATGAACAGTCTGATTCTCAGCCATATGTGTATGTGGTGAACTAGGTAGGCTAGGATATGCAGAAGAAGTAGAAGAAGGAGTGTAGGAAAAGGTGTAGAATCAAAAACAGAAAGAGAAGACGTACCAACCTCAAATGTGGGCAACGCAAGCTGCAAATCTTGATCCGAGGTGGTCCTTGTGATCTCAAGCGGGGCATAAACCTGCAAAACACAAAATTAAAACTGTAAGACTGACTCAAACAAATAAAATAAAAACAAATAGAATTAAAAACAAACTAATTAAAAACACTTAGCACAAATAGCAATTAAATCAAGTAAGTCTAATTAACGCAATCGCCAAGAAGTCCCCGGCAACGGCGCCAAAAACTTGATGTGTGCTAGACTATACTAAATTAAACTAACAAATAAAACTCTAACTAGACACTAAAAAGCTTTAAATTTATAAAACTAAGACTCGATCCTAAGCAACACAACCGGCAGTGTACCGGTCGACTGCAGAATAGCTATTAAGTCCGAGTTATCGAACCCAAAGACTTCTGTATTGTTGGATCATGATAAGGCTGGTGCAACCAAAATCACTTCATAGTCATCTTTTGGTACTACATTCAAAGGCTTCCGAAGCTGAGAAGAGATCTTCCGAGAGTCTGAAGGACAGCTTCCGAAGACAAAGTCTGAAAGAACTTCCGAAGACAAAGTCTGATGAAAGAGCTTCCGAAGACAAAGTCTGAAAGAGCTTCCGAAGACAAAGTCTGAAAGAGCTTCCGAAGACAAAGTCTGAAAGAGCTTCCGAAGACAAAGTCTGATGAAAGAGCTGAAGACAAAGTCTGCTTCTGAAGACAAAGAAGACTCCAAGCCTCGGAAGAAGCAGTCTTCCGAAGTATAAGTGGCTTCGGAAGAAGTTATTCTTCCGAAGCACTTTATCCTTCGGAGACATTGCTATGTCCAGCAGATAAAAGTATGGTCCCTGACAGTCCGCTGCAGACCTCTGATACAGCATGGCATCTTCCTAAAGAGCCATGTTGTTAACCATACTTTATTCTACTGTTCACCTTTTTATGATAGTACATGTTACCAACTTTAGTTGGTGACAAAAGGTAAGTCAGGGACATGTCCTGACTACCAACTTTCAGACAAAATGTCTGAAAGACCTCACCTAGAGTCTTGTAGTATAGATGTAAGGTTAGAGGTGTCCAGCTGGTATCAAAGTATATCCGGCTGTAGGTAGTATTATATATATCTTCTCTATGTAACTCTTCATGTAAGTGATTTGAGTCCAAGTGTCTTGTAATCCTTTGAGTTGAGAAGCAATATATAAAAGTACCTTGAAAATTTACCTGCTGTGTTAATTTTCTTACTGCTTGTTACTTGTTATATTGTGATCAACTCTTCATAGACTGCTTGCTGAGTGTTGATTCAAAGTGAGTTGAGAGAAACCACCCGAAATCCAATCCTGCAATTGGTATCAGAGCTCCAGGCTCTTGATTGTGAGATCTTACCATCCTAATCAACCTGTTTTTCACTCCTCACCACAATCCACTCACTCAAATGGCTGCTCTCTCCAAGGCTGATATGGAAAACTGGTACCTTGACCAAGTCCCTTATGATCACCCCTGAACACTTTGACACATGGTGTATCAGGATGGAAGGCTTTATCAAGTGTCAAGACTCAAGGATGTGGGACTCCATTGTCAATGGTCCTTTCATACCAAGCACTACATCTGCCACTGGTAATCGCATCATTCCAAAAGATGTTGATGATTACTCAGAGGAAGACAGAAGAGAATAGAGCTAGATCAAAGGGCTATGACTTGTCTCCAAACTGCTCTCCCCAACTCCGTCTACAGACGCTTCAAGAAGTGCAAGACTACTAAAGATTTATGGGAAGCATTGAAGCTGATGTATGAGGGATCCAAGGAAACCCAAGAGAACAAGAAAACTCTTGAAGCAGCAGAAGAACAAGAAGCCAACCTTCTAAGGTTCGGAAGAACAGAAGGCTCCTTTGAAACCATCTCAGAAGAAGACTACTTCGGAAGAAAAGGTGGTGAAGGCTTCTTCCGAAAGAGAGAAGCTTCGGAAGAAACCATGCTGCAAAAGCTTCAACAAGCTCATCCTCAAAGATCAACCAAAGGATGGATTGGAAGATCAAGGAAGATGCTGCAGCCCAAACCTCTTCTTCACAATGACCTCTATTGAACCCCATTGCATATCTTTTGGTTCAATTATGTCACTATCTTGGAAGAGCCCGAGACCTGCAAGGCTTGGGCTTCCAAACAAAACTAACCATCTCATCTTATGTGCAGGGACATCCATTTGACAAGAACAACAATATCTGGATTGTAGATAGTGGATGCTCCAGGCACATGACAGGGAACAGATCTCTCCTTCAACAATTCCAGAACTTTGATGGAGGGCCTGTCCAATTTGGAGGTGAGGCCGGAGGATATATTTCTGGCAGAGGAAGTATCCAATGGCAGAATAAACATTGACAAAGTTCACTTTGTCAAACAGCTTGAACACAATCTGTTTAGTGTTTCTCAATTCTGTGACCAGAAGCATCAGATGCTTTTCACAGAACATGAGTGCATTATCCTCAAACCAGGGATGACAATTCCTCCGGAATTGGTGCTTCTCAGATCTCCCAGGAAAGGGGATATGTACAAGCTAGATATGAACAATGCTTCTCCTATGGGTGAAGTATCATGCTTTCTTTCCAAAGCTGATAGTGATGAGTCAACACTATGGCATAAACGCATGTGTCATGTGAATTTTAAACAATGAATAAATTGGCTAAAAATAACTTGGTACATGGTTTGCCTAAAAAGGAATTTTTCTGCAAATAACTGTGTTGCATGCCTGAAAGGGAAACAACACAGATCATCTCATAAATCCAAATGTGTTAACTCTATCACTACTCCATTACACTTATTGCACATGGATCTCTTTGGTCCCACAAGTATAATGAGCATTGGAAGGAAATCATACTGCCTTGTGATCGTTGATGATTTTACAAGATTTACATGGGTATTCTTTTTAAGAAGTAAAGATGAAACTGCTGAAACTTTAAAATCTTTTATTCTTAAAATAGAAAATCAAATTGATCACAAGGTTAAGATTATTAGAAGTGATCAAGGGACTGAGTTTAAGAACTTCGTTCTTGACTCATTCTGTGACTCAAAAGGGATTGCCAGACAATATAGTGCCCCAGAACTCCTCAACAACGGTGTTGCTGAGAGGAGGAACAGGACACTTATTGAGGCTGCTCGGACCATGTTAGCTGATTCAAAGCTGCCTCTAACATTCTGGGCAGAGGCAGTCAGCACTGCATGCTATGTGCAGAACAGGGTTCTTGTAGTGAAGCCCCATGGAAAAACCCTTATGAGTTATGGAACAAGAGGCCACCGTTCATTGGCTTTCTAAGGTCCTTTGGCTGCAGGTGTACCATACTTAACACAAAGGACAACTTGGCAAAGTTTGCTGAGAAGTCGGATGATGCTATCTTTATTGGATACTCTTCTAGCTCCAAAGCTTATAGTATACAAAATCAAACAATTTGAGGAGTCATCCAACATAGTTGTTAATGAGCACACTCCTTGTGTTAGGGGGA
Source organism: Flaveria linearis (assembly GCA_024085815.1). NCBI lineage: Eukaryota > Viridiplantae > Streptophyta > Magnoliopsida > Asterales > Asteraceae > Flaveria > Flaveria linearis. Next base: position 35,043,105 of record CM044012.1, read on the forward strand.
ATGGACCTGAGTATATCTTTGATTTAGAATTGTTTCCAAACTATTCTAAACCATCTTGTGAGAATGTTTCAGCTGGAACAGGTGCTCAAAGTGATGCTGATGCTGATGCAGGTCAACTATATGAGCTTCCCAGACCTATTCCAAATTCTCCAAGAGCTGAAGGGCAACAAGCTTCAACTATTCACAGATCTGACAGTGTAACTATCTCCAGAAATAGTGAAGCTTCAACAAGTGAATCACTTGATCAACCTCAAAGTTCCTCAGGTGATCCCTACAACACCAGGTTGAAGGAAGTGGTATTCTGAAGGAACAGGCAACTGTTAATACTACTTCACAACCAACCATTGATGATGTTTCTCAATCATTCAATCAGTCCTCATTGAATGACTCTGACAGCAGTTGGACAAGTGTTCCAGTTCCTGATCAGAATATGTCTAACCTAGATCTATCTCTGCAACTGGAAGTGATTCCTCGTCTTAGGATTCACAACACTCATCCAACTGAGAACATCTTGGGAATGTCTCTGAGGTGTGAGAACAAGAGGACAAACTCATCATGGGAATGTCTGCTTGTACTCATGCTTCCTGTCTCAGATGGAACCAAAGAAGGTAGAAGATGCCTTAAGGATAGTAGTTGGGGTTGAATCGATGCAGGAGGAGCTGCTTCAATTCAGAAGACAAAAGGTCTGGAATCTATCCCACTACCATCTGGTCAAGTACCCTAGGCACAAATGGGTATTCAGGAACAAGAAAGATGATAGAGCTTGATTATCAATAACAAGGCAAGACTAGTAGTTCAAGGGTACACCCAGAGGAAGGAATTGATTATACTGATGTCTTTGGCACCTATTGCAAGACTTGAGCAGTTAGAATCTTCCTTGTTATGCTGCATCCAAGAACTTTACAGTCTTACCAACTGATGATGTCAAGTGTGCTTTTCTATATGGGGATATAGAAAGGGAAATCTATGTGTGCAACCTCCAGGATTCGAAGACCCACAGCACCCCAACTATGTGTGCAAGCTGGATAAAGCTCTATATGGGCTGCACCAAGCACCTAGGCTGTGGTATGAGACCTTGTTCAGTTTCTCCTGAAGAATGGATACACTAGAGGTACCATTGACAAGACTCTTTTTATCAGAAAGAGTGGAAAAGACTTTGCTTGTACAAGTCTTGTTGATGACTCATATTTGGTTCTTCCAACGACCAAATGTGCAAGGACTTTGAAAGCATTATGAAGCAGAAGTTTGAGATGAGTTCCATGGGAAAATGGACTTTTTCCTTAGAATCCAGGTGAAACACGTGAAGGAGGGTTCTTCATAAGTCAATCTAAGTATGTCTCAGACATCTTAGAAAGATTTGAAATGAAGAAACTGTAAACCAGCCAAGACACCCATACCCAGAAAACCCATAATCTTTGCCCATGACCTTGAGGGGAGGTACTGATCAACATCAGTATAGAGCAATTATGGTTCTCTGATGTATCTCACTGAAGTAGACCAGATATCATGTTTGCCACATGCATTTGTGCAAGATATCAGGCTGCTCCAAAGGTGTCTCACCTAGTGCTGCAAACAGAATCCTCAGATACTCAAAGGAGCACCTAAACTAGGTCTCTGGTATCCAAGAAATAGTGATTTCAATCTCTATGGATACTCTGACAGTGACTAGGTGGCTGCAACATTGACAAGAAATCAAACATTAGGAGGATGTCAATTTCTTGGTGGAAGGATTATCTCCTGGCAATGCAAGAAACTAATCTCGTGTCTCTACATCAACTGCTGAAGCTGAATATTGCCATTGCTGCTGCTAGCTGCTGTGCTCAAATGCTATGGATTCAAAATCAGATGTTAGACTATGGATTCAACTTCATGACTACTCCTATCCATATTGACAACACAACAGTGCTATCTCCATTACTGAGAATCCGGGTGAAGCACTCCAAGACAAAAACACATTGATATCAGGTATCATTTCATTAGAGATATTCATGAAAACAGCTGATAAAGTTAATCAAAGTTGACTCAAATGACAATATGCTGATTTGTTCACAAAGGCATTTGATGAACAAAGATTTAAGTATCTCATATCAGCAATTGGGATGATAAACATTGAATAACTACCTCTTTTGAAGACCTTTTTAAATGAGTAATGTCTTGTGTCAATACAATTTAAGCCCTGTTACAAAAGATCTTTAAATTATTCCAAGTGTAAAACCTTCCGAATAGGAATTAACTCTCGGGAAGATATTCCTGAATATCTTCGAAGTCAAATTTCTCAATGGAAATTTTCTTCTCGGAAGAGTTTTTCGTCTCGGAAGAAGCGATTGATTCTATATCAGATCTACTTCAGAAAACTTATACAACTCTCCATTCGGAAAGACAACTTTACCTTCGGAAGCAATGCCTTGCTTCGAGTAAGATAGAGTGGTTTCAAAGGACAATTTTACCTTCGGAAGCATATCAAGCTTCGGAAGATAAATTGCCTCGGAAGAAAATTACCTTCGGAAATGTTTTACCCTCGGAAGTAAAGGTTTTTATAGTAACGGATATCTTTTGGGCCCCACTCTGTAAAAAGTAAAGATTTTGTTGATAATGTCAGATTATTTAAATTATCCTTCCGCCAACATCATTTCTCCGGTAAACCACCATACCACCACAGTAACCAAAACCAGTTACCCTATACCACCAACTACCACTATTCACCCCTTTTAAATAATCTGACTCATCAATTTCATCTTCTTTTACCACTTTACAGCCCTAACTGTTCCCTCACTGTCAAACCCTCAATTTCACTCAAAATTTCAAGCTTACCTTTTCTCCAATGGCGCTAAACCCTCAGCACAACAAGTCGCATTACTTGACTCGTCAAGGGATGTCGACTTCACCCAAATCATCACCATTCTCACCAAATCCACCTACCTCACTGCACTCACAGTTAACCAACCGTATACTCAACCATATGTCAGAATTTTGGAGCAACGGTGAAACTACAGTGATGAATGGGGTTCGAGTCCTGAGAACCAGAGTTTATGGCCAAGAGTTTGGTCATCAGTGAACAGATCATCAGGGAGCATCTCGAGCTTCACGATGATGGGGCTCCTACTGAGTTCCCCAAGGAAGACTTGGAAGGCACCTATATCTCATGGGATATGGAGGCGATGTCAGCAGGTCTACAATATACAAGTTCAACTTCTCTTACCATTGGAAGTTCCTGCTGCACATTGTTTACATTGCCTCTCCAATAAATCAGGGGTTGGGATCAAATCCCATATGAACTAGGATGCCTAGTTCAGGGGGGTGAGAGGCCTCAGATTCAACTACTCACGATTTGTGTTGAACAACCTAATCGCCAATCTAAGCAGGGATACATTCTTCATAGTATCCCGATTTCTTCAACACATAATCACTGTGAGATGGAACCAAGCAAGCTTGTCTGCGCAGCTGCTCTTCCTGTTCCACACATGAGACCTACCATCTTCAAGACATTGAAGAAGATGTCCACCAACTTCACGGACGGTACACTCCATTACCTCCAGAGATGACTGAGCGCATAGCTTCTGGTGACATCTGTTCTCCCCACAGTGATGAACCCACACCAGCAACATCCACCACAATACCAATAGCCTCTTTACCCATCAAAGCTACATATCAGAGACGCCCCAACGAACCCTTGTTCAATCTACTCTGATTGAACAAGCTCCTTTGTTCTCACCCAAAGGACTAGAGTGGAATCATGGGCTCCCACTCAGTCCGAGGTCACACCATCCTTCACAATTGACCTCAATGTGGGTTTTGAGCCTCCTCAGTCTCAAACCCCTGAGCCGAACCCTAAGCCTTTAGCCCACAGGGTGAGTCTCTACACTCCCTTGTGCAGCCTTCTAGGGAAGCCCCACCATAGGCTCAATGCCTGTAGACATTGATCAAGGTCCGGGTCAGTAGGACTAACCACCCTCTCTTTCACTGATCTTTACTCCATGGCCATGAAGCTGATCTACAACACCCACTGAGAGATAAACCGAGCCAAGAGGGATCCCTTGTCTCTAGCCCCCATCAGAAGCCAGCTACTGAGGTGAGTCCCACTGATGTGGAGGGGACTCATATAGACTCAGCGCCACTACTCAGAGTCTCTCATTGAGCTCTCAGGACAGTGGTAACATGATTAGGACTGAGTAACGGAAACTTTGCCCATTGACATCTCTGAAGAGATGACTCTGAGCAAGGGAAACAGGGTGCCAAGAAGCCACATCTGGTGGTGAGAGTGAGCATACTAGGTATGTTTCATCATCTCCCCATGATTCTTCTCAGGAAGATGAGGGAAGTTTGCAACTAACACTTCAGTACTTGCTTTCTAAGGTCTCCAACCTGGAATCACAGGTGAAGATCTTAGAATCAAGGACTGCCACATCAGCAATTGAGATTAACTCTCTCAAGGCTAAACTAGCTGAGAAACAGACGGAGAGGTCTGTTAAGCATGTACAATCCAGGTCTCAATGACTTCTTCCTCTAGCTCATCTAGCTCTCAAGATGATGCTACCAAAAAGGGGGAGAAAGTTCAGAGACAAACACCACAGGAACCACAGACCCAACTCATTTCTTCCCAAATCATTACACTACCTGAGTCATCTCAATCCTTTCTGGAGATTGACTCAAGGATGCTTCAACGATCTCTACAGATTTCACAAAGTTTGTATTGAGATCATCCCTAGAACAGCCCAGCCCCGACACCACACTTGCATACTTTGGGGCTGAGGAACTTCAAAGACTGACTGCACCTTCTCACTGTGGAGGAAGTTGGTCAACCTAAGGTCCTCATGGACCTGAGATTAGCTTCGAAGGGGAAAATGGGGACTGATGGCCCAGCAACTGAAACAGATGGGATAGAATCTGCAGCAGTCTCATCTTCCAAAGCTCTAGCTGAAGCTTCCGAAGCTTACATGGAAGCCTCGGAAGAACAAGACACAGTCTTCCGAGGCCGAAATAGAAGCTCCTGAAGGCTTATTTCAGATGTCCGAGGAACTGACCATCACAGATGTGTCATTGCTGAAATTAGGTGAGGTGGCAGGGAGGACATTTCTGACATTCTCCAACCCAAGCACCAGCTGAACTTCTCTCTCAATCACAACCCTCCATCCAAGAACCACCACAGTCAAGCACCATCAAAGACAAAGGCAAAAGAAAATTGACTGCGGAAGAGCTTCAGGAGGAGGAGAGATTGAGAAGGCCAAAAAGAAAGGTCGGTTCCTACTGAGAAGCTGCTAGCTGCTAGTTCTAAGGCAGCTGTAGCCAATCAGGAAGAAATCAACCAGAAGAGAAGAACAGCACACATTGACCAGCTCATCAATCTAGGAGCTGCTAATGAGGAGATACTCCTGCTACCATTAGAGGAGTTGGTGACTTTGGAGAGGTCAACCAGGCTACAACAAGAAAAAGAAGCCAGGTTGGCCTTGGAGAAGGAAGAACAAGAGCAAAGGGAGGCATCCTGAAGCTGAGAGAGGCTAGGATCAAGTTCCTACTCTCAAGAGGCTTCAGTCTTCCTGAACTGTCTCCCATGATGATGACTTGATCCTGCTGCTCCACAACAAAGAGCAGGATCAAATGGAGAAGGAAAGAAGAAGGCTGCTAGGGAAAGTTAAAGGTGAAGAGGAAGAGGGAGGAAGAGAAGGAGGTCACTGCTGCCAAGAAGTCAACTGACAAAGCCTGGATGAAGGACTACCTCCGGGCTCATGGCTTCTCATGGCTTCTTTGTAGGCAGGTGGGACCTATGTCCGAAAGGACACTCCAGCGGATAGTCAGTGAAATTAAAGCTGACATCCGTTGGGGAAAGGAAGGAGATGTACAGGAGGATGAAAGGAATGGTCTTCACCCCAGCCACTCAACCCCAGCCACAACCCACACCAGAACCAACCTTTTCCTATTAAACCCGAACCCACTGATGAAATCTTCACCCCTCAACCACAACTCTACCCAAACCTACCACATCACCTCAACCACCCAAACTACCCATCCTAAAACCCAAGACTCAACCCAAAACCACTAAACCTAAGCCTACCCAACAACAACCAAAACCATCCCCTCAGCCTCCTAAACATCTCTCCTTGAGGAAATAAAGGAGTTCAAGACGAGGCTCATCAACTGCACTACCTTGAGCAGCATCTCCTGTGAGGGAGAAGTTATCAACATCACATATGTTGATAACTCTTCAAGCTCCCTCACCCTAGGCCAATTCTTGAATTGCCTAGAGACACTTTGGGCCAGGCTGCAAGACTTCTTGGTCTCAACTCCGATACCTCAATGCTGAGAGGAGAGGGCTAAGAAGAAGACTGGTGACTCTGCTGGATACCAGGAAAGAGGACAGGATTTCTGGTCAATCTCCTGGACCTAGAAATGCAATAATCCAGTGGAGGTTCGATGAACCTTCTCATAACTTTGTTGTGGAAAGGGAGAATGGTGAAACCAACAGGCTCAATGCCACTTCTCTACTGCATCTCAGCAGATTTGATCTTGCTGAGCTTGCAGAGAAGCCATTCTCCAATCCTCCAACTCTGAGACTGCTGCACACATCAGAAACCATATCAGTGGTCTCCACTTGGCTAAACGAAATAGAAGAGCCAAGATTGAAGAAGAGTTAAAGCTAAAAGAGTGGAAGACAAGGAAAGACCAACCACCAAAGGCACAGCCTTTCTACAGATGGTGGAAGGTCCTGAATTGGAACCAATAGTTCGATGGGAATATGACTATACTTCCCATCAACTAACTCTTTTCAGAGGGCCACAACAGAGGGTACATATAATCCAAGGTGACAGAGTAGAGGGTCTGTCCACCAAGGACCTGTACAAGATTCTCAGCACCACAGCAGGAAAGAATGAAGACACTGATAAAACATGCTCCCTGGTGCTGAGAGCTTTGAGAAGAAGAGGGAAGAAGTTTTGGTAGCATCAGCCTAGGGGGAGTTTGTTGGATCATGATAAGGCTGGTGCAACCAAAATCACTTCATAGTCATCTTTTGGTACTACATTCAAGGGCTTCCGAAGCTGAGAAGAGATCTTCGAGAGTCTGAAGGACAGCTTCCGAAGACAAAGTCTGAAAGAACTTCCGAAGAAAAGTCTGATGAAAGAGCTTCCGAAGACAAAAATCTGAAAGAGCTTCCGAAGACAAAGTCTGAAAGAGCTTCCGAAGACAAAGTCTGAAAGAGCTTCGAAGACAAAGTCTGAAAGAGCTTCCGAAGACAAAGTCTGATGAAAGAGCTGAAGACAAAGTCTGCTTCGAAGACAAAGAAGACTCCAAGCCTCGGAAGAAGCAGTCTTCGAAGTATAAGTGGCTTCGGAAGAAGTTATTCTTCCGAAGCACTTTATCCTTCGGAAGACATTGCTATGTCCAGCAGATAAAAGTATGGTCCCTGATAGTCCGCTGCAGACCTCTGATACAGCATGGCATCTTCCTAAAGAGCCATGTTGTTGACCATACTTTATTCTACTGTTCACCTTTTTATGATAGTACATGTTACCAACTTTAGTTGGTGACAAAAGGTAAGTCAGGGACATGTCCTGACTACCAACTTTCAAACAAAATGTCTGAAAGACCTCACCTAGAGTCTTGTAGTATAGATGAAGGTTAGAGGTGTCAGCTGGTATCAAAGTATATCGGCTGTAGGTAGTATTATATAATCTTCTCCATGTAACTCTTCATGTAAGTGATTTGAGTCCAAGTGTCTTGTAATCCTTTGAGTTGAGAAGCATATAAAAAGTACCTTAAAAATTTACCTGCTGTGTTAATTTTCTTACTGCTTGTTACTTGTTATATTGTGATCAACTCTTCATAGACTGCTTGCTGAGTGTTGATTCAAAGTGAGTTGAGAGAAAACCCCCGAAATCCGATCCTGCATGTATGGAAAAGAGACTAAATACTAAGCGAAAGTAAAATAGGGGGTGTTTTTTAAATTGTTTTAGAAAGAACTGAAAACAGGACAGACACAGGGAAAAGACTAGAATTGAGTTCAGATGATTAAAAACACTACCTAGGCAGAATCCTATACATGTTTTGGCTGTTCTTCTAACGGTTTTGGAAAGACTTGTGTAACCGGGATCTAGAGATGCTAACTTAAAAGGAACCTAGAGAAACCTCGACACTTTCAAGGAAAGCAACTAGATAGACCTAATAAGCCGATAAAACACCGGTTTGTGGATTACCCTCACAGGTTCTCCAAGAGAGCTAATAACACACCCGATAGACACTCTACCTCACGGCGCGAGTGTTACAATACCTAAAGGTAAGGGGATAGATCTGGAATGCCTAATCAGACTCAGGAAACTATGATATGAGCGGGAAACTAGATTGAACTCCTCACAGAGACTCTAACCTAGCAATCAATCACACAAGATAACCTGATAACCTATTAACCTCACAGTATTAAGATTAGTTGCATATTTGATTAGTCCAATTCAAGATCAATTACTTCAATGATTCAATACGTCTACCAAATCATCTGAAAACCGCAAACACAAGGCAAACGATCTAGCATGCATCCATTATATGACAGACAATCACCAAGACACATGTGAAGCAATAAATCAATCACAAGAACAGATCTAAATACACATCCACAACTGATCATACAAACCAAATCATTATCATTAACTTTTAAACACAAGTACAATCCAAAAACCGAAAGAATACTAAACTAAACAATGTATATTCATCAAACCTAGGTAGCGACAGAAGTTTAGCCAAGAAACATCATCCAAACAGAGACGAAAGAGAAATCAAAAGTACGAAACATGGATAGGGAAAGATTAAACGAAAGAAAACTAAAAACCGAATGATTAACACCCGAGGTTCTTTGATTCTCTTGCTTGGATCTTGTTCTTGGCCTTCCAAATGCTCCAAAATCGTCTCAAAAGTCTGTTTCAATCGCCTCTGCCGTCTGCCTCCTCCTCTGGTTTTTTTTTAAAAACCTTAAATAATGATCTAGGGCAAAATTTCTCGGTTTAGCAATCTTAGCGCGTCGCTAAATAACCCCAAAATCTTCGCTACGCGCTAAAAACAAAATAGTCGATTTTTGAAGCGGGAATCTTGGCGCGTCTCTCAGATCCTGTCATCATCTTGGCGACGCGCCAAGATAAGGATTTTCATAATTCTTCCATTTGACCAAGCTTCTTCAGTTCCTTAGCTTGCATGCTTGTTTATTCTTCAAAAATCAACCATTTATGCTCCTTGAACCACAAATACCTGCAAATACACAAATACGTAAATAGAAACCGAAAACTAAAAAACGGGAAATAAAGACTAAAAATATATACAGAAATCGCATGGAAAACAGATGTGTTTTGCAACACATCATACACACTAAAGGTAGGCATATTATGAATAAGATAAGTTGGGAAGATTTTAGAAATCTAGTGATAGAGAAATATTGTCCTTATAATGAAAAAGAAAAATTAGAGGCTGAATTTTTAGCACTAGAAATGAATGGAGCTGCACACCGGGAATATACCGACAGGTATAATGAAGTGTCCAGGTTAGTACCACATCTGATAACCCCTGAATCGAAAAGGATAGGAAGATATATTTGGGGACTAGTACCACAAATAAGAGGATTAGTAAAATCCACAAGGACCAAAACTTTCCAGGAAGCGGTAATCCTGTCAGGAAGTTTAACAGATGAAATGATCAGGAATGGATCATTAAGCAATCCGAAAATAGGAGAGAAAAGAAATTGGAATGAAAACCACATAGGAAGGAGATTTGGAGAAAACCCTCAGAAAAGAATAACCCGACCTCCACAAAGAAATTTCTTAGGAATATCTCAGGGAAAGAAAATGGATAGACAACCACAGTGCAATATCTGCCAAAGATATCATTCAGGAAACTGTATGACAGTGGTTTGTTATAATTGCAAGAAGAAAGGACATATATCCCGAGATTGCAAGAACCCCACCAACCCTAAACCAGTCTGCTTTCAGTGTGGAAACGAGAACCATTTTCATAATGAATGCCCACAACGGAAAGGCAAGGCTCCACTTAACCAAAACAACCCCCGTGGAAGAGTATTCGTAATACAAGCTGAAGAAGCTCGTCATGAACCAGAAGTAGTAATGGGTACGTTCCTTATCAACAATCAGTACGCAAAAATATTATTTCATCCAGGAGCAACTCGTAGTTTTATTTCAAATACCTTTAAACCATCACTTAGTTTAACCTCTGAGAAACTAAGACATAAATATATGATAGAATTAGCTGATGGTAAAGTAATAGAAGCTGGTGAAATTATTCCTAACTGTATTTTGAATTTAGATGAATATTGTTTTGATATAGATCTGATTCCTATTAAATTAGGAGGATTTGATATTGTAGTAGGTATGGATTGATTAAATAAGAACCATGCTGAGGTTATATGTGATAAGAGAATGATAAAAATTCCTTTGAATAAGGAAAATAAAAATCTCTGTATATACGGTGACAGACCAAATGGCATTATGAAACTAATTTCCCGCAAGAAAGCACAATAAGAAATGTTTAGCTTTCTTAGCTCATATAGTTGATGCAAAGCTTGATAAAGGGAATTTAGAAAGTATTCATATTATTAATGAATACTCTGATGTTTTTCCTGATAAATTACCTGGATTACCACCCCCTCGTCAAGTAGAGTTTAAAATAGAATTAATACCAGGAACAGCCCCTATTGCTAAAGCACCATATCGTTTAGCACCAACTGAAATGAAGGAACTCATGACCCGATTACAAGAATTATTAGATAAGCGATTTATACGTCCTAGTGTATCACCTTGGGGAGCACCAGTTCTGTTTGTCAAAAAGAAAGATGGAACTTTTAGAATGTGTATTGATTATAGAGAACTCAATAAAGTTACTATAAAGAATAGATATCCTCTCCCTAGGATTGATGATTTATTTGATCAATTACAAGGATCTAGTTGTTTTTCTAAAATAGATTGAAGATCTGGATATCATCAGTTAAGAGTACAAGATGACGATATAAAAAATTGCATTCAGGACTAGGTACGGACACTATGAATTTCTTGTAATGCCATTTGGATTAACCAATGCTCCAGTAGTGTTTATGGATTTAATGAATAGAGTGTGCAAACCCTATTTAGATAAATTCGTTATAGTCTTCATAGATGACATTCTGATTTACTCTAAAAATAAGGAAGACCACGAACAACACCTGAGGTTAACTTTGGAATTACTACGAAAGGAAAAATTGTATGCAAAATTCTCAAAATGTGAATTTTGGAAAAGAGAAGTACAATTCCTAGGACACATAGTTAATCAGAATGGGATTCAAGTTGATCGAGCAAAGATTGAAGCAGTCAAGAAATGGGAAGTTTCAAAAACCCCAACTGAAATACGACAATTCTTAGGTTTAGCAGGATATTACAGAATATTTATAGAAAATTTTTCGAGAGTAGCTCAACCTTTGATAGAATTGACCAGAAAGATAAAAGGTATATATGGGAAGAAAAACAAAATGAAGCTTTTGAACTCCTCAAAAATAAATTGTGTAGCGCACCCGTTTTAGCTTTGCCAGAAGGGACAGATAATTTTGTAGTATATTGTGATGCATCACGTCAAAGTTTTGGATGTGTTTTAATGCAGAAGGATAAAGTAATAGCATATGCATCCAGACAACTTAGGGGTAGTGAAAAGAACTATACCACCCATGATTTAGAATTAGGAGCAGTAGTGTTTGCATTAAAAATTTGGAGACATTATCTGTATGGGACTAAGTGTATAATATATACGGATCATAAAAGTCTGCAACATATCTTTGATCAGAAAATGATCAGAAAATGCTAAATATGAGGCAGAGAAGATGGATAGAACTGTTAAGCGATTATGACTGTGAAATTAGGTATCATGTTGGTAAAACAAATGTAGTTACTGATGCTTTAAGTAGAAAAGAAAGGGTTAAGCCATTACAAGTACATGCTATGAGAATAGAATTACGTTTAGATTTGCTAAATCAAATTGGGAAGCTCAACAAGAGGATATGTCAAAACTGAAGGGACATTTTAAAGATATGAAGGAAGAAAAAGATGGAATTCTGAGATTTAAAGGGAGAATTTGGGTACCTGACAATAACGTGATTAGAACAATTGTCTTGCAAGAAGTACGTAAGTCAAAATATTCTGTACATCCAGGAAATAATAAAATGTACAAGGAGTTGAAAAGCCAATACTGGTGGCCAGGCATGAAAAGATCAGTCGGAGAATTCGTGGAACAATGTGATATCTGTTCAAGAGTAAAAGCTGAATATCAAAAACCTTCAGGATACCTACAGCAACCAGAAATCCCAGAATGGAAATGGGATCAAATTACAATGGACTTCATAACCAAACTACCAAGAACCAGAAATGGATACGACACAATTTGGGTTATAGTAGATAGATTAACTAAGTCAGCTCATTTCTTACCCATACGAGAAGATTATAAGATAGAAAGATTAACAAGAATTTACATAAAAGAAATTGTGTCTAGACATGGAATACCTGTATCCATCATATCAGACAGAGACAGTAGATTAAATTCCAGATTTTGGTAGACATTACAAAAAGCCTTAGGAACCTAAGTGAACTTAAGTACAGCCTATCACCCATAAACTGATGGACAAAGCGAAAGGACAATACAAACACTAGAAGATATGTTAAGAGCATGTGCTATAGATTTTGGTGGAAATTGGGATACCCACTTACCGTTAATAGAATTTTCATACAATAACAGTTATCACTCTAGTATTGGGCTAGCTCTATTTGAAGCTTTGTACAGAAGGAAATGTAGATCCCCCTTGTGTTGGAATGAAATAGGTGATAGACAACTTATAGGTCCTGAATTAAACCAAGAAACCACGGACAAGATCACTGAGATTAAAAATAGATTGAAAGCAGCTCATGATTGACAGAAAAGTTATGCAGACAAATGAAGGAAACCATTGGAATTTTAAATTGGAAACAGAGTTTATCTAAAGGTATCTCCCTCAAAAGGAATCTTCCGATTTGGAGAACCAAGTAAGCTAAACCCTAGTATGTTGGTCCATTTAAAATCATTGATAAGATTGGTCCTGTGGCATATAAGTTGGAATTACCTCAAGAATTAAGTGAAGTGCATAACACATTTCATGTATCCAATCTCAAGAAATTTCTAACAGATGAGACTTTAAAAATACCAATTCAAGAAGTCAAAATAGATAGGAAACTTCATTTTATGGAAGAACAGGTAGCCATTATAAACAAAGATGTAAAAAGATTAAGAAAGAATAGAATTCCTATAGTAAAAGTTAAATGGAATGCAAAAGAGGACCAGAATACACATGGGAAAGAGAAGATGAGATCAAGAAGAAATATCCCCACTTATTCAGAGGTAATGATCAGATAAGTTCTTCTAAAATTTAAGAAATCACACTCCAAGGAATTTCGGGACGAAATTATTTTAACAGGAGGAGAATGTGACAACCCTAAATTTGAGGTTAAGTAAACTTTAAGATTTTTTTCGTGACTAATGTATTTTGACTTATATATATTTTTAAAATGTATACGGTACGTACGCATGTTTGCATGCATGCAAATTTTGAGTACATAAACATATTTAATTACGTATGCATATGATTAAAAGGCTTGCAATTAATTATGTTACTATATAAATTTGTATTATACGTAAGCATGCTTATATGCATGCATAAGTTTTACGTGTGCATGTATAAAGATTTTGCATGCATATATATATATATAAGATTACAACCTAGTCAACATTTTAAAACACCAAACATACATCAAACAAAAATTGATAACAACTCAACCATAACACCATAACTTAACATCAAAACAAATCAAACCCTAATCACCTAAACACTAAAACTACAAAACCGGATCTTTAGGGCAATATAACCCGACTAAACTCTTGCTTAAACATGGACTTAATGACTAAGAAAGTCCTTAACATCTCCCTTCGCCACCTAAGCCATCCGAACACTCACCACCTCCATACTATCGCCACCTATCACCATAAGAACCTTTGCTTGACACCTAGCAAACCTAGGATAGGTTACTCATCAAAGCTAATAAGTAGACCTCATGATTATGCATTAATAGGCAATATGCCGAGGGCCTTTATATCCCCACACATTCGATTATTTCAAACACAAAACAACCAAATCATCACCTTGTTTCTCTGGCTCTCGGGTACCTTTGAACACCACTACCATCTTAAAATCTCTCTCAATCTCTCTTTTGTTTCCCTCGGGTTCGACCTTCATCACCACCATCACCTCCCGTAACCAGCACCACCATCACCATTCGTGACCACCATCATCTCCACCCTCCCTTCATCCCTCAGACAACACAAGAACAATAAATCATAAACGACCTCCACCACCTTTACTCCCTTCCTATCTCTCGGTTCCTATAACAAGTAACAAACACCCAAGCTTCATCAAGTTGAGGATTCAAGACATCTCCAACCATCTTTAATCATTATCAGCCCCTCTTCCTCGTCTCATTTACAAGGTTATAATCCTTTTTAAATTATTTAGATACCAATCATTACACATGTGTTATAAACACATATAAAATTAGTTTTGGTGCATATACACCAAAACTAATCTTAAAAAGTCTTGAAAACCTTAATTCTCATCAAGTCACAATAATGAAATATTAAAAATTCAGAAAACTTGTGACAAAAAGGATATTTTGAGATTAATGAGATTTAATCTTGAAAATTAAGAAAATTAAGTAAAAAAACTAAATAACTGAAATTGTGGGAATAAGCATTAGAAAATTTCTAGAAAAATATTAATTATCATTCTGTAATTTTAGTAAAAATATAATAAGTAAAATAATTTATACAAATTGTTTAAAATAAAGAAAATACTCAAAAATATAAATAAATTCGGGAAAATTCTGGAAAAATCAAGAATGACTATTTTGAGATATAAAAGCTCCAGGAATTATTTTGTATTTTATTTTCTTATTATGATTGAAAAATAAATTTTTAAGTGATCTGTAAAATGAAAATCAAAAGAAATAATTAATCAATACCATAAATCATGAAAAATTCAATGAAGCCGTTGTAAATCAAATACAACAGATGGTGTAAAATTTCATAATTTTTGGAGTTATATAGATATTTTTAATAAATTTTTGGAATATTTTAAGATTTACATAAAGAGATCTATTATAAATTAGACATCAGAAAAATTATGCAATGATATAAACTATTGAAATAATATTCTGTAAAATTTTGGGAATTTTTAGATAATAGTAGATATTTTTGGTAATTTATGGTGAAGTTAGAATAATTATAAAAATTTATATATAGTAAAATAAAAATTGAGAATTTTATGGTAATATTAGCTGATTATATTACAGCTAAATTTTTAAGAATTGGTTATATCTGAGGTTCTAAAAATTTTAAAAAATTTTTATCTAACTTATAAATTATTTTTATAGGTTATATTTGGGAAACAGGTGAGACTCATAGTCCCATTTTGATATTTATAAAGTTTTTGGGGGAAAAAGCATACTGGTTATGTTGATACATTATTTTTGAAATTATTTTGAGATAAACTGTCATTTGTGATACAACCATTAATTCGAATGAGGAACCGTCCGATAATATTGGTAGCGCTACTTATGAGAATATTTTGCACCAACATGACGATTGTTGTGATGCTATTTAAATATTTCCTGCACTAACAAATGAGTGTTGTGATGAAATATTACTTGATTTTGTGAATTGTTTCGTGACAGTATGAATTATGTGTGAGAAGGTTGGTTGTAATTGATGCATCAATAAAATGTTTCGTCTAAAAATAAACCTATGATCTCACCAACTTTATGTTGACTGTTTTAAGTATGTTTTTTCAGGTGAAAAATGACTAACAATGTAGACTTCTCATTTGATGTATACAACGGCTGGGGTGAAGTCGTGGGAAGGGTCTGTGTAAATCTAACCGTCAACATATACGATGGCAGTGTTGTGGTGGACGCGCATTTCCATCGCTTTTGAAGATGTTTAGTTAAATAAAAGTTGTAATAAGGATTATATCAAATTTTGACTTTATATGTAATGATGTAATCCTAACTTATGATATATATATATATATATATATATATAATCAAGTTATGTGTTTTATGTATTAATACCGTTGTGGTTTAATTCCTTATAATCATTTGCGTTCTGAACAAACAAGTCACACCCCAAAAATCGCATCACGCTTCCGTCGGGATATGACAGTACCATTCCCGACTTATTTTACCATTCCTGAGCTTTTGGTTATCTTACTCGGTATCTTGCTGACGTATCTCCCCCGATCGAACCGGTCAGATTAGATCGTCGGCGTTATTCAGCATGCATATTATACGTCAATTTCTGGGTGGCATACAATTCTCTCTTCGACCCGGGGAGATCTGGAAGTCGGCACCTGTTCAGCAACTCGGCGTTGACGATCCACAGCAGCAGCAGGAGCATATTCTGCATGATCAGCCGTCACACGACGAGCAGCCGCATGACCATCCGCCAGCACATCAACCGCCATCTCAGCCATAGTTCCCTACACATATTTATAGAGATGTGAGGCTGCCTGCACGTACGGAGATATTTATGTAGGAGATTTCTACGAGTTTACGGGACCAGGGTCGTCGGCTCAATCGACTTGATGATCTTATGGATTGGCACGTTCAGTTTGAGATTGCGTGAACCATGCTGCTGGTATTGATCCTCCAGGGTTGCCACCGCCTCGACATTACCCAGATTCACGGTAGTTTTTTATATTATTAATTGTATCTTTTATTTTATTATGTATTTAAAAACTTTATTATTTATATTATCATTTTATGTTTTTATATTATTAATTGTAACTTTTATTTAGTTAATTAAGATTTAAAAATATCGGTTAATAAGTTATAAAACATAACTTATACGTAAAATCTCAAGCTGAACGTGTAAATATAGTCAACACAATAACCTATACGTAATTTTTTTATAAAAAGATATATGTAAAAATAACACAAAAATATAAAGTCCATAACCTATACGCCGCGTATGTGTCCATACGCGGCGTATAGGTTCATCATGCTTCTTAGCCAAGTCAAGAAAAAAAATTGGAACCTATACGTGGCGTATGGTACTATACGCGACGTATAGCCTTCCTCTTACATGCGTCAGACATGAACATGTCAGGGAATGTTTTCATTCCCTATACGCCGCGTATGGATCCATACGTCACGTATAGGAATGAAAACATTCCCTGACAACCCACCCTATACGTGACGTATGGACCCATACACAGCGTATAGGGTACCCGGGTGTGATTTAAAATCTGGGGGTGTCTAAATAACCGGACCCTTAATAAATACACTAATGTAAATAAATCATTTAACCAAAATAGCAAACTAAAATAACTAATTTTTTACCATGAAATCACCACCTACTAGTGACTAAGAGTATTCACATCTCATTCTTTATTTTTATACTTATCATTACACTAAAAACCAATAGTTTTCTCTTTTCTTTTAATTAAATAATAATTTTTATACATTATCATTATCTTTTTTTCTCATTCACTTGCAATCACTTTTAAAAATATTAACAAGTTTATAAGGGTTAAACTGTAAATCTTTAAATTTACAGATCAACAGTAAAATTTTCTATTTCATATACTCATTACCACTCAAAACCATACCATATAATTTAAGGATTGCACTAACACATTTTAAGAAACGGAATGAGTGCTCTAATACACCAACTCATCCTCGTCATCACCATATCCCATCAAGACTATCCCTTCTCTATGTGTGTCTACACACACCAAACTCATAATAATCAAGACCATTAACCATACCCCCTTGTTTGACTTCGGAAACAACATACACCAAACCATGCTTTAATACCCATCATGTTCTCCCAAAACTTTATAAATATTGCATAATACTTACAACACAAAAATCACATTAAACAACACCTCTCTTCCCTCCCCTATATCTCGCTCTCTTCCTCTCTTCTTCTCTTCCTTTCTCATCACCAAAAATTCCAAGAACTTCACAAAGTCTGTCAATTTTTTCTACTTTGGTACCATCTTATTTAATGGTTCTTGCAATTCTTTACTTCAATTATACACTAAAATAGCTAATGAAACAACAAAAGAGTAATACCTAAGTTGTGTAAACCCAAGTCTTTTGCTAAAACATTATTTAAGTTGTGTAAACCCAAGTCTTTGGAGGGCATAACCTGATCAAGTGAATTTATTCAAATGAAATGTTCGTTAGTCATTAACCAATTGTATAAATATTGTCCTATTGTACCAACATTCATATGAATAAATTCACGATTAAAGTCAAACATCGCGTGGTAACACTGGTGGCACGATGATACTCCAGTGATCCGTGAGTAATTCCAATTTAGCCGTTCAAAAAAAAAGTTAACTTGTGTTCAAGATGTGTGTATCACCCATGCCGATGAACTAAATGAACGCGTAAATATTTAATTAACCTAAAATCGTTAAATCGGGCTTCATAAATTCCGCTTGCGAGCCGGCTTGGCTCGTTTACACCCTAGCTTCAATCATCCACCCCGTGCAATCTTTGACAACACATTGTGGTCGTTAATTGTCAATCAAAATTCCGCTTAATCCCCAGTTCAATTACAATCGCTCAAAACTCTAGTTCCTTTTTTTTTTTTTTTTTTTTTGAATGAAGGAGATTGTGGGTGCGGTATGATGGTATGGGGTGGGATTTTTAGTGCTTTAATTTATAGATTCTAGATTTTTTTCCAACTAAAGGTAAAATGTACTCATTAAAACACCTCTTAAATTAACAAAGCAAATTGCGTTATTTTTTAAAACTCGCACCCTATTTACTCCATTTTTCAAGTGAGACTTCAACTCAACTTTTCTTAAATGGAGAACACACGTCTTTACCACTAGACTTGAACTCATGCATTGTGTTTGAAATCAAATTACCATTAGGGACCATATCTTCAAAATAATATGTTTCAAGGAACAAATTCTGTGTAATTTACTTTATTGAAAAACTTATTTGGTATGTATATTTCTTTATTTTTTCATCGTAAATTGAAATGAATCGTGTACCAGTTGTAGAATATCAAGATACACAAGGTGTCAAGGACATAACAATATGTAATGTGATTAATTTGTGTGGATGTACAAACCGCTTCTTCTAAATAAATAAATAAAAATATATCAGTACACTACTAAAAGTATTTTACGCACTATCAAGTACCACTGTTACGGCACTGTATCACTTGCAAACAAATGGTATGAATTTGGCCTTTTCTTATTATAAAAGCATTTTAATTTGACATTACAATTAAGAAAACGTAAAAATTTAAACCAAGGAACTCGAGTTAATCGGTTATTCAATTTTGAAACTCTAAATCTGTATCAAATTCTATTCGAAAAAACCAATTTTTAAATCGAATACTTAAAGATGGTTTGAATATGAGTTATGATATAGTTCTAATTAATTACAAAAGTTTAACAAGTAATAAAACTTTTTCATGACTTTTCATCTCTAGAAGTCATTTTAAAAATTGTCAAAAATTCTGGGTAGCCAGGTTGGTAATTTTGTATATGAATAAAAAGAAAAACATATATTGGAAAAGCTATAATATGTATAATAAGCCCATGTTTTTAAAGATTTATATATAACTCAAATGCGGTCAAGTACCAAAATGACTAGTTGACCGATCATATCTTTTAATCAGTGTTGTTAGGACCGGATCGGACCGGCCGGTCCGACCGGTTCGACCGCGAATCGGGGCCTGGTCCGGTCCGGTCAGGGGTAGATCGTTTTGGTTGAGTTGAACCGGCCGGTTCAAACCGAGTCGGCGGTTGGACCGGCGAACCGGGCCGGTTCCGACCGGTTGTCAAAAGAATTTTTTTATTTTTAGTGGGTAAAAACGGGATGTTAAACCATAAATTAGTACTTCGGATATACAAATATAGTTAAGTTTTATATATAACTATAAAATATATGTATAAATCATATATAAATTACTTATATTTAATTACATATATACATATAATTAAAATATAGTTAAATCCGGTCCATCCGGTCCGACCGGTCCGACCACCAAACCAGTAAACGTCCGATTCGACATCCGATCCGTTTCTAAAACATTGCTTTTAATCACATCAGATCATATCTTTATTAACATTATTTTCTTTTTGAAAAATAGCAGAATGACAAGTTGACCAGTCAATTTTACATGTTCAGTCATTAACTTTTGGTATTACCGATTAGTCATTTGACAAAAATGTATCGCCATGTGGCGGTATCAAACCATGAGTTATCGCACACATGGTAAGAGTTTCAAATGTTAATTTATCGGAGATATGTAGGCACATGTGTATGGATGACAATACATTTAAGATAAATATATTTCAAATATTATTGGTGGTATATAATATTATCAAATATTATTTATATATTATATAAATATAAATAATTATTTATCTAACTTACACTAACTATTAACCTTTGATTAATTATTTAAATTTGATTATTAAGTTATTCAATTACTTATCTGATAAATGTTTTAGAAAAATTAAATTAAAATTGTTTAAATAAACTAACTTAATTTTTGGTATTTTAATAAAATGGAAATTAATCGTGTACCAGTTGTAGAATATCAAAAAACCACAAGGTGTCAAAGATATAACCAGGGGCGGAGCTTGACAACTCTTGTAGGGGGCGAACTCCAATTTATATATAAAAATTTGCATTACCGGATCAAAAATTTACACTACCTGACTAAAGTTTTACACTATCGACGAAAAAAAGAGGGGGAGCGGCGCCCCCCCCCCCCCCCCCGGCCCCTTAAATCCTCCGCCCTTGGACATAACATATGTAATGTGATTAATTCGTGTACATGTACAAACCGCTTTTTCTAAATAAAAAAAAGACAAATTTGATCTTATAATTTAAACTATTACTTATTGATCGATTATAATTCATACTATTATTTGACCGCTGATAATACCAACTTTCATTTTTATTACCAGTGGTAATCCTAGTAGTATAATTATCATATATTCACAATCAATTTGGATTAATTTTAGGTGCAATTTAGCTTGCATGTTTTTTCATTTCATTCAAAATCATTTTCGTGAACGAAATCGAGGGCAAATCAAACGTAAATATTTAATAATTATGTTAATAAAATATTGTTGGTTATAAAAGTGAAAGTTGTGATTATTATTGGCTAAGATTAAAGTATGAATTATCAGTGGCCAGTGTATAATAATTTAAATTATTATAATCCAATTTGCCTAAAAAGTTACACAGGATTATACACACTATACAATACCACTTACAAAAATATGTTTTAAATAAATTACCCTATTATGAATAAAGCAACTGCCATGAGCAGTTGCTTTTACGTTTTTTGAGATTTGCCACACACGTTTGAGGGTTTTCTGTTTTCACCACTCAACACCACCTTTTTGTATATATCGGTATTTGGGCTTCCCTTACCGCCGCCATCATCCCCCTGCATGTCTTCGGTTACACCGCCGGCCTCCACCTCCGGTGGCTTCAGTCTCACCACAGGTTTCGTATGTTGTTTTTTGGCACCCGACAGTCTTTATCCTTGGTGTGGTCTCTCTGCTCATGGTGTTTGGTTTGGTGGTAGTGGGTTCTACTACGATCGGCCTCCTCCTTTGGTTTAGGTGGAGGAGGTTGTGGTTTCCTTGCCATGGTCGCTTCTGTTGGTGGTCGGCCGGTGGTGGCGGGATCTTTTGTCGCTCCGCATCCCCTCTGTGGTCGAGATGGAGGAGGCCGTCGGTTGTGGCGGCATTATGTCGGATTGCCCTTTTTTCGACTTGATTTTGAGGCTTTGAGATGGTAGTGTTCAGGCCGCCACCTCCGGATCTTCGTTTGGGTTCAGACCGCCAGGCCATGGGCCTCGAAAACTGATGCACACGGCCGCCTCCAGTGCTCCGCCTAGGTTCAGACCGCCAGGGCGTAGGCGTCTCTTCGACTTTGGTTCTAGGGTTCCGGTGGTGGTCGTCATTTCAAGGGGGTTTAAGGGTTCCAGCCATGGATTTCATGTTCGAGGGGGGCTCCGGGGTTCCCTGATTTGGCAGGTAGTCATGGTGACCGGTATTAGGTTGGTGGCCGTGGAGGTGCGGCGATTGCATGTCTGTCCTTTTTGGGGTCTGTCAGCCGTCGGTGTCCCTTGGATTTTTCAGTGGACGTTGATGATAATTGATATTACATCACTTGAGGCTTACTTCTATTGGCTTCCCTTTTGTTTCTTCTCTGCTGTTAATCTATGACTTCGGCTATGATGTTGCTCTTCCAACTGGCGTGGTAACGTATGTTGCAGCCATGGTAGAGATCTGAGCCTCCAATGATCAAATTGATCAGATCTTATGTTTCTGGGTTGTTGTATGTTTATACTCTATTATCTTGAGTTTCGCCTCTGTCAGCCGTCGGTGTCCCTTGGATTTTTCAGTGGGCGTTGATGATAATTGATATTACATCACTTGAGGCTTACTTCTATTGGCTTCCCTTTTGTTTCTTCTCTGCTGTTAATCTATGACTTCGGCTATGATGTTGCTCTTCCAACTGGCGTGGTAACGTATGTTGCAGCCATGGTAGAGATCTGAGCTCCAATAATCAAATTGATCAGATCTTATGTTTCTGGGTTGTTGTATGTTTATACTCTATTATCTTGAGTTTCGCCTCTTAGATCTGTATTTATTTATGTTTAATATGGTTATGATTGAAGCTTATGATGATGGCTCCTAACAGAGTGGTTGTGATGAATCCGAGAAAAATTTTGTTGTCTGGACGTGGCAACCATGTTTGGTGTGCAGCCACAATGAAAAATTGGATCTGAGCCAACAGTTGAAACATCAGTTTTTAGGATTCAATTTATGTCATACCCGTGATTACAGAGCAAAATCATGTCGACTACTACGTTGAACATTCGCGCAACGCGCGAGGGTGAATAATTCTAGTTAACTTAAGAAAGCATAGATGTTTGTGGTATCGCTAACTTATTAATATAGATGATGTGTCATCCTTTAGTTGATAGAAGAAAGCGGCGAAATAAAAAATTAGAGGGTATATATGTAAATTTGACCCGTCAACTGATCATTTTCATAATTTATATTTTTAAAGATAATCAGTAATATCATTAAACTAAAGCTACGAACAACTATATTGTATCTAAACTCAAGATATGATGTTATCATAAGGGCTTAATAAAATTTATCTCCATAGTTAAGTATTAAATTTTTTATCCTTCATTTAAATATTGTGGTGTTATATGGGAAATTTTAGGCGCACCGCCTTTTCCTGGAGAAAACCGACCTAAGCGGTCACGGTTAGGTCTCCCCGTGACCGTTTGGTCAGGTGTGAGACCTAACGGTCACGGTTTGCCCAACCGTGACAGTTATATCTGGGGATCCTTTGTCAATGATTGGGTATGTAATTATGGGGAATTGATTGTGCGCAGGGGGGCTATATGTCACGGTTTGGCCAAACCCTAACATATTGCTTTTATTTTTTTATTTTTTTAAGCATTAAACATTGTTTTTTATTTTAATTTTACCACGGTAAACTTGAGAATGAAAAGGCGGGAAACACCGTTCGATCGGATTTTGATTTCGTGTATCTTCCGATTGATTTCAAGTTGGTATCTATCTGAATAATATTATTATTAATTTTTATGGTGTAAATACTACATGTATATATATATATATACATATATATATATAAGCTAAGTTTTGACGTTGATATATACGTACAGGCATGGTTTGAATGCCGGATATGCGTTTGTGAACTTTACAACATCTGAAGCAGCTTGGAAGTTTCATACGTCGGTTAAAGGAAAACATTGGGATTGTTTCAAAGCAAAAGGATTACGGATGTTAGTCGTGCTAGAATCCAGGTACTTTATTACTTTTAGTTTTATTAACGTACTCACCTTAGTCATTAGCTAGTAGAAATAGTGTGAGAAGGATGGTTGGGGGAGAGGTAGGGTTGTGGCACTAGGATCTTGCACCATAGTCCGGTGGTGTGGTCTACCTTTTCCTGACGTCATCATGGTTTATTAGTCTGTACAAATGATGATTGATTATCGATTAATAGTTTCACCATCACATCCTTTCTATCTTTTCATTCCTTATTTTTTATTTAAATATTTTATTTAATCGTAACATACGTGTTTGTGTTTTGTGTTTATTATTAATTTATCATATTATAAGTAATTTTTGCGTTTAATTATTTTTTAAACAAGTTGGTTGTTATTTTATCACATGGTTGACCT
>CM044012.1:35072410-35079910 GCA_024085815.1 Flaveria linearis
GAAAGATATTCATGCATTATCATAGGAACACACACATCATACATACATCATCATACATAACATCATACGTACATCATCATACATAACATCATACATGCATCATCATCATCGTCATACATAACCTCGTACATACATAGCCTACATCATCAATCATCATTAGGCACTCACTCCCGTAACCTTCCCTAATCCGGGACTTACTATGCGTCATCCTGGTGCAGTAGCACTAACTGTCCCTCCAAGACCGTGGGGACTCATACGAGGACCTTATATAACGTGCCGAGTCCATAACTATACCTTAGACGTATAACACAACATTATACCCAAATGAGTCATACATACATACGTCAGTAAACAAGTTTATATGTTTCCAGCCCCAAAAATCATTTAAAATCAGTAAATGAGGGGTCCTAGAACTCACCTGTGATTGACAAGCAGCTTCTCAATCAAGCCTTAAAGACGCGGGTCACACTACACTGCCTGCAGATAAATTAACACTCAAAAGAGTTAATTTCTGCCTAATTTTGCTACTAAGTTCGCAGGTAAATCACCAGCAGTTCGCCGGGTGAATCAGCAGTTTCGCTGCTAGTTTCGCCGGGCAGCATTCTGCCAGTTTCGCCGGACAGATTCGCTACCTCGAGCGCCCAACTTTCGTTGGAATTCCCTAGTTTCGCAATATCTAAGGTCAACTTGGGCATAGCATAGTCATCTGCGAAACTATAGTTTCGCTCAGGCGAATATGTAGTTTCGCTGCAGCGAAACTGTAACTTCGCTGTAAATCCTTCCAGTTTCGCTGGACGAACTCACAGTTTCGCTGGTCGAGACCTTAAATTCGCAGAACGAGCTGAAATTTACGAATCAGCTCGTTTCAGCCCAAAAATCCAATCCTTTCCATCCAAACCCTTGGATTATCATCCAGGAAGCTATATCTAAGCTCATTACACATTTTCTTACTCTAAAACGTGTGTTTTGGGGTGATTTTTGCCACTTTAAAACCCAAAAACCCCAACTCGGGTTTTTCACCAAATGCAGCAATTTAGATACGTTTCTTACCTTGATTCTTGTAGTTTAGGAGTCCACAAACACCAGCCTTCGATTCTTGACCACCCGAGCTTCAATCCGGCACTTTCTCTCTCTACACTTTCTCTCTCTAGAATGGCGTTTGAGTGAAAATGAGAGTTGCTCAGCTGATCCATCTATTATATGCCAGGAGTTCCCGGGACCCCAAACTCGTTAAACTCGTGACCCGTGGGGTTAACTCGGTGTAATACCCGCAACCATTTTATATTTATTAAATGGTTTTTCATCCGAGCCCATCACTATCACTTGACTCGATTAGAAAATTTTTCGGGTGTTACAAGTCCACCCCCCTTATTTAGGTTTCGTCCTCGAAACCTGTTATTCTTCAAACAGATGTGGGTAATGTTGTCTCATTTCTTCTTCAGTCTCCCACGTAGACTCAGATCCCTTCCTGTGCTTCCACTGTACACGCACAAGAGGAACCACTTTGTTTCTTAGCCGTTTCTCTTTTCTATCGATGATCGCCACTGGTTGCTCCACGTAGTTGAGTCGTTCGTCTACTTCGATATCCTCCAGCGGTACAATCATATCTTCGTCGGCCAAGCATTTCCTCAGATGAGATACGTGGAAGGTCGGGTGAATTCCACTCAGCTCATCTGGCAGTTCCAACCTATAGGCCACCTCTCCCACACGGGCGATAATTCGGAAAGGGCCTATATACCGCGGGCTCAGTTTACCCCGCTTTCGGAACCTAATAATTCCTTTCCAAGGCGAGACTTTCAACATGACCCGATCACCGACTTGAATTCTATCGGTCTTCGCCTCTTGTCAGCATACGACTTTTGTCTGTCTTTCGCCGCCTTCATGAAGGCTTTGATCTTTTCTAACTTTTCAGTCGTTGCTTCAACTACCTCGACACCACCCAGTTCCTTCTGCCCAATGTCTCCCCAACATACGGGCGTCCTACATTTCATACCGTATAACATCTCGTAGGGCGGCATGCCAATGCTGGCATGATAACTGTTATTGTACGAGAATTCTGCTAACGGCAGGTGATCGTCCCAACTTCCTCCAAAATCGATCACGCACGCTCGAAGCATGTCTTCGAGTGTTTGGATCGTCCTCTCAGACTGACCGTCTGTCTGGGGGTGATATGCCGTGCTAATGTGTAGCCTCGTCCCCATTGCATCATGAAACCTCTTCCAAAACTTGGAGGTAAACCGGGTGTCACGGTCAGACACAATAGACACTGGTACGCCATGACGAGCTACAATTTCTTTGATAAATAGATCCGCCAATCTTTCAGATGAATACGTCTCGCGGATCGGTAGGAAGTGGGCACTCTTCGTCAATCGATCAATTATCACCCATATAGCATCATACCCTTTCGGGGTACGTGGTAGTTTCGTGATGAAATCCATGGTGATATGCTCCCACTTCCACTCGGGTATATCCAACGGTTGGATCTTCCCGTACGGTTTCTGATGCTCTGCCTTGACTTGTGAACAAGTCATGCACTTACTCACATATTCCACCACATCACGCTTCATGCCCGGCCACCAATAGTCTTTCTTCATGTCTTGGTACATCTTGGTAGCGCCGGGGTGAATGGAATATCGTGTCTTATGGGCCTCATCCATGATCTTTCCACGTAGATCCCCGTACCGAGGAATCCACGCTCGCCCAAATCGGGTCTTAACACCAAGAGTGTTCTCACCCAGTTCTGTAACTAGACCTCTCATCCTTTCAGAGTTAAGACGATCTTCCTTCAAAGCCTCGTCTTGGAACTCCTTAACCTACGTCATCACGTCAGAGGTCATAATTAGTTGATAAGCCTTCACCCGAATCGGCTCGGGCCTTTCCTTCCGGCTAAGGGCATCAGCCACCACATTGGCTTTGCCGGGTGGTAATGGATCTCACAATCATAATCTTTTATCAGCTCCAACCACCGTCTCTGCCTCATGTTTAGATCCTTCTGCTCGAAAAGTACTTCAAGCTCTTGTGATCCGTGAAGATGGTGCACTTCGTCCCGTATATATAGTGCCGCCAAATCTTCAACGCGAAAACCACCGCAGCTAGTTCTAGGTCGTGCGTGGGATAATTGACTTCGTGGGTCTTCAGTTGTCGAGATGCGTAGGCTATGACCTTTCCGCGTTGCATCAATACGCAACCCAGCCCAGAATAGGATGCATCCGAATAGACCACCAAGTCTTCATTTCCCTCGGGCAATGTCAAGACAGGAGCTTGTGTCAGTCTCGTCTTCAATTCCTCAAAAGCGTCCTCCTATTCTCGACCCCACATGAACTTTACATCCTTGCGAGTCAATTTTGTCAAAGGTGAGGCTACCTTGGAGAAGTCTTGAATAAATCTTCTATAGTAGCCCGCCAGCCCCAAGAAGCTGCGAATCTCGGTTGGCGTCTTCGGTGACTTCCATTGCATCACGGCCTCAACCTTTGCTGGGTCCACCATTATTCCTTCTGCATTCACTACGTGACCCAGAAATTGCACCTCGCGTAACCAAAAGGCGCACTTGGAGAACTTGGCGTACAATTTCTCCCTTCTCAACGTTTCCAACACTTCCCGAATATGCCCAGCGTGCTCTTCTTCACTTCTCGAATAAATCAGGATATCATCGATGAATACAATTACTGATTTATCTAACATTGGTCGGCACACTCGGTTCATCAAGTCCATAAAAGCAGTCGGCGCATTGGTCAACCCGAAAGACATGACAAGAAACTCGTAGTGACCATAGCGCGTACGAAAGGCTGTTTTAGGGATATCCTGCTCCTTCACCTTCAGTTGATGGTACCCCGATCGAAGATCTATCCTTGAAAACCAACTGGCACCCTGAAGTTGATCAAACAAGTCATCGATCCTTGGTAAGGGGTATCTGTTCTTCACCGTCAGCTTATTCAGCTCGCGGTAGTCGATGCACATCCTCATACTACCATCCTTCTTCTTTACGAACAGAACCGGAGCACCCCAAGGTGAGATACTCGGTCGGATAAACCCCTTATCCAGCAGCTCCTGCAACTGTTCCATCAACTCTTTCATCTCGTCGGAGCCAAGCGATACGGTGCTTTTGCGACAGGTTGGGCACCCGGTATCAGGTCGATCTGGAACTCGATTTCTCGGTCAGGTGACAATCCCGATAAGTCTTCGGGAAACACGTCTGGAAAGTCACACACCACTGGCACATCGCATAGCTGTGGTGTTGGCGTCTCTACATTCTTTACATAACATAAGTAGGCGCTACATCCGCGCCTCATACACTTTCCCGCCACCGCCATCGAGATCACCTTCGGAATCGTCGTAACTCGATCACCATATATTGTCACCGGACTTCCGTCGGTCGCCGTCAGTCTAATCATCTTCTTTCGGCACACGATATTCGCTTCGTAGGTTGCTAACCAGTCCATCCCTAATACTACATCAAATCCTCCTAGAGGCATCAAATGTAACTTGGCAGCAAACCTATGGCCCTCTAATTCTATGGCACAGCCTTCTATCACATCCGTAACCCTAGTGGATTTACCAATAGCGGTTTCTACGTCAAAGGACTCATCAAGGCATTTACTCCTAACAGGCAATTTAGCACAGAAGGTAGTAGAAATAAAACTCCTACTTGCACCCGAATCAAATAACACAGAGGCTAAAATTTGGTCTATTAGGAACGTACCGGACACAACGTCAGGGTCCGTTCTAGCCTCCTCCTGCGTCATGGTGAACGCCCTAGCCTTTGCCCTCGGTGCTTCTCCTCCCGTCTTCTTCTCCCCTGAGCCCTCAGACCTCGCTTCTTACAATCTCTGCTCATATGACCACCTTCCCCACAGTTAAAACACTTGCCCATTCGGCAATCCTTGGCCATATGCCCAGTCCTCCCACACTTGAAACAGATGTTGGATCCCCACTTACACTCCCCCGAGTGCTCTTCCCACACTGTCCACACTTCCTCATCCCTGCTCCCTTCGCGACCACTCGGCGGTCGTCTACCCTTGCCTTCTTGTTACTTGTCGAGGTATCACCTCGACCAAACCTCTTTCCCTGCCAACCCTTCTCACCACCTCCTTTCTTACTGCCCTCAGCCTTCACCAATGCAGCTCGCTCATCGTACAACCTCCCCGCCAAATCCACCGCCGACCTGAAAGTACTTGGTCGAGCGGAAATCAAATGCCAACGTATTTCGGCTGGCAACCCTGAATATACCGTTGATCTTTCGAGACACCGGCGTCACCTGCTCTGGGACCAACCGCACCATATCGTTGAATTTGGCAGTGTATTGTTGGTGGGTCATCATCCCTGCCTCCAACTGCAGAAACTCTCTCTCAACTCGGTCCATTTCCCGTCGAGGACTGAATTCCTCAATCACCAGCCTTTTCAACTCAGCCCACTTCATCTTCCCTATAGTCCTGCTACCCTCAGCCTGGACAATATTGTCCCACCAGCACAACGCCGTCCCCGTAAATGAATGGGTAGCAAACTTCACCTTTTTATCCTCCTGGCAGTCACTGATATCGAGGACCGCCTCCATTTCCCTCACCCATTGGTGAGCATCCGCAGCCGTACCCGAACCATCAAAAGTCAGGGGCTTGCACCTCATAAATTTCCCGTAGTCACAACCCCGGGCTGTCTCACGCTCGACCTCCTCCTCCTCCTCCTCTTCTTCATCATCGGAAAGAACCGTTTCCGGCCCTTGTTGCTGTTGTCGCCTCCCTGAGGCTCGATTCCTCCCTCGCCTCTCATCTTCGCGTACAGCTTTTATCACCTCAGTCACTACAGACGGTAAGATCGTCTGCATGACTTGGTGCACCTCCTCGATCACTGTCTCTTTCACCGAGGCCCTCAAATCATCACTCTCATCCACTCCCCCCGAGGGAGTAGTACTAGGTTCTTCAGGAACCTTCTTCTCTTGTCTAGGCCTTCCTCTTGTGGCTCGTGGTTCCGCACCACTTCCGCCACTGCTCCACCAAGTGGGGCTTTAGATGATCTACCACCGACCATCTTTTATCTCACACTGAAAGGTTCAAATACCAACACGGTCATTCAAGGAAATAGCTCAGTTTATGTCAAGTACAGTAAGTTGCTAATTACAGTGGCCAGTTGTGATTAGTCACTTACTCTACTTTTCGCACCCCAAGCATTACCCTTACTGACTACATCAGTATCTAAATCTAACAACACACATAAACCACATTACACGCGCACATAACTTTGATTATCATTAAGAAAATACCTGATGGCACGCAGCTACTCAGATGGCATTCATCCCCTTTCTGTCCCATTTCTCCGTTTAAGTTTTAGGTTTATTTTTGAAAATTTACCCATTTTACTTAAACTTTTGCTCTGATACCAACTTGTAAGGCCCCGCTCCCGGGCGCCTTACGGTTGGTGGTTCATCGCACGTAAAACATACATAATGTATATAATCATAAAATAACGCAGCGGAATTAATAAAATATACATTCTCATTCATTCATAAAAGTCATTACATAATTGACATGATTACAAAATACAGCTTTCTCTACTTTGTCTCTCCTCATAGGGTCATACAGCGACCTCTAGAGAAGATATTAAGTTCAAAAATATAAAAATTATATTTTTATACTTAATGAATATTCCTTAAGTAATTCCGTCCATCGGAACCCTTAAGGAACACTCTTGACACTCTCATGTAACATATTTCGTTGCATGTGCTGTGCACACGCACTTCCGGTGCGTGGCAGCATATTCAAAATTAAAGAAGATTTCTTAAGTAATCCCTTTTATGGGAATCCTCAAGAAATCTTATAATGGCATGCAACGTGATGAGTTGCGTGCGTTATGGGCCCACAACGCATGACGTTGCAACATTATCAAATGGAGAATGCCATCCCAAAAGAGCTGAGTAGCCGCCTCGTGCCATCCCCAGCAACGCTACCTGCCAACTGGAAACACATAAAAAGTCAGCGTTGCTGAGTGAGTTCTAGTTTTATAATAAACATACTTTGTTTATATTAAAACCGTTATTCGTTACACGTGATCATACATCGTACATACATATAGATAATATCTTTATTATCCCATTCGTTCTTTCGTTCGTTTATCCGTTCGTTCATTCGTTCGTTCATCATACATCGTTATCTTTCACTTCTCGTTTAGGTCCTGTCAGGCTTTACCCACTTCATGGCACGCAGCCATGATTACTGTGGTCGAATGACAAGGACCCCATTACATCTTTCCTTGCACATTGGATATCTTTTGTACCACTACCATCTGCTATACCCCGAACGTTATTAGCTACCGGGCCGAAGTCATTAAATGAACAGCAAAACGTATGCCGCGGTACTAGAGGTAAGCGGTAGGGATACCATACATATGGTCAATCACTAAGAAGGACCCGTTAACCTTATCCAATGTTTGCAAGACATCTTTCGTTCGTTCGTTCGTTAATACGTAAAGCCATGGAAAGATATTCATGCATTATCATAAGGAACACACACA
>CM044012.1:35084910-35301193 GCA_024085815.1 Flaveria linearis
GAGGTAGCAGTGATAACCTGTGCTTTCTGATGGAGGACTTGAAGGGCATTCCAATGATGATCTGGAAGAGATGGATATTTTGAGTCAAATGGAAATGATAAATATCAGATCTCAAAAGTTCTACAAGAGAACTGGCAGGAAATTTCCTGGTCTCTCTGGCAAAACCAAAGTTGGTTTTGACAAGAGCAAGTTGAGGTGTCACAAGTGCCATAGGCTTGGACACTTTGCTAGAGAGTGTAGATCATCTGGATCTAACTCCTCTGTATCCTTTATGACTTTTCCAAGCAATAGCTCACAGCACAAAGGGCAACATACCACCAGTTCTGGTCATCCATCACCAGCTCAGGCATCACCTGCATACTTTGTGCCTCAGGGTCATATGCCATACCCATACCCCTGCTACTACATGCCTCAGTCAAGTAAAGTTCAAGCACCCACTACTCAGCAACCACATGCTCTCCCTGAGCCTCAACCTTCTCAATATCATCATCAAACCTAACCTCAACAACACAGCTTCTTCACCCCAGGAGTTGTTGACTGGAGCAGTTTACCAGATGATTTATCTTGTCATGAACAACTGTTTCCTGGTGCTGGTCAACATGGTGGTGATCATCCTTTTGGGAACCTTGCTCTCATGGCCCTGGAGTCTGCTGATGGGTTATCCTCCAATGCTTCATCACAACTATCTTCTGAGGCCAAAGCCAAGCTATGTTCTGAATCTTGCATAGCTGCATTTGCATCTATTAGAGAAGCAAATATAGCTTTAATTGATAAAATCTTGAGCTAGAGCAAACCCTTTCCAAAAGAAAAGCTGAACTTGAGTCTGTGCTTAACGATAAAATGATGAGATTTATAAACTTAAATGCCAAATCAAAGATGATAAGGCTAGGGAAGAGGTACTTCTAGAGAAGTACAGAGACCTCAAGGAAACACTTGCAGCTACCCAGGTAGAGTGTGATCGCTGGGTGCAATCCTGCAAGGGTTTTGAAATACTTCTGAGTAACCAATCAGCTTCCAATGTGAAGTTTGGCATTGGTTATAATCACACTGCTCCTCCAACAGATTTTACTTCCAGAGTAGAAGTAGAATCTGATGGAGAAAGCAATAACCAATCCTTCTCATCATGTGACCTACTATCTGATACAGCACCATCAGAGGTTGAAGTCAACATTAATTCCTCACAAAACCAATCAGCTGATGCTACAACAGCTGATGGTTCAAATGCTGACTGTCACATGATCAAAAAGTTGATCAACTCAGGTGTTGTCTCTAAAAGTACTGAAAGTACTGGAGAGCAAGTGATAACACCCGAAGTTCAAACCCCAACTACTGCTAGTACTGAAAGGAAGAAAACTGCAAGTAGAAAGGGTTTGAAAACTACTGAAGAAGATATCAGGAAAGCAAGTACTGCAAGGAAGAAAACTGAGTTTGAGACCGGTTCGAAAACAACTGATGGTTCAAATGCTGACTGTCACATGTGAAATATGTGGCTGTTCAATCGTCTTACTGATGATTGCTGGTACAAAAAGGGCTCCAAACTCAAACAAAGGAGAAATTAAAGAGAAAATGAATGTAATAAGAACTGAGTTTGAGACCAAGTTTGTACCAGCAACATCAAAACCTGAAACCCCTAAGTACAAGAAGAAATCCAAAAAGAAGGATGGGGTTAATTAGGCAACAGTTGAGGTTGCTCAAAAGAAGATGGTGCAACACAGGAATCCATCACAAGCAAGCACTAATGTGTCTGATGAGCTAAAGGCTTTATCATAAAATCACACACAGCTTGTTATTATGGTTCAACATCTAATGGGAAGAGTCAACCAATTAGATGCTCCTGTGCTGAAAGCACAGAAAAGGAAATCCAAGCCAAAGGATTCCTCTTCTACACCATCTCCTTCACCTCAGGCTGTCACACATAACAAACCAGTTAGTGTCACATCTGTTGATGAGAATAGACCCAAAACCAAAAAGGTTTGGGTCTCAAAGACTAACTAACTTGTTGTGATGAATGCAGGGTTCTTCAACATGCCAAAGAAGCATCTGGTATGTAGACAGTGGAGGATCCATGCATATGACAGGAAGCAGCTCACTTCTTAATGACTACTCTCAAGGAAAGAATGGGTTTGTTTCTTTGGCAATGATACAAAAGGTTACATCATTGGCAAAGGCTTTGTTTCCAATGGGGAAATAAGGTTTGATGATGTTAACCATGTGGAGAATCTCAAGTACAATATCTTGAGTGTCAGTCAAATGTGTGATAAAGGCCATGTTGCCCTTTTCACCAGCCAAAACTGTCGGATTCTGTCATCCAAAGTTTTGAGTTTGATTGACAAGGTGTTGGATGAATATACTCTCCTGAAGGCCAACAGGACAGGAAGAGTATATGCCTTAGATCTTTCAAAGAAATTGATCTAAAAGGCCATCCTTGCCTATTTTCCAAGGCTTCTCCTCCAGAATCTACTCTATGGCATAGAAGGCAGGGTCATGTGAATCTCAAAAACATGAATCAGCTGATACACCATGGTTTAGTAAGAGGGTTGCCTTTGAAGGAGTTCAAATGTGAAGACAACTGCACTGCTTGTTTCAAGGGAAAACAACACAAAGTCTCATTCCCTCCAATAGAAGAACCAAAGTCCAATGCCTGCTTGCAACTTTTGCACATGGATCTTTTTGGTCCTGTCAGAGTGATGAGCATGGCAAAGAAGAAATACTGTCTGGTAATTATGGATGATTACTCCAGATTTGTATGGACTTTCTTCTTGCACTCCAAAGATGAAGCTGCAAAAGCTATAATGAACTTTGTGTTATATGTGGAGAAGCAGTATTCCCTTCCAGTCAAGTGTATAAGGAGTGACAATGGCACAGAGTTTAGAAATCACACACTTGATGACTTCTATCTGTCAAGGGAATCAAAAGGCAGTTTAGCATTCCAAGAACTCCTGAACAAAATGGAGTGGTGGAGAGAAAGAACAGGACCCTCATTGAAGTTGCAAGGTCAATGCTGGATGACTCAGGATTGCCACTGACCTTTTGGGCTGAAGCTGTCAACACAGCTTGCTATGTGCAGAATAGAGTATTAGTGAATCAGAGGTTGATGAAGACTCCTTATGACGTACTTCATCATTTGGCCCCTTTGATTTCCCTCTTTAGAGCCTTTGGGTGTCCTTGTTTCATTCTCAATACAAGCAATCCACTCCAGAAGTTTGCATCAAAGGTGGATGCAGGGTATTTTGTTGGTTATTATCAACTTGCAAGGCATACAGAGTTTTTAACTGCAGAACAAAGATGGTTGAAGAGACTTTGCATGTGAAGTTTAATGAATCTCCAAAGGAAAGATTCCACAAAACCCTATGGAGTTATTTGATCTGGACATACTGTAATATGTTCCTTATCAACCTCCAGCTGTTGTTCCTGTCAACAGTTCTCCACCTGGTGGTACTGATGATGATGTAGCCAGTACTCACCTTTTCAGGTTTAGTGACCACCTGCCTGAGTCAACTAAACCTGATGCTCCTGTAGCTTCAGCAGCTCCATCCACAACAAATGCTGATGAGATTTCTGAATCCTCTACTTCATTTGAGTTACCATCTCCTACTTGGTTTCAAGAATCTACATCACCATCTGTTGCTGCTAAAGGTCCTACAAACACTTGCACTGATCTTATTGTCTATCAAGAGCTGAAGAATCACCCAATGTCTCAAATCATTGGTGATATCAATGCTGGAGTTTCAACCAGGAGTCAATTGTCCAATTTCTGCTTCTATGCTCTCTTCATCAGTCAGTAAGAGCCAAAGAATTATCATGTTGCACTAAGAGACAATGGATGGGTTGAAGCAATGCAGCTTGAGCTTCTTCAGTTCAAAAAACAGCAAGTGTGGGAGCTTGTTCCTTTACCCCAAGGTAAGTGTGCAATAGGCACTAAATGGGTGTTTAGGAATAAAACTGATGAAAAGGGCCAAATTGTCAAGAACGAGGCCAGGCTGGTTGTACAGGGGTTTGCACAAGAGGAAGGCATCGATTATGATGAAACCTTTGCCCTGTAGCCAGACTGGAGGCAATTAGATTGTTCTTAGCTTATGCTGCCTTTCACAATCTTAAAGTTTTTCAAATGGATGTCAAAAGTGCCTTTTTATATGGTAAAATAAAAGAAGAAGTTTATGTGTGTCAACCACCAGGCTTTGAGGATAATAAACATCCTGATTGGGTGTATAAGCTTGATAAGGCTCTTTATGGGTTGAAACAAGCTCCTAGAGGTATGAAACATTATCTAATTTTCTTATACAGAATAATTTCACTAGAGGCTCCATTGATAAAACTTTATTCATTAAGAATGTGGGACAGCATAAGCTACTTGTTCAAATTTATGTTGATGATATAATTTTTGCATTCTCTGATCCACAGTTGTGTGATGAATTCACTAAGCTAATGAAGCAAAAGTTTGAAATGAGTGCTATGGGAGAATTACAGTTCTTTCTAGGGTTGCAAATCAAACAAAGGGCTGATGGAACCTTCATTCATCAGTCCAAATATACAAAAGAGTTGTTAAATAAGTTTGATTTAAAAACTGTAAGCCATGTTCTACTCCCATGAGCAGCACCACACAACTGGATGTTGATCAGAAAGGTAAAGCGGTTGATGAAACCCTTTACAGATGTATGATTGGGTCCTTGATGTACCTTACAGCTTCTAGACCAGACATTATGTTTGCAACATGTGCCTGTGCTAGATTTAGGTTGCACCTAAAGAATCCCATTTGATTGCAGTCAAAAGGATCTTTAGATATTTGCAAGGTACCCAATCTCTAGGTCTTTGGTATTCTACTGGGCATTCTTGCAAATTAGTTGCTTTCTCTGATAGTGACTATGCAGGATGCAAAGTCCCCAGAAAATCCACTTCTGGTGGTTGCCAATTCCTAGGAATTGTTTAGTTTCTTGGCAGAGTAAGAAACAAACATCAATTGCTACATCCACTGCTGAAGCTGAGTACATTGCTGCTGCAAGTTGTACATCTCAGGTACTCTGGCTTCAGAATCAACTCTTGGATTATGGCATTACAGAGACTAAGACTCCATTATTAATGGATAGTGCTTCAGCTCTTTGTATTGTTAAAAATCCAGTCCAGCACTCTAGGACCAAACATATTGAGATCTGACATCATTTTATTAGGGATTGCTATGAAAAAGGTCTGATTGATCCAAAGTTTGTGCCTAGTGTTGATGAGCTTGTAGACATATTTACTAAGCCTTTAGATAGTGCCACGTTTCAAAATCTGGTACTAAGGCTTGGTATGCTGCAGCTAGAATAATTTGACTAATACTGATGCTCTCATCTCACAAGTACTGATGAGCATTAGTATGCAAAAGTCAAACATAAGTACTGATGAGTAATTTAGTCTTTAGCATTTTTCATAACTACTGAAGACTAAAATGCTTCAAAGTACTGAAGTACATTATTTGTTGAAAACAACTGATGTAGGTACAACTACCGATGTGGTTATACCTACTGATGTATAGTTTTCAAACAAATAAGAACTGAAGAACAAATTTTGTTCACAAGTACTGATGTGTAATCTTATAAGTACTGAAGACAAAATTTGTTCACAAGCTCTGAAGTATAATTTATTTCATCAGGTCTTATGAACATTTGTTCATAAGACCTGAGGAATAAATATTCACAAGAGCTGAAGACCAATGAAACATCTGAAAGTTAGTCAAAGAGCTGATGAGTAAATGTTGAGGTCAGCATGAAACAACTGAATTGACGACAACAGCTGATGAGTAATTTTACTCTTCAGCTAATTTCTTCTGTTGTTTCATACCAAACAACTGAAGGACAAAACCATGTCTTCAGTAGTTTTACAACTACTGATGACTAACACCAAGTCCTCAGTTGTTTATAACAACTGAAACCAAAACCATGTCTTCAGTAGTTTACAACTACTGATGTCAGTAGTTTACAACTACTGATGACTAATACCAAGTCTTCAGTTGTTTACAACGTCTGAAGATGAAAAACATGTCTTCAGTAGTTTATAACTACTGATGACTAACAACAAGTCTTCAGTCGTTTGCAACATCTAAAGGACAAAACCATGGTCTCAGTAGTTTCAACTACTGATGACTAATACCAAGTCCTCAAATGTTTATAACCTCTGAAGGTTAAAACCATGTCATCAGTCATTTCAACAACTGATGCCTAACACCAAACCTTCAGTCGTTTTCTTTCAGCCGGTTCAATCCGTACCCTATAAATACCCATCCCTACCTTTAGAGTTTTTCATTCTCTCATAACCTAATATTTCAAAACTCTGAAACCTCTCTCATACCATTAATGGCGACCATGCAGCTCAAGCCAAGACACAACTGTGTCGCCTACCTTACCAAATCCCTATTTTGGACCAAGTTTCATAACGCCATAGATCTCATGGTCGATTCTCCTTACCAATCGGCCTTCCTCCTCAATCCCATAATATATGCCGATTCCCTTACACAGTTCTGGATGAACGTCACCCTTACTGGAGAGAACGACGCCGCGGTCTCTCTCCAGTCGTTCGTCAACAACCAGAAGGTGGTTATCAATCCTGCAATCATCCGCCAAACCCTAAAATTGGATGATGCCACCTTCCCAACCGAATATCCAAAAGGCAGCACTGATCTTTCATTTGCACACCATGGCTATCAGGGTGACCTTCATGCCTCTACCCTGCTCAAGAAACACTTCCATGATGCCGAACGCCTTATATTCCACACGGTGAATGTTTGCTTAGCCCCAAAGACCTCCTCATGGGACCAAATGTCATCAAGGTGGCAGTAGGTATTATTCTCTATCCTTGAGAAACAAAACTTAAATTTTTCTGAAATAATCTTTTTAGAACTTAAGGATATGGCCACAAAACTTTTGCTAACCGTTGGATACTATATCCACGGTTCATAATGGCCATAATAGAGAACCAGCTACATGTTGAGGGACTTGTTGGCCTTGGAGTCCCTGCCATGGCTGTATTGCCTGAGGTATACTCCAGGCACAACACTGACCAAACGTTGAAAAAGGCTGCCAAGCTGCGAAAACCCACGCAGCTGGAACCCACAGCCTCAACCTCCAAATCCAAAGTCCCCACCAAAGCCAAACAAAAGAAACCCAAAAAGGCTACTCAGGGAGATGAGTACCCTGAGGATGCCCCTGCAACACAAAGGCAAGAGATATCTACTGGCATTAATCCCCCAGTAGATACAAGGACTCCACCAACCTCAACCGCTCAGGCATCCTCTCAACATGAGCCTGAAACAACCACAACAGGGGCACCCACACATCTGGAACCTTTCTCACTTGAGGAGGTTGCCATTGAAGAGCACCACTCTTCCCGGGTGCACACTGCTTCTACCCCATCTCCCATTGCAACCGCCCCTCAAAGCCCTACTATTATTATTGCAAAA
Source organism: Flaveria linearis (assembly GCA_024085815.1). Taxonomy (NCBI): domain Eukaryota; kingdom Viridiplantae; phylum Streptophyta; class Magnoliopsida; order Asterales; family Asteraceae; genus Flaveria; species Flaveria linearis. The sequence goes on from CM044012.1 coordinate 35,092,343, forward strand.
GTGCTGCCTCAGCTCAACACTCCACCCTCTCCCCAGGAACCTATAACAACTGGGCAATCCCCAACCAATGAGAGGGAGGACACAAGTGTTGCTGAGAACCCCCAGCACAAGGATTACCATATTCGATCTCCTAGTGTGGAAAAGGAGATCCGAACTTCTGGTGAGGCGGTCACTTCCCCTGATTCAGCACATGAACAGGATGAAGCTGGTACTATAGCTAAGTCCTCACTAGAGGCAACTGCCAATGAAGGTTCTAATCCTGAGGCAGGAAGTCCCAAGTACCAAGAACAAGGGGCACATGTGATCACTGAGCCACACTCAGCACATGTACATCCTGATTCAATCAGCAGGTCAGGTGATTCAGTTACAACTGATGATGACCTGAGCTTTTTCAATGATGTAGTAGCTCAAAACACTATTCTTGAGGATGAGGTGAGTAGACTCAAAGAGCTACTCGCCAAAATGACTCAAGACCAAAGTCCATCTGCCACCATCCACCCACAGATGGCACCTTCACTTGAAGGTCTCATAAACACTCAGCCACTCCCACAAACTCAGCCACCTGCCCTTGCTTCTGGCACTAGTTCTCAGGGACAGAACCCCCCTGAGCAATTAGCTGCTCTCTTTCAAAATTCCTTGCCTCTCATCACACCCATTATCACAGATATTATGATCAAAACCCTTGATGAGAGGCTTCCCTCTACTATACAGCCTTTGGTGGAAGCTGTTGTGATAAAGAAGCTTTCTGATAGTCAACCCCTTGCAACCAATGCAACCAAAAGGGGGAGACTTCAGTGAAAGCTAAGAGAAAGAGAGTGGAGGAGAAAGTGAAAGAGAAAGAAGTTGAGGATGAGGTAGTATATAAGAGGGAGTTAGTGGTGGAGACTGAGAAGGTGAAGGAGGTTGAGAAGGGAACTGAATTGGAAAAAGTGACTGAAAGTCAAAAAGACTTTCATGTCACATACAAGAAGAAAAAGGGAGAGAAGGAGAAAGATCTAGCTGTCCTTGTCAAGTAGGCTGATACTGAACATAGCAGGTCAATGGATAACACCATTGATCAGCTGTTCAGGCAAGGCTTTAACAGTGACACTGCTGAGCTAGATCAAGAGATAAGGAAGTTGGAGGTGAAAGAGATAGAATACCGATGGTCTTGTTATAGCCAAGAGGAAAAAGAGAGACTTGAGGTTATGACAAGATTCATTTCAAAGTATCTAGGGAGATCAGTCCTGGAGATCAGATCATGGCACAGGGACAGCATCTTGGCAATAGCCACCAAGATCTGTTCGTCTGAGGTATTCAATAAGGGACTGATCATAGAAGCCCTTAGTGAAGCCAGTGCTGGGAACAGGACTGAGTTAGCCAAACAAACCAAATCCTCTCTCACATCTAAATTGCTAGCTCAGCCTGCCCAATTTCCCACACCAAAAACCAAACCTCCACCCACAAAACCAACCCCTTCACCATCAAAACCCATAGCCGATGATGCACCCTTAAAGAGGAAGAGAAGGGTGCTGAGGCTAGAAGAAGAAGAAGAAGAGGATGATGAGGAAGAAGATAGGCTGCCTCTCTCTGCAGTTCTATCTTTGCCTAAAGCCAAACCTTTACCCATCACTCCTGCCTCACAGATGGAAGCTGTGAAGGTTAAAATTGAAGAAGAACAGCAGCATAAGCTACATGATGATGAGCTGTTGAAAAGAGTGGATAAAGTATATGCTGCTTCCTCATCAATCATTAATATGAGGAAACAAGCTTTGAGATTATTCACTTTAAGGCATACATATCAATATCAAAAGGACAAAGTGAGAATTTGGCTTGATCCTAGGGTGTCTCACAAGATCATTAAGAAAGACATTCCACTGAGATACAATGGCCAAGTAAAAAGGATTATAGATAAAGTGATCTCTTTGGTCATTGTAGTATCACCCTGGGAGATCATTGAAGATTTCAAGAAGGCCTATCAGGCTAACCTGCCACCATAAAAGATGTTGGAGGATAGGGTGGTTAAAAGGGGTTAGTCTACAAGAGGCTTGAGAATCTTAGGAAAAATGAGCTCCAGTTGTTCATAGAGGGTAATCCCCCTGATGATTTTACCTATAGGGCTATAACAACTGTGGAGCTCAAAAATGGTAAACATGCCAAATTCATCTCTGAGTTCTATGGGCCTGAAGGATTATTTGAGGGTGAGGCAGAGGATCTTACCATGAAGGAACAAGTAATATTTTTAGAAGCCTACACCAGAGAATCCTACAGGCTCATAGTTGGGAAGTAGGTCTCATGGATGGGACAACAACTCTGTGTCCAGTTCCCCAAAACAGAGTTCCCATCCATACTATGCCAATTAGATCCTTGAGACCTCTTCCCAGGCCAGTGCTTATATGGGTCAACTTCTGAGCTGATCTAGAAGGAAATAGACCAATCATTCTACCACAATAAGTGGGACCAACAATAAGCTTAGAGCTTTTGGCTGCATTGGTTCAGGGGGAGTTTGTTGGACCAAAGAACCAATGAGCCATATCTGAAAAATCTCTAAGTCCCACAAGACATCACAACAACTGTTGAAAGCATCATCAGCTGTTTGACAAAGTCTGAAGACCTCAAAAGCTGAAGATCAAAGTACTGAAGAACATCAGCTGAAGACACAAGTACTGAAGACTCAAGCACTGAAAACTCAAGTACTGAAGACCCAAGTACTGAAGACTATCAGCTGAAGACTAAAGTACTGAAGATCAACAGCTAAAGTACAAAGACTGAAGACATCAGCTGATGACAACTACTGAAGTCATCAGCTGATGAAACATCTGAAGTTAAAGTCTGAAGACAAGTGCTGAAGCTTCAGAGTTTGTCACAACAGTTGAAGAAGTATTCTTCAGTTGTTGTGATGGTTTACCTTTCAGCTTTTTCTTATCAGTAGTTGTATTTTCAATTTCAGTAGTTTGTAAAACGACTGAAGAGTACGTTCTTCAGTCGTTGTAGTTTTCAGTAGTTTCTTTTTAGCTATTGTAATAAGTTTAACACAATATTTTGTAAGGAGATGTCAGCTGTTTGACATCTTCAGTAGTTAAGGTAGTTTCAGTAGTTTGTTAAAATAACAGTTTGATGTCACTATCAAGTGACATCAGCTGGCGTCATTCTTCCTATAAAAGGAAGATGACCTAATTGTAATCCTTGCCGAAGCGTGTGATCTAATAGAAAACACCTTTTTGCAGAATTCCTCTCTTTCTCTATAACCTACTGTTACATTGATATATCTCTTGTGTTCTTAGTATAATTTGCTTAATTCTTGTGCTAAATCCGCTGCGAATACAACCTAATTGATCAAACTAGAGGGTGAGATCCTTTCAGGCCGTATACACAACTGCCGTGTCATAAACGTAACATATATATCGAGGATTGAATTTTTTGTTTGTTTATTTTAGTAATATTTCCGTAATTAATTTTGTGAAAATTAAGAGGACGAAGATTCATTTAAACTTAAACACAAGATGTGACAAACAGGTCACATTTAGCTATAATTGGTAATTTGACTTTAAGGTGGTTTATATAAATTGGCAAGGGAAAATGAATAAAAGCCTAACATGATAACGATTCATATCAGCTATGTTTAATCCTTGCAAACCATGACTGAATTTACTAATGCTGTGGCGCTTGAGGATTGATATGATAGAAAGTGTATATTTGGTGTTAATTCTGGAAGATACATCCTTTTCGATGGGGGTTTATAAATTTGTACGTTTACCCTAAAATATCACGGAAACTTAAATCAAATCCATGTGAATGCATAGGTTTCTTTTGGAATTTGTATGTGCACTTGGTTTTTGTATATGTTGATTTAAGTTTCTTAGATATTTGGTCATTGTGAAATGACATCATCTGTCTCATTCAACATTTATTTGGGGTGTCCTATAGCATTCGACTTTTACATCTAAAAGTATAGATAAAAGGTGCTGGTGGTTTACTGTAATGTATATTTGAAATGTAGGCTTTCCATAGATGTTTGTTTACTATTTTATAAACGGTCGAGGTTATATCAATGTCAATGTAGAGGTTGCATTTGTAATTTGTATGCACTATTAGTTTTTGTATATGTTTTTTTGGGTTTCTTAGATATTTGGTTTTTTATCCTCTTTTTTTTATCGGCTTTCTTTTCATCCAATACTTATCTGGCTGTTAATCTAAAAACATTCATGTTACTGATATTATGCCTCTTATTTGCAGCTGGATAGGAGTACATTAAATATTGGTTGTCCTCTTCTAGGTGGGCTTGGGTATGTCTATTTTGTTCTCTTTTTTAGAGTAAATGATTCCTGCCTACATTTTGTGCATACTTTTTGGGTATTTTCTTCAACATGTATCTTAGTTGTGTATCAGGTTTATTTCGTTGTAATATCTTCTGAGTTGCATGTTTTCATGTCACTGTTTTCTTCGTAGGTGTGTTCATTGTTCCTTTTTTGCTTTTGCTAGGCACAAATTTTTACTGCATTCTTTTATTATGTTGCAGGGTTGTCATCTTCCGATTTTATAGTTACATTTTAATGTTTGTTGTTGATTGATGCAGGTATGTTGTTATTATGTTATTTACGTCTTTTGAATTTTATGTTACAATAGTATATTAGTTTTTTTTAAGAAAGGGCCTGGATATGAATTGTGTTTTAGATCCTTTCTACCATTTAGAATAACGGCTGGTTAATGTCATACGTCTTGCCCCATCTCTTTGTACGTTCCTTTAATATTTTTATTATCATTCCGTTTTGATGTCTACTGCCATCTTTAGAATCCACGCGTGAAACATAGGCGTCCATGTTTGGCTCCTCATGATGTTGTCTCATCGTCTAATTCAATTTTCGATGCCGCATGTCAAACACGTCTCCAATCACTCCGTCATGCCTCAGTTCTTAGATCCTCAGCTAGAAGTAATTCACGGCCAAGTGAACCTGTGTTCACCGAACATGATATTTCTTCCGGCGCCGCGGCAAGTAACGACGGTCATGCTATTATATCTCCTGATTATGTGGATTTAGGAAGGTGTGATGAAGTTTGTGAGTTCTGCGGGGCACTTTTTTGGTTTGCTGAATGGTTGACCTCTTTCCCTCTTGGTCGTAGACCTCGCTATCATAGGTGTTGCAGAGCTGGACGAGTAGTCCTACAATATCCGTTATAACCCCCCCCATGCTGCTGAAATCATTGTTTTCTGACCCTGCTTTTCAAAGCAGTATACGCGCCTACAACTCAATGTTTTCTATGACTTCCTTTGGTGCTACTGTTGATGCTTCTATAAATCAGAGCATGGGACCCTACGTCTTCAGAGTGTTTGGCCAGGTGTGTCATTGGATAGGATCACTATGTCCACACCCTGGTGATAGACCTAGGTTTTTACAGATGTATGTGTTTGATAGTGAGAACGAAATCTCAAATAGAATGCAGTGTTTTCCAATGAAGGTTCAAGTACTATGTTTACAGTTGTAGTGTCCGCACTAATTGCAATGTTTGATGATACCAATGGGTATGTTAAATTATTCCGAACAGCACGAGATTTATGTAATGAAACTGTTATTCCAGATTTTTGTAAGGCTTTTTGGTAGAGCGGCTGACAGGAGGTACGATAACCCTGTGCCAGGAGTTATAGGAGCTATTATCCATGATTCAGACATAGCATCAAAAGACTTTGATATTATTGTCCATGGAAAAGACAACATTCCTCACCGAGTGAGCAAACTTCACCCCGCCTATATGCCTTTGCAGTACCCACTTCTCTTTCCCTATGGAGAACAGGGATGGTCTTCTGAACTACAGATACCCACTGGTGACACCACAGATAGCCGTAACCTTACACCGTCTATGTTTTATAGCTACCAGCTCCATGAACGACTGGATGTCTATACTCATCTTTTGCATGCCGGTCGTCTATTTCGGCAGTAAGTCGTTGATGCTTACATTTGTGTTGAACATTCAAGACTTGAATATATATGAAATAACCAGCAAGAATTTCGTTGTGAGTTTTTGGACGGTGTCCATGATGCTATTTGCCAAGGTGATACGGAAGGAATGAGTATAGGAAAACATGTGGTTTTACCATCATCATTCACCGGTGGCCCTAGATAGGAAAACATGTGGTTTTACCATCATCATTCACCGGTGGCCCTAGATACATGTACAAACATTACCAGGATGTCGGGTTTATGGTAATCCACAATATTTTATCACATTTACATGTAATGTCAAGTGGCCTGAAATTTCGAGGGAGATTGTTGCCGCGGGTGTATCATGTGCACAAGATAGACCTGACATCATAGCCAGGGTTTTGCAACTGAAAGTTTGCGCTTTCATCAAGTACATTAATGCGTTGAAACACTTTGGTGATGTTGCGGCAGGTATTACCACTTCTCCTGCTCTTGATTCTATATCTTCATTGTCTCATATACCAAAATCACACTTTGCTCAAATCTTAAATTTCTTTGAATTTCAGAACTCTACACTGTTGAGTTCCAGAAAAGAGGGCTTCCACATTGTCATATATTGATATGGGTCACTGAACCTTATCGTATTCGTAATGCAGAGGACGTAGACCGTTACATAAGCGCTGAACTGCCTGATCCTGACACTGATCCTGTACTATACAGAATTGTAACAGGTTTCATGTTACACGGTCCATGTGGATTACTAAGACCGAACTGCCCCTGTATGAAAGACGGTTTCTGCACCAAAAAAATCCGAAACCTTATGAATTACAAACAAGCAAGGATGCAGGAGGGTATATTCGTTACAAGAGGCGAAACATTAGTCGCCAATACCTGAGGTGAGGTGTCCCTCTGGATAATGGGTTTGTTGTTCCGTATAATAGAAAGCTACTTCTGCATTTTGATGTGCATATTAATGTTGAATATTGTGGTTGGAGTATGTTAATCAAGTACCTGTTTAAGTACATCTCCAAAGGCGCTGATAGGGTTCGCTTTGCATTGATTAACAACCAAAGTGCTGATGATACAAATATAAACAACACAACTGAAGTAGTTGATGAGATAAAAAACTATGTCAATGGTAGATTCGTGTGCCCCCATGAGGCTTCTGGCGAATATTTGCCTTTCCTATCCATCACCGAAACCCGCCTGTGCAAATTTTAGCTGTTCCTTTAGAGGGCAAGCAGAACATAACTTTCCGGCAATCACAACGCTTACAAGATATTGTTAACAGTGAAAATACGGTAAAAACTACACTAACCGAGTGGCTGGGCAATAACAACGTTGACAAGAAGTTGCAGGCAACATCGTCAAATAACGGGCTAGATCTTCGTTACATTGATTACCTGTCAAAATATAAATGGGATGTGGCTTCAAAATCATGGATTAGACGAACATCTAAAAGAACACCAACGGATGGAAGGCTTGTGTACATTCACCCCACATGTGGTAAGTTGTTTTATTTAAGATTGTTGCTTGGTTATCAAAAAAGATGTTGCTTATTTGCAGACATACGAACCGTATGTGGTCAGGTTTTTGTAACGTATCGACAAACATGTGAAAAATTGGGTTTGATAGGCAACAATAAGGAATGGTCAACAACTATCACTGAGGCATCTGAATGGGCAACATCCAAAGAAATCAGATTGCTATTCGTTCATATATTGTTGTTTTGTGATGTCACGAACCCAACATTATTATGGGAATCAACGTGGAAAAATATGTCAGAGGATTTCACGTACAATATTAACAGTGCACTACATGTCTCAAACAGATCATTAAACGATGATGACTTAAAACAGTATGTTCTTTACGAACATGAAATACTTCTAAATTCCAACAGTAGTCCAATGTCCCTAAAAGATTTTGGTCTGCCACTACCTACAGAAAATGTGATGTCAACTTTAAGGAATGTATTATTGCTAGAAGAAAGGAGTTATGACAGAGAGGCGGTGCATCGTGAACATTTGCTTCTAAAAACTAATCTACAAAACGAACAAAAAGTTGTCTATGACCGCGTTATAGAGTCTTTCGAGACATCCTCACAGCTATTACTCTTTGTCTATGGCCATGGTGGTTCTGGTAAGACATATCTATGGAAAACAATCGTTGTCGCTTTAAGATCAGTAGGTCATATTGTGCTAGCTGTAGCAGCGTCAGGAATTGCATCCTTACTATTACCATCTGGTCGTACCGCACATTCAAGATTTAAGATACCACTTGAGTTAAATGATGAATCGGTTTGTAATATTAAGAAAAACACAAATCTATCAAAACTTCTACTTGAAACAAGTCTTATAATCTGAGATGAGGCACCAATGAGTGACCGCAGATGTTTTGAATCATTAGACAAAACATTAAGAGACCTGACAAACTGAAGTGCTACTCCTTTTGGTGGTAAATCAGTGCTATTAGGTGGAGATTTTAGACAAACATTACCGGTTAAGCCAAGAGCTACAAAGAAGAAATCATTGGCTCATGTCTTCCAAGATCATACCTTTGGAAATATTTTGTTGTATACATACTTTCTACGAATTTAAGAGTTGTGACTGCATCTTCAAAAATATATCGCACATTGACACTCAGGCTTTTACGGATTGGTTATTAAGAGTAGGGAACGGTGAGGAAGGAGAACCATTAATTCAAGGACAAACGGATATGAAGGTAATTTCTATTCCCGACTGCATAGTCATTTCAGACGGTGATTTCTCTCTACTGGATCTTATTAAGTTCGTTTTTGACGATAATAGCCTCCTAAATCCAACATCGTTATCGCTTGCGGAGCTTGCTGTTATATGCCCGAGAAACGAGACTGTTGATGAGATAAACGACATTGTTTTAGGCTTATCGTCGGGTGATTGTGTTACGTACTTAAGTACGGATTCAATGGTTCCACACGCCACTAATGCTGGTGATTTTGATATAATGTATCCTGTTGAATACCTGAATGTATTAAACTTAATGGGTATTCCAAATCATTGCCTCAAGTCAAAAAAAAACACACCTATTATGCTAATTCGGAATATAGATCAAAAAGACGGTCTGTGCAACGGCACTAGATTATTAGTATCACAGTTGTTGCCACGTGTAATAGAGGCACATATAATAACAGGTAACTCAGTTGGCAATAGGGTTTACATTCCAAGAATTAACTTTGTTCACAACGCAAAAGATTTACCTTATGTTTTTACAAGGAAACAATTTCCTGTTAGAATATGCTACGCTATGACAATTAACAAAAGCCAAGGTCAAAGCCTAAACAAAATAGGAATATACCTCCCTGAACCAATATTCGGTCATGGTCAACTTTATGTTGCACTTTCTAGGGAAACTTCCTCTAAATCGGTTAAAATCTTAACAAAAAAAAGTGTTCAAAATAGTGATAATAAAACAATAAATATTGTTTATACAGAATTATTAGAGGAACTGAAAAAAAGACAGGTTAGACTCATCTATAAAATGCATATCTTAATCAAGCTTTATAAACATAACAAGCCTAGAGAAACCTGATTTTTTTATAGATTATATTAACAATATCTATATTTGACATATGAAACAGGTGATTATCGATGGAAGAAACCGGAATTTCAGCACTTAGACCAGGTGGTCAAACCCCAGAAGTTGAGGTCCGTGTCATACGTTGTTGGAAACCTGCATTCCGCGACAATGAGATTTGCTACGTATTCGTGGACAAAGAGGTAAGCAAACAGTGTGCAAAAGAATAAACTTACCCTCACATTTTACCTCAAACTAAAATTTGAGACATTAGTAGTCGAAACGTCATTAGTGAATATTATTAACCATATCTATAGGTGTTTCAACAGTATAGAATTATAAATACAATACATTTGGGAAAAATTAAACAATAGTTAAAATGAAAAAAACTTGCTGTTCTTATACAATAACTTTCCTTGCCACAGGGCATAGGTATACAAGCAATGGCGAGGGGGAGAGACCAAAGGATAGTTTTCTCAAAGTTGCTGGTATAAAGGTGCTACAAAATCAACGGATATGCATGTACAAAACCTGACAAGTACACATCAACTTTGATACATCCAGCTCACATGCGTATTGGGTCAGCATCTGTCTTCACACCAATTCCGAACACACCAGAACTACCAACACAATATTTTGAGTTCTTCAGTCGACAGAGGTTGGAATCATCGCATGCTAAAATCAAGGAGTCTGTTCAGGGACAAAATAGGGTTATATTAAGTAATTACATACTTAATATCAACATTTACAATCAAAGAAACGATAATGTATTTTCATAACAATCTCTCATCTTTCTATTACAGATTATATAGGAATTCTGCAATGGATGGAAGACAACACCACCAACAATGGAAAACCATATATGGCTATGACTTTAACAGACTGCAGGTAAAATTAAATACCAACACAAACATATTGAATCAGATCAAATATACTATAGAGATTAAACACAAATATTACGAACACCTTTAATCATTCATTATATTAATGAACAATACCCATATGTCACCAGATTTCATTATTCTCTCCTATTAATCGCTTATTAACCTCTTATTGTATGACAAACATCCTTACATGAACAATATTCCATGATTATTAATTACAGCCTTATAAATTTCATAATTACATTAATACATACATACTAAATATTTACTCTTAATAAATTCCAGCAACAAGAATGTCACTATCAGGCTATGGGAAGAAATTGCAACATCATCAACCCAATTCCCGCGAGCTTCAATAGAATCATCCACTGAGCCTACAATACTTGCATTAACAGCAGTTAGGTTAACCGACTTCATGGGTAAGAAACAACAACTCATAGCTAATACATAAAAAATATTTCTTGCATATCCATTTTACACAGGAAAACTACAGTTACAATCAACAAATGCAACCCATGTTTACGTCAACCCATCAACACCAGAAACCCGCATCCTCCTGAATATGTAAGGCACAAAATTTTCTTCATGTATATACACAGGGTAAAAAGTAAAACCTACTGTTTATTCTAGCTATGAAAGGTTGACAGCAGAAAGGGGAAGCTCAAAAACACAAGGAAGTGCAAGTGCTGAGGTAGAGGCACCCCAGAAACCGAACAACAAAATATCAGAACTTCAGGCAAAAGACCCGAGAGAACTGAAGGTAATACAAAACTCAAAAAATATCCATTTCATACACCTGTCAAGATGCATAGGATATATGAACACCTTAAATGGCATGCCAAGAAATTTTTATGTGAAAATCAGTCTTTATTGATCAGATTAGGATCAGGAATAAATAAAAAAAATTCAAAATTTCAAGTAATACATAAACATCATGTTATATCAAACCATTTTTCAAAATACGGTAATGAATCTTCAACGAGGAACTGAAAATTTTCCATGCAAATGTCTAAGATAAATCTGTAGAGATATTTTTAGTATCATGGTGTTTGGCATGGCTTATAAAACAAACCAATAATGCCTTTTAAAACAAGTAGGAGATTACCCCTCATTATTTTTTATTGAGGTAACCAGAACGAGTATTCTAAAATCTTGATCCAAAGTTATTTCCACAAAATGCATAGTTAAAAGAAAGGAAACAGTGGCATTTAAACAAAAAGCTACTTAGACAACACATTCACTCATGAGCTGTTGTTATACAAAAAAAAACAGAATTATAGCATGGTATAATAGTGTTAGTTTAGTTTGCAATCAAACAAATGAGAAGCAATAAGATAGGATATAAAGAGCATCCAGCCTACTTATTACATTGCTACATACTCTTATCACATGACTGTGCTGAGTTTATCAACAACAAACGTTGGTTCATTACTGTAATATCTGATTTTATAAAACACGACACAATTTCAGGGAAACATATTCACCATCAAAGCTGCAGTGTCTGAGATACATACAGATAAAGAATGACATAACATAGGATGCACCAACTGTGATCAAGGTCTTATGAAAATAGGAGATACATGGTTCTGCTCAAGTCACGGAACCGTTATCAACCCACCAGAAATGTACAATTTCATTCTTTAACTTAACATTCAATGTCAAATTTTTAACTAATTAGTTTTAACATAACACTCAATTATACAAAAACAACAAATGCCTTTTGCAGATACCGGATCAACGCTACAATCTCTGATGATACGAGCAGCATTTCAGCACTGATTTTCAACGAACCATCTACAAAACTTACCGGAATGACATGTGAGGATATGCTTGAAACTGAAGATCCTGAAAAGGCCTTACATAGCATCATGAATAAGGAGGCTGTTTTTCATATCCAAGCAAACAAAAACAACCGGACAGCATCCCTACGTTGCACCGTGATAAAGGTTGACCCAGAACCAGAAGGCATTCCCACCGCAGACACTCCAGCACCGACAACACCATCAGCAGCCTGGTCAATACACAGATCTGAAGCAAGCACTTCCGCAAAACGCCCTCTATTTCAGGAAAAAAGTAAGAAATAATATCACAGAATATAGCACCATCACACACAATATTTTCTTATATTTTTTAGCTTATATGAATTCCTGCTACCAGGTCCACCAGCTGTAAGAAAACAAAAGGAGACTAGAACCTATGACCTAAATCTTTTGGAAACAAGGAAGCTGCATAAAAAGACTTTTGGAGTCGCGACCCTTTTGATTAGCATGTCCAACAAGTAGGTGCAACCAAGAAAATGATAAGGACCCGAAATTCTTTTGCTGAAACAGGTCATCTGATATGGAAAGCCCCTGATTTTGTAGCACTGCTAATAGAAACTAACCAGCAGCGCATCATGTAAATAACAGTAGTAGTATAATGTATTTGGCTACCACCGGCAACAACCAATGTAGGAAAACGTTAAAGAAAATGCAATATCGCGCAACGTGCGATCTGGGTTTCACCTAGTTCATATTTATACTATTATATACTAAAAATAAAGTGATATTAAATTAATAGCACTATCGTTATTTTAATATGAAAATAATAATGTGCATGTGTGTGTATACTCTTGGTCGAAAATAAATTTTGGTTGGTAATTTGTTGGTCAGAAATTGATCAAAAACTGTTTTGGTGGGAACCTTTTTAGAAAGCAACGGTGAGCAAGTATTAATCATAACAAACCATTAACTGATAACCGTATCATAAACGTATCGAATTAACTGAAAACTGACATGACTAACAATTATGGTTAAGGTTTTCTGATTAATCGATAGATCAATTACGATTATGATTAGGGGTGTCTAATAACTAACATTAACCGAAACTATACCGAATGTTAAATTCGAAAAAAAGCTCACTTAACAAGAAGTGAAAATCGGTCAAAAAGGATGAAAGTTGATGCTTAATGCTTTTTATCTGTTGTTAAAATTTGAATGCATGACAACTAATTACACCCGTTAATCATCAAAGCTATTCTACAAGTAATTTAGATTTCAAAACATAGGTTGTAATAGCTTTTCAAAAAGTTTTACTCTTTTTATTATTAACATAGCTTGTGCTTTTCAAAATTAGCACAAGCTATTTTTCCTTTTTAGTTTACCGGGAGTAATAACGTATGTGAATGATGAACCATGAGTGACTATTGTATAACAATATATAAATCAGACATGCTAAATAATAAATAGACAGATTAATATTACGAGAAGGAGATTAGTTAATTTTAACTTGAAATTTAATGTGCGGTAACTTTGATTCACTGAAGTTAATTGAAACCGGCATATAGCCGGTGGTTAATAGACCCTATCATAACCGGCCAACCAGTTATGGTCATAGTTACAAAAGAGACCATAACCGGTTATGGTTATACAAGAGGCCAAAACCGATACATAACCGACTTTGCACACCCTCACCCAAGAGAAAAGTTTTTAGCCGATAATTGGTTGGGAAAGTTTTCCATGGACCGTTTTCGACAAAATCAATTTTTTCATAATATGCTTTTCTGATGAAATAGAAAACAATATTATACTTCACATATCGCAACATAATAATTTTAAAAAATAGTAATTTAGAAGCAAAAAGTTATACGAAAAATCAAAGCAAAAAACCCAAAAAAATATACCACCACCAGTTGTGTTAATATTATTTAAGGCATTGGTTAAAAAAATCTGTGGCTTCCCCGACATTAATAGATAAGATATAGTAAATAATGTGTGATCTTCTAATTAAATAAATAAGAAGCAGAATTTCATTATTCATCTATATCTATATATAATACTAAAACATAAACTTAGAGGATACTTGACAAATTTTTAGACTCCTAAGTTTATTTTTTTTGCCTCGCTTTCCTCTTAAATAATTACATATATTAAGAAATATATTAAATAATTTAATTCTTTTTAGATTAATTTTTTTAATAAATTAAAAAAAATGTCTTTTTATTAATCTTATTTTTAGAAAACAATTTTTTATACAATTAATTTTTTTTTAAACATCTAAGTTTTTCTAAGATATAAAATATTTTAAAATTGGTATTTTTAAAAAGTAAACTTTTTTATAAACTAAAAATAATTAAATTAGGAGTTATAATAAAAAATTTTAAAAAATAACATTTTTAATAAGGTTTGTTTTGAAAAAAAAATGTTTAACTTTTTTGGAAAGAAAGTTTAAAAAAAAAGTTTAAAAATTGATATTGTTATTTTCTTACTTATAGTTATTACTCATATATAATTTAATCATATTTTATTTTAGATTGTCATTTTATACTTCATAAATTTTTATTATACTTAATATTTTATTTTTTCAACCCGTATAATACACGGGTTTACTAAAGTTAATATTAAATAAATAATAATCAACAACTAATTAGAGATATTATAAACATTTATAGCCCGATCCAACCCGATTCAATATTATATCTCTATATTTGATTACATGGTCAAAATAATTCAAAATTGATAATTATTGTACATAACTTTTTAATGTATATTATTCTAATCTTAATTTCTTCTTGCTAATATCCTCACACCCACTCAATATCTAGCTCACGATTTGACCCCACAAAAGTATTCTTTTTAAGTCTAGAAGAAGACAGTTTTCTGTGACTGTATATTTCACCATGACAATAAACAAAAGTTAAGGTCAATCTCTGTCAAGTGTCGGTTTATACTTGAATGAGCCTATTTTTACGCATGATCAGCTTTATGTCATCTTGTCACAAGTTAAGAGTAAAGATTAATTGAAACTTTTAGTTTTATATAATGAGTGTAAACCTACAAATGTTACTAGAAATATAGTTTACAAAGATGTTTTTACTCATTTGTGACCTTATAATCAAAAGTTGTCATTTCTTATTTAATATATAACGTACTTGATTTTATTTTTATTTTTATATTATTTAATAATTAACTTTTCACAATTCCATATAATATACGGGTAACTAAAGCTAGTATAATGCTAAAAAAGTAATTTTGAAGGACACTTAACACATTCCTAGGTCCCCTAAGTTTGTTTTTTCCGTCTCTATTTTCTCTTAATAATTACCTAAATTAATAAAATTAATTAATATTAATTCTTTTTTAGATAAAAAAACATTTTTAATAAATTAAGAAAAATGTATTTTTGTTAAATTTATTGCTTGAAAATATTTTTGTAGAAAATAAGGAATTTTTTCAAAAAACATCAAACTATTTTTAAAATATGAATATTCTAAAATTGGTGTTTTAAAAGTAATTTTTTTATAAACTAAAAATAATTAAAATTAGAAGTTATAATAAGAAATTTTAAAAGTGATATTTTTAATACGGTTTGTTTTGAAAAAGATGTTTATTTTTTGGAAAAAAGTTTTAAAAATTAGTATCGTTATTTTATTACTTTAGTTATTACTCATACATAATTTTAATCATATCTTATTTTAGAAAATCATTTTACACTTCATAATATTTTATTTTTCAACCCTTGTAATACATGGGTTTATGTTTGTGGTATTTTTAGGCATCAATTATCTTCGTTTTAGCATATGTTTTATTTCATATTATGCTTTTATTTAATGTATTTTTTTTATTTTGAATAATACTTGTCTTGGTAGAATATAGTCTACTTTGGTTTGTTTTAATTGTTTTGTAGGTATGCAACACTCTTGAGTGGTACACGCGAGAACTGGGAGAGATTTGGAAAAATATTGAATACAAAGGGTGGTTTCTGAAAGTTAAAAAAATCATTAATTTTAAATTTAAAAAGTTATCTACTACATAATTTAGTTTTGGTTTGAAATTCAAGGACATATATTATTTCTATACATATAATGGAAGAGAAAAAAAGGGATTCAACTAACTTCCATATTTTATGAATTTTGATTATTATATTTTGATATATAAATAAAATTAAAAAAAAATGAGAAGGAGGTATATATATTCATCATCATCACGTGCTGGGTATTTTTTCTATGGGGAGTCGACGACCAGGAAAGAAAAAAAGATGCAAAAGCAATTTGGATTAATATTGGTTGAGAGGATTTTCATTCAATTCAACATTTTTTTATTGTTCTTTATAGTTTCGTAAGTTTTTTTTTATTATTTAGATTGTTTTAGCCGCTATGTCCGGCTAGAACAATTTTAGATTTTGACACATGAGTTGTTTCTTTGATTTTGATTCATAACTTATGTGAAACAATTATGTGATTATGTATTTGAATAGTTTGTTTGTCTGATTTTTGATTTTAAACCCGGATCTACTACGGTATACATTAGATTGTTAATAAAACTGACCAACTTATTAATTTTTCTAATAAAGTTGTTCAATTTTTTAAAACCCTAATCAAGTTTTAATTTTTTAATACAAGGAACAAATAATGTTTTGTGTTTGTCTCTAAACCCAAAATCTTTCTAGAGTCATTCAATCTAGTTAAGCATTCCGAACGCGCGTGAGTGTTTAACTATAATCGATATTTCTATCACTGCAACCCGCACGCTAAGATCCGAACGGTGTGAGCTTAGAGTAGCGGATTGGCTCTAATCAACGAACTGTGTTTGGTTAAACATTAGATGGAGGGGATATCCGAACAGCGTGATGTCTAGTATCGATACAAGTCGTTTACATAAATGATCATTGCACAATAATCGTTAATGATCATAAGTTGAATCAAATCAAGAAATAACCCTTGTGTTAAAATTTTTATAAAATTTAATTTTCTTCATAATTATTAGTTTTAATAAATTTTTGTCATAAAAAAACAATTTTATTTTTCTTGACAGAACCTTAACGTAGGATTTCCTTTGCAACTTTGACACAGCCGTGTCAGCGTGCTGTAAATTTTTTCTTATATATTTTTTTTCCTAATTTTATTATTTTATTAAAATCCCTAATTTTATTTTGTTTTCACATTAAGTGTACTTGAACTTGAATCATTTGATATAAACTCGATTAACTCGTACCCCTGAGGACAAGAACCATACTTCCGCTTATATTATTTGTAGTGTGTGTGACGGTAGGTTCATATTATAATATTTTATTTGTTGGATTCGACACTTAATAATTTACTAAAGTTAGTATTAAATAAAATACAATCAACAACTAATCAGAGATATTATGAACATTCATAGCTCAATCCGATCCTTTCAAGTTAAGAGAAAATAGTTTTCTTTGCCTGTATGTTTCGCCATAACAATACACAAAAGTCAAGATAAATCTTTATCAAGAGTTGGTTTGTATTGAAAAGAGTATGTTTTTACGTATAGTCAACTTTATGTCATATTATCACAAGTCAAAAGTAGAGATGGATTAAAACTCTTAGCTTTAGATAATGATGATAAACCTACTAATATTACTATGAATGTAGTTTAAAAGGATGTTTTGCTCAGTTGTGACCTTGTGATTGAAAGTTCTTATGCCTTATTTAATATATAATGCACTTGGTTTTATTTATGTTTTTGTGTTATTTAATAATTTACTCTCTCCCTCATATGTAATACATGGGTAACTAAAACTAATGTATTATATAATAACTATTGTTTTCATTTCTTTACAAAGTATTAATCACTTCCTTAACACATAATCAGGGCAAGCTCATATGTGGTTAAAGTGAAGCAATAGGCTTGGGCCCATCCAAATAATAAGCCCCCATTTTCCATAAAAAAACATATATTACAAGTGTGTATGTATTGGGCTTATTGGATTATTGAATTAGTTATGTGCCTAAAAATCAGCCAATGTCAAAGCGGATAAATGAAACAGGGGATCAACATTCTCAATTTTAATTTGGTTTTTGATCTAGGGCATGACAACAAGTAGGGACCAAGTACAGTTTGAGGGCGTTAATCTTTAATACCGTAAATACATACATTCTTTTCTTTTTTTAAGGTACCTTACATGGTTGCTTTAAAGGTTAGTTTACAAACTATTTGTCCAATTCTTACTACCGTATATACATTCTTTCATTTAGATTGCTTTACACATTCACCTAGGATATTAGCCATATTTGAGTTGAATAAGGTTGTTTTTCCCTTCCAATTAGGTCGAATTAGTTATTGAAGAATTAAACGACACAAGAAAACGATTTTTATTTTTATTTTTCTAAAATGTCTTAAAGTTTTAGTTCGCTTGGGGCCTTTAAAAACGTTGAGTCGACCCTGCACATAATCAATCACCGAAATCATTTTATTTTAAAAATACTATATATATTCATATTGTAAATTGACTCTCTTTGCAAATATAAGTGCGCTTTCATTGAATGTATAGCGCAATGTTCTCAGAACCGGATCGGACGTCGAACCGGACGGCTTACTGGTTTGGTGGTCGGACCGGTCGGACCGGTCGGACCGGATGGACCGGATTTAACTATATTTTAATTATATTTATATATGTAATTAAATATAAGTAATTTATATATGATTTATACATATATTTTATAGTTATATATAAAACTTAACTATATTTGTATATACAAAGTACTAATTTATGGTTTAACACCCCGTTTTTACCCACTAAAATAATAAAAAAAAAATCAAAATCCGGTCGGACCCGAACCGGTTGGCCGGTCCAACCGCCGACTCGGTTCGAACCGGCCGGTTCAACGCTCCAAAAACGAACCACCCTCGACCGGACCGGACAGGCCTCCGAATCCCGGTCGAACCGGTCGGACCGGCCGGTCCGATCCGGTCCTAACAACATTGGTATAGCGGCGGATCCAAAAGATTTTATTACAGGGCACAAAGCAAGTCCGGTCGGGATGTCATTCGGTTTTTCAATCGGGTTTCGGGTTCATCGGGTTTTTAGATGTAGAAAATCAACCCGCAGACCGAAACCAGATAAACTATATTTAATCGGTGTACGAGTTTTAGTTTTTGGGTTTATTTGGATCGGGTTAATCGGTGATCAGGTTGTCTCCTTTGTAAATTTAAAAATCAAAGACAACATATAGAAATTGTTTGGTTTTGGTAATCGGATTTGACATCTCTTCACAAGCAAATATGGTAGTAATATTAAAAAAACTAAAATCAACATCTAAATCCATATGTTACTCGAACATATGCTTAACACAAATAAAAATCATAACTATTATTGCTCGAACAAAAGTAAAGCAATAAAATGTTACTAGGCCTACAAAACAAATCCCAAAGACCGACTTAAATAAGAATTTCAGGTTCAGGTTTGATTTGTAATCAGGTTCGGTTTTTTCGGGTTGTGATTTAATCAAGTCCGAATAGAGTTTAATCGGTTTAGATATTCGTGTTCGGGTAAAAATGACACCCTAAAGTAAAGCACAAATAGGTCGGGTCAAGAAGACAACAAATACTAATTTTTTAATGTAACTTAGACATTATACCACATTAAACGTAATACCGCAACTTATGTCTTACAATTATTTATACATGGTTTCATAAGTACTTGCAAAAATAGTGTGGTTTTGTTAAATTGCATACATAGTTCTTAGAGTTTAAAATTGCATTCATAGTCATAAAGTTTTCAGAGAGAGTTATATCTTTAGTCCCTAGTATTGATGGTAGTTAAGTTTCTAGTTAAGTTTGTGTAAAATTACTCCTTTACCCTATACTTAATTAAACAAATAATTAATTCTAGTATAAAAAACATAGAAATTTAATTACAATAAATCAAAACTAAAATTAATATAAAAAAAAAACAATTAAAGCATAAAACCTCTCTTTCTCTCTCTCTTCGCGACTTCACCGGAACACATCTCCGGTCTTAACATTGGAAATGAACATGCTATGAGATTCTTTACAAGAAATGTGTATTTTCGTTATTTTTTATAAGAGTAAATTACCATTTGCATCCTTGAGGTTTGGTGATTTTGACTATTTGCATTCCTACAGTTTAAAAATTCTCATATGCCCCCTAACGTTTCATTTTTGTTCCCATTTGAATCCAAAACACTAACACCGTTAAATAATTCCGTTAACTCTCTTATTAAAAGACTAAACTGCCCTTCACAAACCTCAAGGGTGCAAATGGTAATTTACTCAAACTTTTATTTGCCCTATCTTCTTCGCCCTTCACCTCCTGCATTTCTCCCACCATCTCCTTACGATCGCACTTCTTCCGCCGTGACTTCCGTCGCCGGAGAAAATCTATTGGCTTAGGGTTGGGGTTTCCTTCTCCGTTGATTCGAAGCCGGAGGAGGTTTCTCTTCAGGACCTCTGCCGCTTTGGATCCGCAAACTGTTGTTGTTGTCGTCTCCTTTGTTGCTGTTTCGGCTCTCTCCGTTTCTATTTCAATTTCTGCAACAGAAAGTCTGGTGATGAGTCGAAGAAGGTAATTGAACTGAATTAAGAGTTAATTGGTTGTTTGTACAAAACGTAGATAGATATATGATGGCTAAGGCAGTAATTTATGTGGGTGGGTGGTTCCTTGAGCTCAATTATTATAATCTATGTTTTTTCGGACTTTGATTGAAGCCTGGATGATAATGGTTGCATAAGAACAAGAGAGATAACATCGAACTGGTCAGGTTTTAGTATTTTTGATTTGTTATAAGCTTAATTGACTTCCTGATCTTTATGAATCGATGGCGACGACGGTTTCAACTTTCCGGCCACCGTAGCGACGTCGCCGGAGCTCACCTTTTGCTTCGGAACCTCCAGCTTCTTATGCGTCAATAGCACCATTAGCTCCTTCCTTTCGTTGTTGCTCCGCCGAGCAAATATCGGATCCTCCACCGTTTCGATCCAGATCTGGTGGAGCTGCTCTTTTTGCACAAGGGTAATTTAGTCAAGGGGAGAGAGAGAAAGTTAAAAGGGGATTAGAGTTAAGGGTATTTTTGTCATTAATAAAATGTTAACTGAATTATTTAACATCGTTAGTCATTTGGATGCAAATGAGAACAAAAATAAAACGTTAGGGGGTATATGAGGATTTTTAAACTGTAGGGATGCAAATGGTCAAAATCACCAAACCTCAGGGATGCAAACGGTAATTTACTCTTTTTATAAAGAAGAGCTATTAATATTTAGAGTAAATTACCATTTGCATCCCTGACGTTTGTTCATTTTAACCATTTGTATCCTTACGGTTTTAAAATTACCATTTGCATCCCTAACGTTTCATTTTTATTTCCATTTGTATCCAACACACTGACGACGTTAGATTTTTCCGTTAATTTTAGTAAAAAGACAAAAATACCCTTAATTAAAAAACAAAATTCTCCTCCACACCCCCAACCCTTTTATATTCTTTCTATCTTCTCTCTCTTCTTTCTCTTCTCCATCTTCTTCTCACTCCGTCCTCACCCACCACGGCTTCCCCGTCGGACTTCTCCCCTCCGGCGTCCTCTCCTACCACCTCAACCGTACCTCCGGCGAGTCCTCCGTCGACCTCCGTCGGGATGGATGGCTTTTGGATTTAACCTCCGTCGGAGGATTTTACCGTCGGAGAAAAGCTCATCCGCCATGGACGCGTGATGGAGATCGGAGTTTTCCTGCACGCAGAAGTTGAATCGACGGTAGAAGACGATGAAAACGATCGGAGAAGTTGTTCCATCGGAACAGTGTCGGATTGTGAGAGATCATACGAGAATGAAATCCTAGGGCTCGTCGTCACACCACCGGAGTTATCAGAGTAGAGATCTATCGCCATTTCGTACCAAATTAACGTCAAATTGCGATTGAAATAAAAGCGTAAAGCGATTGATTGTTACAATGATTCAACGACTGAAGATGAACAAGAATTTGATCCACTGCATCAATTAATTTGGATCATCAATTGGTTTTTTAGGTAACTTGATGATGAAGGTAACAAAGGTTAGCACTTTTAAGGGGAAAACGAACCAACTTCGTTTATGTGAGAACTGTTATTGAGACGTGGGGAAGATGACTCTCAACAGTCAACATATGGAAATGAAGTTATAAAGAGATGTGAAACTGGTGATGGGTGGCTGCGTGGTGGTGATGGGTGGCTACGGTGGTGGTGATGGGGGCTGCGGTGGTAGTGATGGGGTTGCGGTGGTGGTGATACTGGCTGCAGTGGTGGTGCTGGGTGGCTACGGTGGTGGTGCTGATAGGGGCTGCGGTGGTGGTGATGGGTGGCTAAGGTGCTGCGGTGGTGGTGCTGGGCTGCTGCGGTAGGGGTGGTTATGGCGGTGGTTTGAAGAAGATGATGTTGATGGATGGGACCCACAAGGGTTTTTATGTTATTATTTAATTTGAAGGGTAATTTCGTCTTTTTAATAATAGTTTTAACAGAAACATTAACGGTGTTAATCATTTGGACTCAAACGGAGATAAAAATAAAACGTATAGACTCAAATGAAGATAACACGAAACGTTAGGGATGCAAATGGTAATTTTGAAACCGCAGGGATGCAAATGGTTAAAATGAACAAACGTGAGGGATGCAAACGGTAATTTACTCTAATATTTATATGCTTTATTTTTTAATTTAGGGGTAAAAGAGTAATTTCACTTTCACTTAACTATAAAACCCTAACTATTCACATCAAGGACTATGGCAGAAATATTCTTTGAAAATTTTGGATTATCCATACAATTTTTGAGTTTTAAGGACCATACAAGTTTTAAAAGACCATATAAGTAATCTGATCAAACCACAAGAACCACTTTAACAATTAAGTAATTTTTCATTTTTCCAAAACGCCTAATCACATCGTGATTAATAACATTGACAAATCCATCTTTTACTACACACAACACCAAGCACTCATAAAAACATACAAACTATTAAGCACTCATGAAAACATAACCATGTACTTAGAAAGTTCTTACAACCGTTATTACATCTAATTGGACTTGTGATATCATTAGATGGATTGTTAGTTTGTTACTGAGGTAATTTTTTTTCCTAAATTTTCCCATACATTATAATAAGAGGATAATAAAGATACGTAATGTTATTGTCAAAAGTGTAGTTTACATACGAAGTACACAAAGTGATCTCGGTCGTTCATCATCGAAAGAAGCGGCTAAAAATATTTGCGTGAGAATTTCATCCCTTCTTATAAAAAGGGTATTCCTCTCATTTTATGCATAATAGCTTAAATCACACTTTTGTAGACGCAAGGTTTTAAATATATTACGTGAGTCAATCAAAACTAGTCGCAAGTCACTCAAAACTTGTCACAAGTCATTCATGGGTTAAACTCCTTGCAATCATACCTTTACATGATTTGTGGTAATCCTTAAAAGCATACATATGACAACCCGAGTTTTAACCTAACCTCTCTCCGCTACGCTATAATTAACTAAATTATAAATAAACGATTAATCAAATTATTAGTAATTATATATATAAAATTAATATAAATCGTACCATTTCTATAAAATAATAACCATTACTATAAAATAATAAGTTTATGTTATTGCCTACTAAACATAATTAACTTGTGATTGCGAGTAAACTTGCGAGTAAACTTAAAATACTTAACATGCTAATTAAATATTTTAGAGGGGCTTATTTAGTGAAATTGCAAAATAAAATTCTATTTAATAACTACCCTACTTTCATCCTTAAACATCATCATCATTCATCATCATTCCATAACCCTAAACACCATTCAAACCTCTGCCGTCACCCACCTCGAGCACCTTCGACGACTTTCGGGAACTCCGCATCACCGCACCTTCCTCCCAATCTTGTTCGACTATTGTGACCCCGACGACTCGCGTAGTGAAACGTGATTACCCGTCTATCCGTACGTCCTCGATCGGTACGTTTTCTAAACCCGTGAAATCGGTTTCATTCTCGGTTACGGTTTCGATTATGGTTTCGCTGGGGTTCAATACGGGTTTCGTTAATCGGTTACATACGTGTTCTACGTATATATATGTATGAGTGTGTGTTCCTGCGTGTGTGTATATATATATATATATATATATATATATATATATATATATATATATATATATATATATATATATATATATATATATATATTATATATATATGCGTGTGTGTGTGTGTTTAGCATGTGTGTTTGTACGCGTATGTGAATCGAGATGATGGGATGTGGTTCTTATTATATAAACATATATATGTTGCAGTGTATGTGCGTTGGGTTGCGGGAATGCATGTGGAAGTTTCAAGGTAGGCGCATAGGATGACCATGCGCCCATGTACGTGTGTGCGCTTAATGTGTGCGCTGATTCACGTACGTCCATTAGGCGCATGAGAAGTAATCGTGTGAGGTGTTATATTGTTAAGCGCATGGGGTTATGGCATGTGTGGTTTGGTGCATGATGGATAGTTTCTGCATAGGTAGGTGTTAGATATAAAATATATATATACATGTATCCATACTCCAATATTTAGAGGATAAGTTTCTTATGATATGTGATTTGGTGCATGAATAGTGTGCATAAATAATTTATTTATATATAAGACAGTACATGGGAAAATTACACATTTGTGAAGTTAACAAATAATATATATTGTGACGTAACATCTATTATTTACAAAAGCCTTGAAAAATATATTTTCATAAAATACAACTGCCTCGTGAATGTGTTGCTATTGCATTTGAGCGTGTTTGTGTGTGAATGAAAATCATTGACAACCGATATTGAACCGAACCGTGATCGTGAAACCGTACGAATCTTACACTCGTAAATAATAATTAACATTAATTATATTTATATTAAATGAAATTCAGGGTAACCGAAACCTTAATCGTTGCTCGAACATTATTTCTCTGCTGTGCAATCAAGGTGAGTCTTCACGGCCCCTATTTTACTTTCTTTTTGGGGGAGAAAACATGCAAACATATTTTATAAACGGTTTTTTAGTATTATTGATATCGCTTGTTACGTTAGTGCAAACATACTTAAAAGTTCTAACATTCTTGTACCGTTAGTAATATGTAGCGAGGTAATTCTGAGTAGTACTACTGGGTTTGACAAACCCCGCCCGGGCTAGTCGCGCTAGCTTGATTGGAGGTCAAACGGGTGCATTATTGACCTAACATTTGTCACTGTCTGGTGAGACGTGACGGGAAAGGTAACAAACATACGAACATACAAACAGTCAGCTTTGGTTCGAAACGCTAAGTAACTTGATTATAGGCTAGCTACCTATCGATATGCTTTAATTACTATACCATTCGAACAGTTACAAACATTTCTATCTGTGATAAAACCTGTGAACTCACCAACTTTATGTTGACACACTTTAGCATGTTTTCTCAGGTAACAGGAATGCTTAATCTCATGATACACGATTAAGGAACGCACTCAGGGCATGCATTCATCGGATCCATTTATGTTGCATTAGACATTGTTTTGACTTAGCATTTCAGACTTTCAGTATTGTTTACATTTCGTTATTCGTTTCCGCACTGTTATTCATTTCATTTACGTTACTCTGATTTAAGTCAAACGTTTATTTTTAAACTCATATAGTGTCGTTTGATATGACCGTGTCTGAGATCCTGGTTTGTCACACGCTTAACGGTAAAACCCCGTTTGTGGAAATTGAGGGTGTGACAATACATGTTATATTATTTATCACGCAAGGTGTTAAATATATTATGCAAGTAATTTAAACTAGTCGTAAGTCATTCAAAGCTTGACCTAGGACATTCAAAACTAGTTTTAAGTCATTCACAGATTATAATTCTTAAAAACACTTCATTGTAACATGACTTGCATGATAATTCTTGAAATCATACAAGTCATATCATTTACCACGCTGGTTACGATATTAAATACACATGGTATTTAATAAATTGCGCCACAATTCAAACTAATCCCAAGTCATTTTAAGCTAACCACAACCCATGAGTTGGTGAAATTTGAAGTCATTCAAAACTAATCTCAAGCCATTCAATTTTAGCTACAAGTCATTAAATCCTTAGTGCAAGTTACTCAAGATGCTAATTCTTACTCTGCGTATTCACTTTCACAACTTCAAAACATTCAAGTTTCACCGGACACAAAGCGGTAGTAAAATCATGCAAGAAGGAACAAAAACAAGTTTGGAGAAAAAAATACTTCTGTGTTAAAGCACATAAAAGTCACACAACTAGTACAAACTTTTAGATAACGAGGATTGATTTTTTTAAAATTATAAACTTTTGTTACTACAAAATTAGAAATTATGAAGTATTCATAAGTTTCTCTGGCCCACACTCCCACAATGACACATTGCCACTTCCAGACTTGGCCCACAGTGCTCGTAGCCCACTTACAAATTAGCCCAGAGTGCCCATAGCCCCTTCAAAACATGGCTCAATTAGTCTTATATTTAATATAACTTAAAAGGGATCACACCAACTTCCTTATTTAATTTTTATAATTATATTAAAAACAATTATTTTTTTATTTTTCTAATTAAATAATAGTATTTATATCTTTATTGTTACTTTCTCTCCCTCAATTTATAATCACTTTCAAAAATATTAAAAAATTATAAAGATTAAATGGTGTTTCATTAAATTTACAGATTACAAATAACATTTTCTCTTCTCCACTTACAAACAATAACAACCATTACATAAAATATAAAGATTTCACTTACATCATTTTAAGAAACCTGTTATGACTACTGTTAAAAGCCAAGGTTGATGTGCAATTAAATTGTGCCATGACTTTTCTTTTAGATATATATCAAATGAATTGGAAATATAGGAAAGACAATTTTGGCAAGGTGGTTAAAGCTTTCCACATTAAGGTTCAAGTCATGTGGCTCTTTATCTTCTTTTTTTATTATTATTTTTTATTATTTTGCATTTATCCTTTTTATATTTGTCTATCTAGATTATTTCCTTTTCTTTGTTACTAATTTATATAACAAATTTTTTGTCTTGATATGGTGTTTTACAGTTTCGGTTTTTTATATAAACTAGTTTTTTTACCCGCTGCGCGTTGTGGCGGTATCGTACATGACGTAATAAATTATACGCTAACAATCGACCCAACTTGTTCCCATACTATATTTACGTCGAACTGTAAAGTAATTCGAATTTATAACTTTGAAGAAATATGATTTATACTTAACCCGCTCCTATTCCAAACAAAATTATATCGAAACGTAGGTCAACTCAATACATACATAAAAAACACATAGATTATAATCATCCCAGTTTTTTTCGAACTAAATTTATGTTGCACATAAAGTAACTCTGATTTACACTATCGAATAAAACGTTTAACGTTTGACACGACTCACGTAAAAGAATTTACGTCAAAAGGCAGGCAAATGGCGGACATAGATTATCTCAAAACCTATATGAAAATATGCACAGGGTAACATTTTATATTTGACCATATTCTTACAGATACGTACATAAAAATACGAATGTAAGAAATTAGTATTTTTAAGTGAAAAACTATATGTGGGTAAACCCAAAACCTTAGAAATTTAAGGTGGTTAAGATGGCATGTCTAAGTTAATCGATACCTTTGAATTCAATAACATTTAATGATTAAATATAAGAGTAAATTACCATTTGCATCTCTCATGTTTGTTTATTTTAACTGTTTGCATCCCTATAGTTTCAAAACCTTAAATCTCCCCCTAATCTTTTAATCTCTTCCTCGTTTGCATCCTTCATGTTGACACCGTTATATGGCTTAGTTAACTTTGTCTCATTTTCTCTTTCTTGTAGGGGTATTTTTGTCCTTTCTCCCTTATCTTTTATTAAACCTTAATAGAAAGACATGGATGTGAATACACCTCTATGACTCGCACATGTTTATCTCTCTCTCTCTCTCACTCTTTCTCTTTCCTCTTAAAATAAGAAGATGTTCATGTGGATTTGGCACTTTTGTTCGCACATCATGGACCTCAAGAAATCCAGGTCGTTGATTTCACTGTTATGCAAGAATTGGGACGAATTATGGTTTTGTGAGTTGGGTTGAACCTGCACCATGTTCAAGATCCACAGAAATTATTAATAGGGTGCTTAGATCAAATAACATAAGAGAAGAAAGAGAAAACAAGTTGGTGCATCAAGTGAAAAGACTAAGAATGTTTTTAATTTTGAGTTGGATTGTATTTGTTATGTACTTGATGTGTTAGTGAATGATTGTTTGTTTTTTGTACCGATTGATCTAATTTTCCACTAAAGATTGTAAAAGTCAATTAGAAATGGATATACAAGTTTATTGGTTAGCGAAAGCCAATTTCTAGTATATGCATTGTATAATTAAGCACATGTAGTTAACACATACACTGCTAGATGCATTTCACAAATATTGCTCAATGTAGCCACTTAACAAATATTGATCCCAAAACCAAATTCCATGTGCATACTAATTATGTCCATACGATATTAGACAAACATGATAAAAAAAGACGATTGTCATTTGAGACACTTGATTAAACCAACTGCCATATGCATACTAATTGTGTCCATACCATATTAGACAAACATAATAGAAAAAAGGCAGTTGTCATTTGAGACACTTGACAAAACCAGCTTCCATGTGCTTACTAATTTTGCCTGTAGCAGATTAAAGAAATATACACCATACACCAACATATCATATTATAGAAACAATATAAAAAGGCAATTCATGCATACCATAAAGCATGAGTGGTTGTGACATTGTTTGATAGATAATACATACCCAATAAGAAAGTATGATCATAATACATTCCTAACAAAAAAGCATGTTCAAAATACATAATTAACTAAAGGATCATGTTCAAGTGACAAACACTTCCAGTTATGCTACTTATTAGTTATTACTGACTTCTCAGAGGAGCACCTTGTGAAACTTGTTGTGATGAACCCTATCCTTTGCAAGATCGATTGTTGTGACCATATTCTTACATAAACCGCATTTCACTGAAAACCCTTTTTTCACCAACTTTCCACCATTGTTAACTTTACCCGTAACCACCTCTTAGCTGACTTCTTCCTTTTTAGGTCTCCAAACCTGAGTATGGTGGTTTGGAAGGATCAGTGTAATTGGGTAATTGGATGGCATTCACATGGGTCTCCTATTGATAGGCTCAAGGATGTTTTTATATACATCCTTTCAGATTTCTAACCAATATACTCTGGACACGCAAGCCTCAAGAACTACATTTTGTTGTTCATAAGTTTCCAAATCCTACATGCAAGCTACTACATGCTTATAAGGCACGCCTATAAGCTCCCATTTTCTGCACGAGCATGTTTGTTTCTCTACGTCAACACAAACTCGATCCATCCATGGTCTACTAACTTGGTATTTTTTACTCCGGCCATGATAATACTATATTCACTTGCTTGTCTATCACTAAGACTATCAAAGTTATCTAAATCAACCTCTATAGTTTCATCTTCATCACTTTATCATCACCAGCCATATCATCCACATTCATGTCACTAAAAGCTCTGTACTCTTCCATATCAACCTCCATATCCTCTAAAGGATTATCTACATTTATAATAAAATCTTCATCATCAGTTCAGAATTAACATAATCAGATCTACCAGGCTATTCATCATGATTATGCTAATGTTGTTTCTTATCCTGTTCATCATTGATATCTTGTTCTGTACGAAAGGATTTTCTATAAAATTTGATAGGAAAACATCATCTTGCATAATGTCACAAGAATCATTTTTATGCTAATGTTGTTGATCAACTTATATTTCTTCATTTTCCACTTCATCATCACTCTCAGACATTGCAAGTACATCTTACACAATAACCTCCTACTCTACATTTACCATCGATTCACCCCCTTCTACATTTATAATAGGTTTAACCCTTGGGCCTCAATCATTGGTTTAACCCCTTGTGCATCAAAAAATTGATCAACCTCTTCTGCATCTATCATTAGGTCAACAATTTATGCATCTACACCTTGATCAGCATCTTGTGAATCTACACCTTCTACAACTTGTTCAACCTCCTGTTCAAACCATTCAAATTGTAATTGCCTTCTTCAAGGAATAGATGGTCCATTATCATCAATCTCTTCAATTATCACCTTCGTACCTTGGTTAGGAGAATGGAAATAGGTGTTCAGCCTTGTGACTTTGTGTTCTATTTAGAGTTCAATCAACTTAAACCTTTACACATATTGTTTCATGTTATGTACATCCAAATCATTACCAAGAGCTCTCAAACCAAAATCCAAGTCCTGACCCGAAATCTTAAAATTGTAGGCATTACGTCATCCACCTCATAACCAAACTCTTGCATCAGAGCATCAACATCATAGGTTGAAAACATATCACTGTCTAGCATGTCCACGTGTGTAATTTTACCCTTCGTATACATTATTCCAGGGAACTTCACGAACTCTCCATCATGGTGGATTTCAAGTGTGAATAGAGTAGGCTCATTAGCTATAATAATGTATGCTAGAATATTAAAACAATATGATGATAAAATAAAGCTCTTAATTAATGTTAATTTTGAAGAAAACATACCGTAAACTGCTATTGGATTAAACCATGGATAATCAACGTCATGAATGGACCAGGTAGGACTAACCATCTTTAGTGTTCAAAATTTCTAGGTATAATAGATGATGTTTGATTCTTGATTTCAATTATAGATTCTGCTACTTCTTGGGATACAAGAGGATGAAAGGTTAAACTTTCCAAGGGTTTTACAAGAGGCTAAAACATTAATAGGGTTTTATAAGGGATAAGGCAGAAAGGACAAAAATACCCCTGTAAGAAATAGAAAATAAGACAGAGTTAACTAAGCCATGTAACAGCGTCAACATGAAGGATGCAAATGAGGAAGAAATTAAAAGATTAGGGAGCGATTCAAGGTTTTGAAACTATACGGATGCAAACAAGTAAAATAAAAAAATGTTAAGGATGCAAATGGTAATTTACTATAAATATTATTATTAATGTTTATTTATAGTTGCATTGGTATGTATGTAAGTAGCATGAAGACCTCTTCATTGGGAAGAGGGGTGCGAAACTTTGAAAAAAGAACCAATATTGAAATGTTAAGAGAACTCATGCATTGAAGGTAGGACCGTAGGAAGAATGAAACTTAATAACATTCAAAACTTTTTATAAAAACCAAAATCATCACAAATTCAAAACTTAAATTAGCATAGTCAAATTAAATTAAGAATGTACATGTCGATAGGCACTAAACATAACAGCAAGATGGATCAATTGATTTTATCGACTAACAAAACTCGATTAAACGATGCTGAGGAGGAAACTAAGCATCAGGTTTCACAATCTTATAATACCAAATAGAAATTGATGACTAATGCTCACTCATTTCCAAACCAAATAAACTTTTGGACTTTGTCTAGTAATCAATGAGTCAATTCCCAGTCTCACATTTAGATTCTTTAGATTTACATTATAGAATTTTAAAATCAAATTTGAAGCACAAATATTATCTACTTATCCACACACACTCCAGGTGTTGGATACTTTGAAATACCCTGCCCTTCGCAGCGTCAAAAAATTTGGGAGAAAACTTCACACTGCTCATGATTTATGAACTAAAATCAAGAAAATTAGCAATAATTTCCATTTCTGGTTCCACAATTTGAGCTGAATATGAACAATCGAATGTACTATCAGTATCAATATTAAAGAGAATACATCATGCTTGTGTTTAGCAACGATTTAAACTTAACTAGTTTATGATTCATCCAAAACGTAATGAAATCGGTAACCTCATGAACAATAATCTTAATAGCAGAGTCCCTACGCAAAGCAGTGATGCGTTCATGAAGCGCTTCAAGTATAGTCCTCGAGAACAAACTCGGGGATCCTTTCTTCTTCTCGATCAAAGCCTTAGTCGCTTCTTTTCTTAATATCACCAAAATCGCCTTTTGTCAGGCTGATTAACATATAGTGCACATAATACACAAATAAACATACACATATCCCATTCTAAAGTATTCCAAGCTAGTGCTTTCCTAGTCAGGTTACTATTTTGAATGGTCAGATTAACATTTAATTAGCCAGAAACAGACATGAAGTACAGGTCTTCGAATAAAGCTAAAACACACATGTAACATGAAACAGAAAGTTCCATGTTAATTTATGAAAATATCATAAGCATTATTCCTTGGTTTCTTTACAAAAAGTTTCTAAGTTCTTAAAATCCATTTATTAATTTATAAAATGATGAATTTTCCACCAACTTGGCATAAAATCTTTGTAAGCAGTTTAATTTATGCATGGGTTTTAAGTTTTTTAACCTAACCGAAGCCCAATGTCCCAATCGTCTAAACAAACACTACTCACAATTTGAATCAAACAAAACCCTAACTCAAAATCATCAAGTAACATGAAACCATACATCTCCAAATTAAATCAGACCTATGCAAGATTGTCGTAATTACAGCTAAGGCGTTAGGCATATATATAACTGATTCAATCGAAAGATGTGCCCAAACAGAAATAAAAATCGCACCATAGCTGCAATCGAAATGCGAATCAGATCATGATAAAAGCTTTACAATTTGAAGTTCAAGTAAATAATAAATAAATAAATAAATAAATACCTGTAATCTTGAAGAAAAGTTAAGGAGGTTCCTTCAACGAATCGATGTAGGGTCTTGACATGGTGCGGTGGAGAGAGGAGTTGCAGATTGAAAGAAACTTATCGAGTGGAAAGAAGAGTTCAGCGGTGGAAGTGAGAAGGAAGAAGAGGGCGTTGGTGGTAGGGGAGGAACTATGTGCTTCAACTATGTAGCATGCATAGTGACTTGTACCATATGCTCTTTGTTGTTTATCTGTGAAAGTATCTATACTTATTAATAAAACAATATCTTTAATATCACGTATCATTTTTCTTAACTATCAATTTTTTTGATTTTCTGTCTAAAAATATATTAATCTTCATTATTAATCATAGTTCATTTTAATAAAATCAACTATTGCTATAATTATAAAAAAATATTTTCTTAAGTAGTGTATATAGAAAATTTATTTATCAAAATAGGTATTTGAGAAAGTGTTTTTTCTCTCATTAATATAATGCTATTGGTTAAATTTATTTTCACTTTAAAATGATATTATTTAAAAGGAGTCAAGTACAAAGGTTAATAAAATTGTAAAATCATTTCGGTTCATATGTCGTAACTAAAAAAGAAAGTTTTTCTAAAACTTATTTTTATTTTTTATAATTCACTCAAACTTAATTTTAAATCGTCTTTGCATATAGAAAAATTGAATTTTTTCACTATAATTTTGTTTTAATCTCACATAAAAGCGGACACATTTGTTTTTTATTCTTTTTAAAAAATATGTATTTTTTGAAAATATATTTAAGTAGATTAAAAGATGTAATAAGAAAAATTATTTTTAACAAAAAATGTATTCTTTAAAATGTTTTATATAAATATCATGACGAAACAAAAAAAAGTTAATGGTTTATTTTTATTTTATTTTATGAACTATAAATGTAATCCTTAATTACCGAGGGCATGTATGTTGCTAATAGAATCCCAACAACAATTAGAGGAAAAACAAGTCACGCCGTCTTAAATAAGCTCGAACTCATTTTATGACTCATTTAATAAATGGTTTTGAGCCCGAGCTTCATATGTCGAGATCGAGACGAAAATAGCGTTGTATGTATATGATGTTTATTTTATCTTTTATGTATATACTTATACAAATGATTATTACTATATATAAATTTATGTTTAAAACAATTATATAATATATATTGTTATTTTAAAAAAATTACATAAACCATTTGATTTCATAAAAAAATCTTTTCAATATATGAACACGTACTCTATAAAGAGACATGAAAAAATACTGATGAAAGAGCATTAATATTTTTGTATGAGAAAACGTTATTGAAAAGGCTTTAAGAAACCTTCATAGGAAGAACTGAAGTCTTTTTTTAATCATGACATATACTAAATTGGTTTTTATTTTATTAAAATTTTATCCGTTTAACTTTACTTAAATAATATTATTAAAAACAAAGTACTTTTATCCAATCATATTATTAATAAGAAAAATTAACTTTCAACTAAAAAGCTATTTTGGTAAATACTTTTGAAAACACTTATTTAGTTAAATTATTTTTCTACCATCCTTACTTTAAAAAAAACTCATTACAAAGGGCATTTGTGATAGTTTCAAAATATAACCCTAAAATAGATTGCAAGTTATAGTTGATTGGTTTTCCCATCCAAGAACAAATTAACTCTATACCTATCGAACACGTAATATAATGAGTTTTTACAAGTTGTATTACATTGAAATTGTGAATCTAAACGTGTTGGATTCTTGCTTATTCAAACAAGCAATTAAAGGTTTCCAAACTCACTCATCCTATGCAAATGAGAAAAAACCCATACGCGTTTTCTATTCCAAAACAATTTTAGATATTTCATCAAATCAAGGGTCTTAAATAATTAATTAAGGGTTTTAATTTCCTTAAATTATAATATCAATTTTCAAATGAAAAGATTAACCATTTCATATCCTTTTCAATTTACAAGCATATCATGGTTTCGATTTACCCCAAATCATGTTATGTTTCATGTTCAACTCACTGATTCTTTTACGCCTTCATTGATCTATTTAATATCATTCACACCTTATGTTTTAAATCACAAAAGCTTTTTTGCAAAGTCTCAATTCAATGCTCATATATACAAATCTCGATTGCAATATTAGAAGTGGTCCGCAAGATTCAAGGATTTTGATTTTGATTTCAAGATAAACTTTAGTATTTTGATTTTTTTACATCAATTTGACTGTTTGGTCCCCAAACTTAAAAATTTAAAAATTACGAAGAAAGTTCAAACTTTTGTGTAATTATTGCATGTTTGGTCCCTAGCATCAATTCAAGCTTTATGTGGCATTATCCCGAGTTACATTGACATGAATTAAAATTATTAATATACACAATGATTGTAAAATTACAAAAACAACATCAAATTTTGTATACAAAAAAGTTTTTGAATGTTTATGGATGTTCTCACTTCTCATATTCAATATAATTTGTTTATTACTTAAATTTCTTATTTATAAGTCCATTCATTTCATATTATATACTATTTATACTTAATATTGATAAAGAAAAGCTATTAATATTAGTAATAGATGATTTTGAAAAATTAAACATAAAAATCGATATACAAAGTATTAATAATATTGTTATGACTTACAAACCTTTTTAATCAAAAATAATTTTTAATGATTTAACCCATGTATTACACGGGTCTTTAGTCTAGTAATAAATAAATAAATTTCCTAAATATTTGACATTGATTATTTGTTGCATGTGACAGATCCGGTTAGATTTAAATAAATTCAATTGCATTAAAAAAGTTCCCATACAAACACATGGAATAAGTACTTAAAAAGAACCGGGCCAACAAAACAATGCCACAGAACATCCATATACCAACTAAAGGATGCCATTCAAGACAATGTATTATTCATTCCCTTATAAAATTAACTAGGATGTATCATCTGCGCGTGTTGCGCGCGTAATTTACCACGATAATCTGGCTCAGAACGGGTGTTTGGTTGTGGCTGCTAACCATAGATGGTAACCACGCCAAAAAGCAACCAAAACCATCACGCGTATTCATCATTGCCTAAACACAGAACAACAACACACCAAACAGAATCATGTTGGCAACCATTGGGATAAATGGTCTTAGACAAGCTATAATAAAGAGAACCATGAAGATATCGGTTAACACAAAACCAACATCAAAGCATCAGATGAGATGTCTTTTATCATCAATCACTACACTACATCTTCGTGACTTCGATATGTAAAGGCCTAATTCACACGCACTGGTGTAATAAAAAACCACCTGCCACTTAAACAACACTAATTCAAAGAGCAAGAACACATTCCATAAACTTCAAATAACATCTCAAGACATTAGACCTCAAATAGTAGAAATCCAAAAGGCAAAACATAACTTAGTTTAATAAAAAAAAAATAGGGTTTACACCGACGAGCATCAAATCTGCGTGAGCAACCAAACAACTAAACAATCCAACATAGAGTGCACACCAAAGACCCATTAACCTGTTCAAAAGAAATAAGGGTCGGGATGTTAAAATCAAAATAGCTCTCAGATGTGGCCCGCACATCATCATCGAGCGAAATCCAAAAACATAGGGACAAAAATTGTTATCAAGCACCATCATCGAAGAGATCTCAGGATAAGAACCACAAATCAGAAAAGGAAGATAAAGTAGTGTCGCGCCGCCTAAGCAACCCATGCAAGGAAAGTTCAGGTGGCGGCAGGGGCCTATAACCCTTAAGAAGGGCCGATTTCCGTAAGACGTCATCGCAAGGCCTAAAAGAACCCAACAATCGATGCCGATGGAGACACCGACGGGAAGGTGTGGCCACAACAACCACCACATCGGCCTCCAAATGTAGACGCCAAACGGCATACAGGAGGCAGGGAAACTGCTCCAGGCCGGAGCGGGCATTGCCTCCACCGCCTCCGGTACCACCAAAAAGGTTGATTTCAAGCCAGGAACCATGAGGTTCCATAAAATGGCAGCACCAACGACGATGACGAAGAGACCGTCGATTGAGCCATGGGTAACCGCCGCCTGCTCCACCTCAACCACAAAAGGGAGGCGAAGCGACAACAGAGCCACTACCATAATAAACCACCAATGAGAAAAACATGCAAGATAATCGTTACCGCTGCCACCGCCTTTGCCATATAGGTGAGATCTAAAAGATAGTTAGATCCTCTTGATTTGATGACCTGGGAGATAAAGCAAAACGAGTCATTTATGTGTGGATGAAGGAAGAAACGTAATTGTAATGAGTTGAAGTGTATATGATTTTGCGGGTTTAAAACCAGTTAGTAAACCTGTTTCTTTAATCTGACAATTCACTTAGAAATTAAGTCGGGTTTATTGTACCTAAATTTGTAGGGTTGATACCTAATTTTAAAACCTAATGAGAAAAACATGCAA
This sequence comes from Flaveria linearis, assembly GCA_024085815.1. NCBI lineage: Eukaryota > Viridiplantae > Streptophyta > Magnoliopsida > Asterales > Asteraceae > Flaveria > Flaveria linearis. The sequence continues at coordinate 35,129,542 of CM044012.1, forward strand.
CAACAATCAGAAATGAAACATTAAGGTACAATAAACATTTGTAGGGTTGACATTCGCTAGTTTGTAAGGGACCGTTTATATGGTTCATGTCTGATTATTGAAATCATACATTCGAACACTCTAAGTTGTGACATATAAGCAAGTAATCGAAGTTGTAGTAACCTCTAAAGATATGCTTAAAACGCCACTCGAATCCATGAAGATCCTTGGCTACTAACTCCTGAGTAGGTGTTGGTTGAGTCATGTCCTAAAGAAACTCAAAAAATTAGAACATAAAAAAGTAAACATCTAAAACTATGTTCGGCAGATGGGGTACCAAAAAAATTACAAAATTACCAGGGGAGGTAGGCACTCATTTGCATTCTTCCTAAGCACTGAAAACCCACCATGAGTGCTTGTATCTGAGGCTGTCAATACTTTGCAAAAGGAGTGAACATTTGGTCTAGGAGGCTCTGCAAGGCATTCATCAGGACTTGTAGGATCGATATCACTTTGCTACAGATTGTTGCACAAAATCATAAACATGATTCTTTATTTCACAAACATCATAAACTTCCTACATAAACTAAACTATCTAAAACTTAAAAATCTTACATGCCTCTGGAAGTAAGGTGATTTGGGCATAAACTTCATCTGTTTCTTGTTCAGCCTGCAAATTCAACCAAATTCAACACAAATACCTCATAAAACAAATCAAACAAGTAATAAACACTGTATCAGTAGCTGAGTATGAACAACACGACAAAGGATCTTTGATTTCAGGTTAAACATATTAATCCCCTGATTCAATTCCTGATTTGTTGATGCCTCTAACTAACAAAAACACCCAAATTATAGCAAATTAAAACACATATAATCATGCAAAACTCCAAAATTTCAAGCAAAAAATCAAAAGAAACTGTTTACTTGCTCCATATGCCCTTGAGGAAAGTAGAAAACTCTCTCCCCATCCTTAGGAACATCCACCTGTGGCCCCGTACATGCCTTCCACAGCTCCTTATACAACAGATCTTCACAAAAACCACCCAAATCATTCACAATAAACAAACACAAGATCAAACACAAACATAATCATCATTTCACATGAATTAGTGAATGAATTTAGCAATTTCACCTTCGGAATCGAACACAGGTGGCCCTCGATGCTCCATAACTAGAAGTTAACAACCAAAACAACACCACAAACAATAATGAACAAAATTACACCACAAAAACCTCCAAAATGATCAAAAATTCCGCATTATGATCATGAATTCATGCTGATGAACAATGATGTCAAAAAAAGCCCTAGAAACGTGAATTTCAACAATGGACTCTGTTGAAGGAAGCTAACCTGCAGGGACAAACGGAAGCCAATCGGGAGCCGAATGCCTCACGATGATGTTGTGGATGACGTCTTCAAGCTTTCTTAACCCTAAAACCTCCACCTCTCCTTCTGATTCAACCGCCACCATGGCTAACCTTTTCGGGTATCGCCGGTAGCGGTGGCGAGCACTAACGACGGTTTGTAGCAGCGGTGATGGGTGATGACGGTGGAGCAACTGTCGCGATGATAACGGAGTCGTGGTCGTCGTGCGACGGAAGTACCAGCGGAGCGGCGGTGGCGGAGGTGGCGTAGGTGGCGGCACGGTGGAGGAAGTGGCCAGCGGGGGAAGGGTGGGGGCGGGCGGCGGATCTGGCGGTCGGAGTGAGGGCGGATCTGGGCTAGGGTTTGAAATGTGTGGTGGATGATGAATCAAAACACTATTCATACTATTCATTCCATTCTATTATTAACATATATATAATATTATGTAATATTAATTTTTCAACGTTAAAAGTTTGTTTTGGTGTTGGTTTTCTCTTTTACGGTTTCGATCATTTCTTTATGTTTTTAAACGTTAGTTTGTTAAATGGTTTATTTTTATACAATACTTTGAATTTTATTAAAGTTTATGATTTCACACGCTATTGCTTTTTACTTTAGTCTATAATTTTATTTAAAACCTAATTATGTAACACAAGAACTGAATCATGTTTACACCTCAACATATGAAACCACACGTAACACGTGGTGAATCGACATACTTATTTTCCCTAACCTTTTAACGTCTTTTATTTATATCGTCATTGCAACGCGCGAGTCTTGATACCAGTTCAAACAAAATTTTAAAAGTTGGGGGGTGGGCCAGTGGGGTAGGGGAACTTGTATGCATCCGTCAGTGTAAATATCAGTTATGACATTTATATTTATAGTATATGATAAAAAAAATTAGTTGCACGTGTCATCATTTTAGCATATCAAAAAATTGTTTTCCCACCTCTCTTTTAATAAATATGAAAATCACAAAAACAATAAATTTGTCTTTATTTTTTACTAAATTTCTAAATCAAACACATTTTTATCATATATTTTTCTTTAATTTTAATTATTCATTGTTTCAGCTTTTTTTTTAATTTAAAAAAATACGTATTAACGTTTTTAAAATGATTTTAGAATTTATTTAGTATTTAATTATATTATAATATATATTAAAACATTATGTCGGTGGCTACAGTAACCACCACCGACTCCCCTTTGAAATTACAATACTGACCCTGAGCTTACTGTGCACGCATCTTCCTCACCTATTTCTATTCTCTTTCATCACATCACAAACCCACTCAGCGCCATCGGTATCATCTCCTTTATCTCCCACCCGATTTTTGAAGATCTCGACGGAGCCGACGTTAGAGTCTTGGAGAGATGTAAGAGGGTGATGGTATGAATGTGGATCCGTAAGGTGGATTAGTCGATTTGCTCCCTAGGGTTTGCGATTTCGATACATTGCCTTTCGATTTTGTTTTCTTGCTTTCCGGCTTCATTATTCAACTGACTGTTTGTTGTCCTTTGCTTCTCTTTGGGTTGAATCTTTAGTTGATGCAGAATGCTAAAAAGCTGATTTTTTAGTTTTTATAGAACCAGTCCGAGAACTTCAATCCTTCACATTATTCTCATGTACATGTCGGTCTATCTTATATTTTTTGTTAAATTGTTGATTTTGCACTTCAGATTGTACCATATTTATCTCCAAAGTCTTTGTTATTAGTTCCATGAGGCTTGCACTTTTTTGTCCAAATCCCTGAAATCAAGGTATTAATATGCCCACATCATATGTAATTTGTTTCATGTGAAGAGTGGAATGGCTAGAAGAAGATTAAGAATTGTTCCATCATTTTCAACAAATTCAATGATACTGTGCAACTTTGATTTTGGAAAAAGAAGAATTTATAAACTTGAGAGTGGAGCATTGGTGTTATATGCCCATGGGAAGCAAGTGGTCGTAGATGCGGTTAACTTCACCAACTTACATACGTTTATGAAAAATGCAGTAAATGATGCCTTATTCTATTTGCTACTACCAATCACCAAATAATAATAATTGTTTGTGGATTATATACACTACAAATGACATTTACATTTGCAGGGCTCCTCTGATATACTTTCACAAATTGATTCATCAAGAACTTAGACTCTGATAAAACCATTGTAAATTAATTAATTAATTATTACCGGGTAGGAATCGATTCTATCTTCTAGGTGGCATAAAAAGGATAAATGCCCAATTTTGTTAATATAATTATGCATGTTTGTGTCTGGGCATTTCATTTTTTCAATGTTATATTGAAATTATCATGTTTTATTGCACATAATCTGGTCAATTAAATTGTTCAAAGAAATTCTCAAACAACTGATGACTTTGTGTAGAGTTCTTCGATCAAATGTTGCAAAAGTTCTTAACCATCCATTTGATAATTAACGGCTTCCTATTGTGTAGTTTTCAAGGCATACAAGCAAAGGCTGCAACTGATGATAAACTTCGAGGTATTAAAGCAAGTTACAAGGTTTGTAAACACTTGAATATACTTTAGGGCCTATTAAGCCACTCAACATGTTTGATTTTTTTTTCATAAGTTAAACTCTTTATCAATGTATGCTATTATTAAGTATGATCCTAGGTGGATACATTTAACTGGATTTATTGATCTCCTTGACAATGATGGGAGAAAAGTGAAAAGACTTAATATAAAGAGCTAGGTAATTCTTCTTTACCTTTTACTATTGATATTTTCTGACTCTTGATAAATGAACATTTGAATTCAGATACTGAAATGTAACTTCAATATCGACAATATTATTGTGACAATTTATAAGCATTGAAAAATCTGAAAAAAAAGTTTTGAAGGGAGTTATGGTGGGATTTCTTCACCAAAATAAATGGATGGTATGAGAATTGGTATGAATGTTCTCTTTAAGATTGTACATAATTGCGGTGGCCATTTTGTCCTATTTATAGATCAAATAGGTCGAGCGGGTCATACGGGTTGAAAGTCGCCCAAATGTATCCAAAAGCTAAACAATCCTAAATCTCTTTGTCAAAAATTTAGATTATTAACTTTGATAATATAGTACATGTAATCATACTTAACTTTTCATTCATAAAACTAAATGTTTTTACTAAGAGGTTACCTATTACTTTTCTTGACTGACCGTGCATATGCCACCCCTAAAGTACTTTAGGTAAATGAGTTTAACAAAACAATGTAGATAGCATTATGTAACACCCGGTTATTTTTTAAGATATAAAGAAAAGAATAAAAGTAAAGAAAAAGAAAGAAAAGCTATGACACCCAAGTTGAAGGACTAAAAGTGTCAAAAAGGATAAAAATTTTAAAGTTGTTGAATAAAGGTGATGGCCGCCCATATTGCCTGTGCGCACTTCTTCTCATTCGGATTTAGAGAGAGAAACAACAGGGAACTCGAAATTGTAGAGAGAAAGAAGAACAATTCGAAGTTTTTGGTAAGAAATCTCGAATTTATGATGCTTTAGAAGTTTCTAGTCTCGGTTATGTGCTTATAGATGTGATTGTGTGTTTGGGTTGTGTGTGTGTGGGTTTTAAGTGCTAGAACCATCTGGGAAGCTCAAAGAAGGGTATCAAACCCGAAAACAAACTAAGGTGAGTTCTAGAATCCCCTTTTTAATATGTTTTTAACAATTTGGGGCTGGAAAATGCATGTGTATGTATTTGTATAAGATTATGTATATACCCGTATGTGCGTGTGAACGAGTATGTGGATAGGTGTATGTTTTGGGGGTAAATGATGTGATGAATATGATTATGAATGTATTATGGTGCTTAGAATGTTAGTACTAAGCATAGAATTTGATTTAGGACGAATTTGGGACTGATTTATGTCGTTTAAGTACAAAGGAGATGCCCAACCGCCTAAACAGTACCCCAATCGTCTGAAATTTGCCTCAGAAAATGCTAAGTAAGCTCATACGTCTAAATAGGGTCCAACCGTCTTAGTAGTGCCCAGGCGTCTGGGATTCCCCCAAACGCCTAAGTGCCCATGCGTCTAAGTCAGGCCCATACGTCTGAATAGTGTCAAACCGTCTAGAATATTGCTCAGGATGACTAAGTGCAGGGCCAAACGTCTGAATAGGGCCATGCGTCTAAACAGGCCCATGCGTCTAAGTAAAAAATGGCTAAGTGTAGGCCCAACCGTCTGAATAATGCCCAACCGCCCGAACAGGGCCCATGCGCCCAACACTTGGAATTTATTTTCAGGAATTTTACGGGAGTCTGTGCAATTTGGGTTTGAACATTGTTTGACTAGGGTTAATAAATGCTTAATTCCAAACATAATCATGACTGTTCTCATGATTCCTTATTATTATCATTATCATTATTGTTAACCTTATTTTTATTATTAATAATAATATTATTATTGTTATTAATATTATTATTATTGTATGGCATTACGTGGTATGTTTATGATCGAAACAGAAAGTATTATCATTAATAAGAGAAAGATTAATGATGAGGAAAAGTGTAACGTAAATGAATGAAGAAAGTCTTGCAAGCAAATGTATAGAGTTGCACGGCCTTGTTGTCGTTAGCTCAACTGTGATGTGGGTTAGCTACCCCGAAGGATGCACATAGGGTCAATCATTGAGATTGGCAATGAGGTGAGCGACCCTGTGGTCGCAAAAGACTCGGATATAGTGCAATCATTAAGATTGCTAATGAGGTGAGCGACCTTGTTGTAACAAAAGACTCGGATAACGTGCAATCATTGAGATTGATAATGAGGTGAGCGACCCTGTTGTCGCAAAAGACTCGGAAAGATAATGATAAAAGTACAAAATGAACGAATGATAAAGATAATAATGATATTACCTAAGTGTACGTATGATGTGTGTTCACATGCAAAAGTAAAGAATGGTTCTTAAACGAAAGTAAAGTATGTTTTATTATAAAACTAGAACTCACTCAGCAACGTTGACTTTTATGCATTTTTCAGTTGACAGGTAAAATGTTACTGAGGATGGCACGCGGGTGAAGCTACTCGGCGGGGCATGACTGACATCCATTCATACACGATAATACTATTATTTTGTAATGCAATTGAACAATTATTTTGTAACTTGATTAAACCATGGTGTATTGCCTAGCAACAATGTTTATAATGAAATGAATGGCTTTTATTAAAATAATTCTGCTGCCTAAATTTGTAATATGTAACGTTTTATGTAATTATTGTTGTGAATGACCAACTATGAGGTGCCCGGGGACGGGGCCTTAAAAGTTGGTATCAGAGCCATAGTTTAAGTAAATTGGGTAAAATATTTTCAAAAACCTAAACTTAAACTGAAAATGGGACAGAAAGAGGGATGTCAGCCCAAGTAGCTACGTGCCATCAGATATTTCTTTTCTTAAAGTTAATCGGTATTATGTGCGTGTGCTATTTGACTTATTGTTCTTAGTCGATTTAGACACTGATGTAGTCAGGATAGGAAAAGCTTAGGGTGTGAAGAGTAAAGTAAGTGGTTAATCACAACTGGAGACTGTTATTAGGGACTTACTATACTTGACATAAACTGAGCTATTACCTTGAATGACTGTGTTAGTGTTTGAATCTTATAGCGTCTAGGAAATGGCTGGACAGAAGTCTTCTAAGGCTTCTAGAGGCAGAGTTCGGCCACGTGTGACTAGGAGTAGTGCTAAGGCTCCTGAGACGGCTTGTGAGAACCCTGAGGTTCATGGCTGAAGTGAGGAGAATGAGAATGCCAGCCTGAACACCTCAGCTAGGGAGGCGATTGCTAATGAAGTGCACCAGGTCATGCAGACAGTTTTACCGTCTGTGGTGACTGAATTCATTAGGGCTGTGAGAAGCGAGGGGAGAAAGGAGAAGGAGAATAGGAAGGGATTAACGGGCAAGGAGAGCAGAGGGGAGGAGGAACGACCAGAGCCCAAGACCGTATTGTCTGACGAGGAAGAGGACGATGTAGTGGGGGTGACTACCAAGGGGTGCAGTTATGGGGCATTCCAAAGGTGCAAGCCCCCAACCTTCGATGACAATGGCAATGCTGCTGCCGCTCACAGCTGGGTAAGAGAGATGGAGGGGGTGTTGGAAATCAGTGAGTGTCGTGAAGACCAGAAGGTGAAGTTCGCGACTCACTCCTTTATTGACTCAGCGTTGTGTTGGTGGGATAACATTGCCCAAGCTGAGGGTGCCGGAGCCATCGGGAAGATGAGATGGAAAGAGCTGAAGCAATTGGTGATCGAGGAATGTTGTCCTCACAGGGAACTCAATAAGATCGAGAGGGAGTTCCTGCAACTTGAGGCGGGAACCATGACCCACCAGCAGTACACCACCAAATTTAACAAAATGGCGAGACTGGTACCGGACCAGGTGACGCCGGTGTCCCGAAAGGTCAATTGGTACATCCAGGGATTGCCAGCCGACATTCGCAGGCACTTGATCGCTGCCCGACCAAGCACTTTTAAGTCGGCAGTGGATTTGGCTGGAAGGCTCTATGATGAGAGGGAGGCGACGGTGGTGGAGGTGAAGAAGGCTGGTGGTGGTGACAAGAACTGGAACGGAAAGCGGTTCGGGCGTGGTGGTTTCGTCCTGAATAATAAGAAGATGAGAATGAATGACCGTAAGGTGGGGTCATCAAGCTCAAGATCCAAGAGGTGTGGCAAGTGTGGGAAGGAGCATACGGGGGAGTATAGGCTGGGGCTCAACGTGTGCTTCAAGCGTGGGAAGCCAGGCCACATCTCCAGAGACTGTAAGGCGTTGAGGTGTTACACCTGGGGCGAGGAGGGCCACATGAGCAGGGACTGCAGGAGGCCGAGGGCGTAAAGTTCCGGGGTGAAGAAGACGACCAGGATTGAAGGGCAGAAGGTGAGCGTCAGAGCTTCACTATGACCAGGGATGAGGCTAGGACGGACCCCGATGTTATGTGAGGTACGTTTCTAGTAAATCAAACTCTTGCTTCTGTGTTATTCTATTCTGGTGCTAGTAGGAGATTTATTTCTGCCACTTTCTGTGCTAAATTGCCTGTTAGTAGTAGACGTATTGATGAGCCCTTCGATGTAGAAACGGCAATTGGTAAGTCCACTAGAGTCACTGATGTGATAGAGGACTGTGCCATAGAATTAGAAGGCCATAGGTTCGCTGCTAAGTTACATGTGATGCCCCTAGGTGGATTCAATGTAGTACTAGGGATGGATTGGTTAGCAACCTATGAAGCAAACATCGTGTGTCGAAGGAAGATGCTTAGACTGACAACGTCTGACGGGAGTTCGGTGACGATATACGGTGATCGAGTTATGACGATTCCGAAAGTGATTTTGATGGCGGTGGCGGGAAAGTGCATGAGGCGTGGATGTAGCGCTTATTTGGCCTACGTGAAAGATATGGACACGTCAACACCACAATTGTTCGATGTACCGGTGGTGTGTGACTTTCCCGATGTATTTCCAGAGGACTTATCAGGTGTGCAACCGGATCGCGAAATCGAGTTTTAAATTGACATGATACCCGGTGCTCAGCCTATAGCTATGGCACCGTATCGGTTGGCTCCAACAAAGATGAAGGAATTGATGGAACAACTGCAGGAGTTTCTTGGTAAGGGGTTTATTAGACCGAGTATCCTCCCTGGGGTGCTCCGGTCTTGTTTGTAAAGAAGAAGGACGGTAGCATGAGGATGTGTATTGACTACCGTGAGTTGAACAAGTTGACGGTGAAGAATCGATATCCATTACCGAGGATTGATGACTTGTTCGATCAGCTCCAAGGTGCCAGTTGGTTCTCAATGATAGATCTTCGATCTGGCTACCATCAATTAAAGGTAAAGGAGCAAGACATTCCTAAAACAACTTTTCGTACGCGTTATGGATACTACGAGTTTCTCGTTATGTCCTTTGGTCTAACCAATGCGCCAGTTGCTTTTATGGATTTGATGAACCGAGTGTGCCGGCCGATGTTGGATAAATCAGTGATTGTGTTCATCGATGATATCCTGATTTATTCAAGGAGCGAAGAAGAGCATGCCGGCCATATTTGGGAAGTGTTGGAGACGTTGAGAAAGGAGAAGTTGTATGCTAAGTTCTCCAAGTGTGCTTTTTGGTTACGCGAGGTGCAATTTCTGGGTCACGTGGTAAATGCTGAGGGAATCATGGTGGGCCCGACAAAGGTTGAGGCTGTGATGCGATGGAAGTCTCCTAAGACGCCATCCAAGATTCGTAGCTTCTTAGGATTAGCGGGCTACTACAGGAGATTTATTCAAAACTTTTCCAAGATAGCCTCACCTTTGACAAAGTTGACTCGTAAGGATGTAAAGTTAATGTGGGGTCCAGAACAGGAGAGTGCTTTTGAGGAGTTGAAGACGAGATTAATACAAGCTCTTATCTTGACATTGCCCGAGGGAAGTGAAAACTTAGTGGTGTATTCGGATGCATCTTATTCTGGGCTAGGTTGCGTGTTAATGCAATGCGGAAGGGTGATAGCCTACACATCCCGACAGCTGAAGACCCATGAAGTCAACTATCCCACGCACGATCTAGAACTAGCTGCGGTGGTTTTCGCGTTGAAGATTTAGCGGCACTACTTATACGGGACGAAGTGCACCATCTTCACAGACCACAAAGGCTTGAAGTACTTTTTCAAGCATAAAGATTTGAATATGAAGTAGAGGTGATGGTTGGAGCTCATAAAGGATTATTATTACGAGATCTATTACCATCCGGGCAAGGCCAACGTGGTGGCAGATGCCCTTAGCCAAAAGGAGAGACCCGAACCGATTCGGGTGAAGGCTTATCGGTTGATTATGACATCTGACGTGATGACGCAGGTCAAGGAGTTTCAAGACAAGGCTCTGAAAGAAGATCGTCTTAACTCAGAAAGAATGAGAGGTCTGGTTGCGGAGTTGAGTGAAAACACTCTCGGTGTTAAGACCCGATATGGGCGGATGTGGATTCCTCGTTATGGGGATTTACATGGAAGGATCATGGACGAGGCTCATAAGACCCGATACTCTATTCATCTCAGTGGTACCAAGATGTACCACGACATGAAGAAGGATTGTTGGTGGCCAGGTCTGAAGCGTGATGTGACAGAGTATGTGAGTAAATGCCTCACTTGTTTGCAAGTGAAGGCGGAGCATCAGAATCCATACGGGAAAATTCAACCGTTGGATATACTCGAGTGGAAGTGGGAGCATATCACTATGAACTTCATTACGAAGCTACCACGTACCCCGAAAGGGTATGATGCTATATGGGTGTGACAAGATCTCAGCCTCTAGTTTGATCAATTAGATTGTGTTCGTAGCGGATTTAGCATGATAATTAGCAATTAATGCAAGAACATAAGGAATATTGCATGTAAAGTAAATGTAGAGAGAGAATAATTCTGCATAAAAGGAATAATATTCTATTTATTTCACATGTTTCGGCGTGGAATACAATCAGGTCACTGCCCTTTTATAGGCAAATGACCCATACTGTTGTCAGATTCCACTGACATTAAACAGTTATTTAACTAACTACTGATAGAACACAACTACTGAAGATGTCACAACAGCTGACATCTTCTTACAAAATTTCCTAAGTGTTCTACCTATTACAAGTACTGAAAGGGAAACTACTACAACGACTGAAGAACAAACTCTTCAGTCGTTTACAACTATTGAACTATAACAGCTGAAGAACAAACTCTTCAGCTGTTTGTACAAACTACTGAAAAGAAAAACATAAAACTACTGAAAGCAAAAACCATCACAACAACTGAAGAAGACTTCTTCAGCTGTTGTGACAAACTCTGAAGCTTCAGCACTTTGGTCTTCAGACTTTGATCTTCAGATGATTCATCAGCTGATGACTTCAGTAGTTGTCTTCAGCTGATGTCTTCAGTCGTTGTCTTCAGACTTTGTGTATCAGCAGTTGATCTTCAGTTCTTCAGTTCTTCAGACTTTGATCTTCAGCACTTGTCTTCAGTACTTGAAGTCTTCAGTACTTGTGTTTATCAGTACTTCAGACTTCAGTACTTATCTTCAGTACTTTGGGATCTTCAGCTGTTGTACTTCAGATCTTTGAACTTCAGCTGTTGATTCTTTAGACTTTGTCAAACTGCTGATGAAGGTCTTCAGCAGTTGTTGTGATGTCATGTGGGACTTAGAGGTTTTCCTGATCTTGGCTCATTGGTTCTTTTGGTCCAACAAACTCCCCCTGAACCAATGCAGCCAAAACCTCTAATTATTTGTTGTCCCACTTATTGTTGGCATAAAGATTGGTCTATTTCCTTCTGGATCAGATCTGAAGTTGACCCTGATAAGCACTGGCCTGGGAGAAGGTTTCTGGTATTTGTTTGGCTAAGTATGGATGGGAGCTCTGTTTTGGGGAATTGGACACAGAGCTGTTGTCCCATCCATGAAACCTACCTCCCACGTACAAGCCTGTAGGATTCTCTGGTGTAGGCTCAGACAAAAATCATTTGTTCTTCTTTAGACAGATCCTCAACCCCACCATCAAATAATCCTTCACGGCCGTACAGCTCTGAGACAAACTTGACCTGTTTGCCATTCTTGAGCTCAACTGTTGTGATTTGCCTATATGCAAATTCATCTGGATGTCTTCCCTCTAGCAACAAGTTGAGCTCATCTTTATGGAAGTTCTCAAGCCTCTTATAAACTAAGACTTTCCTAACCACCCTATTCTCCAACATCATTTCGGGTGGTTGCTTAGACTTATAGGCCTTCTCGAACTCATCCACAATTTCCTAGGGTGTTAATACAAGAGCCACTGTAATCACTTCATCTACAATCCTCTTCATCTGGCTCTTATACCTCACAGGAATATCTTTCTTTGTAATCCTGTGAGCCACCCTAGGATCAGGCCAAGTCCTCACTCTCTCTTTGTCATATTGGAAAGTTTGTTTGAGATTGAAGAGTCTCAGAGCTTCTTTCTTCATGTTCATGATAGAGGTAGAGGCAGCATATGCTTGGTCAATTGACTTAAGCATTTCAACATCATGAAGCTGCTGCTGCTCCTCTTCCTCTATCTTTACCCTCACAGTATCCATTTGTGAGGTGGGAGTGATGGTTTGAGGTTTGTATTTTGGTAGAGAGATGACTGCTGAAAGGGGCAGTCTATCCTCCTCATCCTCCTCTTCTTCTTCTTGCAGCCTCAACACCCTTCTCTTCTTCTTTAAGGGTGGATCATTGGCTACGGGTTTTGATGGTGAAGGGGTTGGATTTATGGGTTGTGTTTGGGTTGTTGGTGTGGGAATGTTGGCAGGCACTGCTAGTAACCTAGACATAAGAGCAGGTTTGGTTTGTTTTACTAGCAGGGTCCTGTTCCCAGCACCGGCTTCTGAGAGGGCCTCAGCGACCAGTCCTTTAGTGAAATCACCAGCCGAATAGATCTTGGTGGTTATTGCCAAGAGTCTGTCCCTGGTCCATGCCTTGACATCTAGGACTGGCCTGCCCAGGTACTTCGAAGTGAACCTACTCATAGCCTCAAGTTTCTTTCTTTCCTCTTGGCTATAAGTAGTCCATCAGTACTCAATATCTCTTCTCTCCATATTCCTGATCTCCTGATCTAGCAAGGCAGTGTCCTTGTCAAAGCCTTGCCTGAACAGCTGATCAATGACAGAGTCCATTGATCGGCTATACTCAGCATCAGCCTCCTTGACAAGGGCTGCTAGATCAGAGTCAACACCCTCCCTCACCTTCTCTTTCTTTTGATAAGTGACACTGAAATCCTTTTGGATTCCAGTCACTTCTTTTTCAGCTCTCTCCTCCTTCTCCCTCCCCTTCCCCTTAGTCTCCTCAACCTTCTCCCTCTCAATCACCTCCTTTCTTCCTACTTCTAACTCCTCCTCTCCCTTCTTCCTCTTAACTTGCACTGAGGTCTCCCCCTTTTTGGGTGCATTGGTTGGGGTTTGACTCTCAGCAAGTGCTTTAGCAACAGCAACCTCCACCAGAGGTTGGATATGAGTGGGAAGCCTCTCATCAATGGTTTTCATCACAATTTCTGTGATTATGGGTGTGATGAGAGGCAGGGATTTCTGGAGGATAGCATCTAGCTGCTCAGGGGGGTTCTGGCCCTGAGAGCTAGTGCCAGAAGCAGGGGCTGGTGGCTGAGTTTGTGGGAGTGGCTGAGTGTCTGTGAGACCTTCGGGTGAAGGTGCCATCTGTGGGTTTGTGGTGGCAGATGGACTTCTATCTTGAGTCATTTGAGCAAGCAGCTCTTTGAGTCTGCTTATCTCATCCTCTAAGATAGTGTTTTGTGCTACTACATCATAGAAGAAGCACAGGTCATCATCAGTGTGAACTGAATCACCTCACCTCCTGACTGTGTCAGGATATACATGCTCTGAGTGTGGCTCAGTAGTAGCATGTGCCCCTTGTTCTTGGTACTAGGGACTTCCAGCCTCCGGATTGGATCCATCATCGGCAGTTGCCTCTGGTGAGGTCTTATTTCTTGTACCAGCTTCTCCCTGCTCATGTGCTGATGCAGGGGAAGTGGCAGCCTCACCAAAATGTCCTATCTCCCTAGCCACACTGGGAGATTGGACATGTGATTCTCTGTGTTGGGGGCTCCCACCAGCACTTGTATCCACCCTCTCTTCGGTTGGAGTCTCCCCAGTTGTAATTGGTTTCTGGGGAGAGGGTGGAGTGCTCAGGTGGGTCAACACTTTGGCAATTATCAGGGTAGGGCTTTGTGGGGCGGCTTCTGTGGGAGATGGGCTGGAAGCAGAGTGCACATGGGGAGGAGTATGCATTTCAATGGCAGTCTCCTCAAGTGAGAAAGACCCCAGATGTGTGGGTGCCCCAGAAGTGGTTGCATCAGGCTCCTGTTGAGAGGAGACCTGTGCGGTTGTGGAAGGTGGAGTCATGGTGGCTGCTGGGAGAATCTGACCAGCAGCCACATCCTGCCTTTGTGTTGCAGGGGCATCCTCAGGGGACTCATTTCCCTGAGTAGCCTTTTTGGGCTTCTTTTTGGCTCTTGGTTTGGTGGGGACTTTGGATTTGGAGGTGGAGGCTGTGGGTTCCTGCTGCGTGGGTTTTCGCAGCCGGGCAGCCTGTTTTAGTGTGTGGTCGGTGTTGTGCCTGGAGTATACCTCGGTTAGAACAGCCATGGCAGGGACCCCAGTGCCAACAAGTCCCTCAGCTTGAAGCTGGTCCTCGATTATGGCCATTATAAACCGAGGATACAAGATCCACCGGTTAGAAACTGGTTTTGTGGCCATATCCTTGAGTTCTAAAAAGATAATATCTGTTAAGTTTAAAGATTGTTTTTCAAGGATAGAAAAGAATACCTGTTGCCACATTGTTGACATCTGGTCCCATGAAGATGTTTTGGGAGCCAGACACACATTCACCATGTGGAAGATGAGTCGTTGGGGATCAGGGAAGTGTTTCTTCAACAAGGTGGTGGCAGAGAGGTCGCCCTGATAGTCATTGGCTGTGAAGCATAGATCGAGGGCACCTTTGGGGTAAGAGGTTGGGTAGGTGGCATCCTCCAGCTTTAGGGTTTCTCGAATGGTAGCTGGAGTGATAACCACTTGGTGGTTGTTTACGGAAGACCGGAGAGAGACCTCGCCATCATTCTCTCCGGTTTGGACGATGATGTTCGTCCAGAACTCCGCCAAGGAGTCGGTGTATATGGTAGGGTTAAGGAGGAATGCCGTTTGGTATGGTGAGTCGTTCATAAGATCGACGGCATGGTGAAATTTAGGCCATAATGGCGATTTGGTAAGATGAGCGACACAGTTGTGTCGAGGTTTGAGTTGCATGGTCGCCATTAATGGTGTATGGGGATTTTCAGAGGTTTTGGAAAAGTTAGGTCAAGTGAGAATGAAAAGCTCTGAAGGTTGGGTATTTATAGGGTATGGCAAGGGCTGAAAGAAAACTACTGAAGGTTTTGGTGTTAGTCATCAGTTGTTGAAACTACTGATGACGTGGTTTTAACCTTCAGTGGTTGTAACATCTGAGGACTTGGTGTTAGTCTTCAGTAGTTGAAACTACTGAAACCTTGGTTTTGTCCTTCAGATGTTGTAAACGGCTGAAGACTTGTTGTCAGTCTTCAGTAGTTATAAACTACTGAAGACCTAGTTTTCATCTTCAGACGTTGTAACAACTGAAGACTTGGTGTTAGCCTTCAGTAGTTGTGAACTACTGATATCAGTAGTTGTGAACTACTGAAGACATGGTATTGCTTCAGTTGTTGTAAACAACTGAGGACTTGGTGTTAGTCATCAGTAGTTGTGAAACTACTGAAGACATGGTTTTGTCCTTCAGTTGTTTGGGTATGAAACAGCAGCTGTTGGCATCAGCTGAAGAGTAAAATTACTCATCAGCTGTTTCCGTCAAATCAGTTGTTTCATGCTGACCTCCACATTTACTCATCAGCTTTTTGGCTGACTTTCAGATGTTTCATTGACCCTTCAGCTCTTGAGTATTTATGCCTTCAGCTCTTGTGATCAAATGTTCACAAGTGCTGATGAAATACTCCAGAGCTGGTGAACAAATTTTGTTTTCAGTACTTGTGTAAGATTACACATCAGTACTTGTGAACAAAATTTGTTCTTCAGTACTTATTTGTTTGAAAATGATACATCAGTAGTTGTAATCCACCTCACTACATCAGTTGTTTTCAACAAATAATGTACATCAGTACTTTGAAGCATTTTAGTCTTTAGTAGTTGTGAAAATGCTGAAGACTAAATTACTCATCAGTACTTATATTTGACCTTTGCATACTAATGCTCATTAGTACTTGTGAACTGAGAGCATCAGTATTGGTCAAATTATTCTAGCTGCAGCATACCAAGCCTTAGTACCAAGTTTTGAAATGTGGCACTATCTAGAGGCTTAGTAAATATATCTGCAAGCTCATCAGCACTAGGCACAAACTTTGGATCAATCAGACCTTTTTCATAGCAATCCCTAATAAAATGATGTCTGATCTCTATATGTTTGGTCCTAGAGTGCTGGACTGGATTTTTAACAATGCAAAGAGCTGAAGCACTATCCATTAATAATGGAGTCTTAGTCTCTCTAATGCCATAATCCAGGAGTTGGTTCTGAAGCCAGAGTATCTGAGATGTACAACTTGCAGCAGCAATGTACTCAGCTTCAGCAGTGGATGTAGCAATTGATGTTTGTTTCTTACTCTGCCAAGAAACTAAACAATTGCCTAGGAATTGGCAACCACCAGAAGTGGATTTTCTGGTGACTTTGCATCCTGCATAGTCACTATCAGAGAAAGCAACTAATTTGCAAGAATGCCCAGTTGAATACCAAAGACCTAGTGATTGGGTACCTTGCAGATATCTAAAGATCCTTTTGACTGCAATCAAATGGGATTCCTTAGGTGCGGCCTGAAATCTAGCACAGACACATGTTGCAAACATGATGTCTGGTCTAGAAGCTGTAAGGTACATCAAGGACCCAATCATACATCTATAAAGGGTTTCATCAACCGCTTTACCTTTCTGATTTACATCTAGTTGTGTGATGCTGCTCATGGGAGTAGAACAGGGCTTGCAGGTTTGTAAATCAAACTTATTCAACAACTCTTTGGTGTATTTGGACTGATGAATAAAGATACCATCAGCCTATTGTTTGATTTGCAAACCTAGAAAGAACTGTAATTCCCCCATAGCACTCATTTCAAACTTTTGCTTCATGAGCATTGTAAATTCATCACACAACTTTGGATCAGAGGATGCAAAGATGATGTCATCTACATAAATTTAAACAAGGAGCTTATGTTGTCCCACAGTCTTGATGAATAAGGTTTTATCAATGGTGCCTCTAGTGAACTTATTTTGGAGAAGAAAAGTTGATAGTGTCTCATACCAAGCTCTAGGAGCTTGCTTTAGCCCATAAAGAGCCTTATCAAGCTTGTACACCCAATCAGGATGTTTATTGTCCTCAAAGCCTGGTGGTTGACACATATAAACCTCTTCTTTTATTTTCCCATATAAGAAGGCACTTTTGACATCCATTTGATAAACCTTAAGACTGTGAAAGGCAGCATAAGCTAAGAACAGTCTGATTGCTTCCAGTCTTGCCACAGGAGCAAAGGTCTCATCATAATCGATGCCTTCCTCTTGTGCAAATCCTTAGACAACCAGCCTGGCCTTGTTCTTGACAATTTGGCCCTTATCATCTGTTTTGTTCCTGAATACCCATTTGGTGCCTATTGCACACTTCCCTTAAGGTAAAGGAACAAGCTCCCACACTTGCTGTTTCTTAAACTGAAGAAGCTCAAGCTGCATTGCTTCAACCCATCCATTGTCTCTTAAAGCAACATGATAGTTCTTTGGCTCTTGCTGACTGATGAAGAGAGCATAGAAGCAGAAATTGGACAATTGACTTCTGGTTGAGACTCCAGCATTGATATCACCAATGATTTGAGATGTGGGGTGATTCTTCAGCTCTTGATAGACTATAATGTCTGTGCAAGTGTTTGTAGGACTTTCAGCAGCAACAAATGGTGATGGAGATTCTTGAAACCATGTAGGAGATGGCAGCTCAAATGAAGTAGAGCTTGCAGAAATCTCATCAGCATTTGTTATGGATGGGGCTGCTGAAGCTACAGGAGCATCAGGTTTAGTGGACTCAGGCAGGTTGTCACTAAACCTGAAGAGGTGAGTGCTGACTACATCATCATCAGTACCACCAGGTGGAGAACTGTTGACAGGCTCAACAGCTGGAGGTTGATAAGGAACATATTGTAGTATGTCCAGATCAAACAACTCCACAGGGTTTTGTGGAATCTTGTCCTTTGGAGATTCATTAAACTTAACATGCAGAGTTTCTTCAACCATCTTTGTCCTACAGTTGAAGACTCTGTATGCCTTGCAAGTTGATGAATAACCAACAAAATACCCTGCATCCACCTTACTAGCAAATTTCTGGAGTGGGTTGCTAGTGTTGAGAATAAAACATGGACACCCAAAGGCTCTAAAGAATGAAATCAGAGGAGCCAAATGATGAAGTACTTCATAAGGAGTCTTCATCAACCTCTTATTCACTAAAGCTCTATTTTGTACATAGCAAGCTGTATTGACAGCTTCAGCCCAAAAGGTCAGTGGCAAACCTGAGTCAGCCAGCATTGACCTTGCTGCTTCAATGAGAGTCCTGTTCTTTCTCTCTACCACTCCATTCTGCTCAGGAGTTCTAGGAATACTAAACTGCCTTTTAATTCCCTTGGACAGGTAGAAGTCATCAAGTGTGTGGTTCCTAAATTCTGTTCCATTGTCACTTCTCACACACTTGACCTGTAGGGAATACTGCTTTTCTACAAATAACACAAAGTTCATGATAGTCTTGGCTGCTTCATCCTTGGAGTGCAAGAAGAAAGTCCATACAAACCTGGAATAATCATCCACAATTACCAGGCAGTATTTCTTCTTTGCCATGCTCATCACTCTGACAGGACCAAAAGATCCATGTGCAGGAGCTGCAAGCAGGCAGTGGACTTTGGTTCTTCTATTGAAGGGAATGAGACTTTGTGTTGTTTTCCTTTTAAGCAAGCAGTGCAGTTGTCTTCACACTTGAACTCCTTCAAAGGCAATCCTCTTACTAAACCATGGCTTATCAGCTGATTCATGTTCTTGAAATTAACATGACCCAGCCTTCTATGCCATAGTGTAGACTCTTGAGGAGAAGCCTTGGAGAATAGGCAAGGATGGCCTTTTAGATCTATCTTTTTGGAAAGATCTAAGGCATACACTCTTCCTGTCCTGTTGGCCTTCAGGAGAGTGTATTCATCCAACACCTTGTCAATCAAATTTAGAACTTTGGATGACAGAATCCGACAGTTCTGGCTTGTGAAAAGGGCAACATGGCCTTTATCACACATTTGACTGACACTCAAGAGGTTGTACTTGAGATTCTCCACATGGTTAACATCATCAAACCTTATTTCCCCATTGGAAACAAAGCCTTTTCCGATGATGTAACCCTTTGCATCATTGCCAAAGGAGACAAATCCCTTCTTTCCTTGAGAGTAGTAATTAAGAAGGGAGCTGCTTCCTGTCATGTGCATAGATCCTCCACTGTCTACATACCAGATGCTTCTTTGGCATGTTGAAGAACCCTGCAATCATAACCACATGTTAGTTAGTTTTAGAGACCCAAACCTGTTTGGTTTTGGGTCTGTTCTCAACTATAGGTGCAGCACTAACAGGTGTGTTATGTGTAACAGCCTGAGGTAAAGAAGATGGTGTAGAAGAGGAACCCTTTGGCTTGGTTTCCTTTTCTGTGGTTTCAACACAGGAGCATCTAAATGGTTGACTCTTCCCATTAGATGCTGAACCATCATCTCCAGTTGTGTCTGACTTTGTGATAAAGCTTTCAGCTCTTTAGACACATTGGGACTTGCTGATGATGGATTCCTATATTGCACCATCTTCTTCTGAGCAACCTCAACTGTTGCCTGAGTAAACCCTACTTTCTTTTTAGATTTAGCTTTGGGCTTAGGGATTTCAGGCTTTGATGTTGCTAGTACAAACTTGGTTTCAAACTCATTTTTCATTTTCTTTATTTGCTCTTTAATTTCCTCCTTTTGTTTGAGTTTGGAACCCCTTTTGTACCAGCAATCATCAGTAAGATGATTGAACAAGCCACATATCTCACATGGCTTCTTCTTCATATTGTGTTGACCATCAACCAAAGAAGATGAAACTGCTGAAGACTTGTTCTTCAGCTGTTTGTTATCAGTACTAGCAGTTTTCTTCCCTTTAGTACCTGCTTTCCTGACCTCTTCTTTAGTTGTCTTCAAACCTTTTCTACTGTCAGTTTTCTTCTCTTCAGTGCTGACAGTAGTTGAGGTTTGAACTTCAGGTGTTATCGCTTACTCTCCAGTACTTTCAGTACTTCTAGAGACAACACCTGAGTTGATCAACCTTTTGATCATATGACAGTCAGCATTTGAACCATCAGCTCTTGTAGCATCAGCTGATTGGTTGCTGACTTCTATCTCTGATGATGCTGAATCAGAAGATAGTAGGTCACATGATAAGAAGGATTGGTTATTGCTCTCTCCATCAGATTCAACTTCTGCTCTTGAAGTAAAATCTGTAGGAGGAGCAGTGTGATTATAACCAATCCCAAACTTCACATTGGAAGCTGATTGCTTCTTAAGAAGCATTTCAAAACCCTTGCATGATTGCACCCATCGATCACACTCTACTTGGGTGTTTGCAAGAGTTTCCTTGAGGTCTCTGTACTTCTCTAGAAGTACATCTTCCCTAGCTTTACCATCTTTGATTTGGCATTTAAGCTTGTAAATCTCATCATTTTTCTCTTTTAGTACAACCTCAAAATCAGCTTTTCTTTTGGAAATAGTGTGCTCTAGCTCAAGATTTTTATCTATTAAAGCTACATTTGCTTCTCTAATAGAAGCAAATGCTGCTATGCATGATTCAGAACAAAGCTTGGCTTTGGCCTCAGAGGATACCTGTGATGAGGCATTGGATGATGACCCCTCAGCAGACTCAAGGGCCATCAGAGCAAGATTTCCAAAAGGACTATCACCACCATGTTGACCAGCACCTTGGAGTAGTTGTTCCTGACCAGATAGATCATCTGGTAGACTACTCCAGTCAACAACTCCTGGGGTGAAGAAGCTGTGTTGTTGAGGTTGTGTTTGATGATGAGATGGGAAGATTGAGGCTCAGGAAGAGCCTGTGGTGGCTGAGCAGAAGGTGCTTGAGTTTGACTGGGCTGAGGCACGTAGTAGCAGGGGTATGAGTATGGCATATACCCCTGAGGCACAAAATAAGCAGGTGATGCCTGTGCTTGTGATGGATGACCAGAACTGGAGGAAGGTTGCCCTCTGTGCTGTGAGCTATTGCTTGGAAAAGTCACAAAGGGTGCAGAGGAGTTAGATCCAGATGATCTACACTCTCTAGCAAAGTGTCCAAGCCTTTGGCACTTGTGACACCTCAACTTGCTCTTGTCAAAACCAACTTTGGTTTTGCCAGAGAGACCAGGGAATTTCCTACCAGTTCTTTTGTAGAACTTTTGAGATCTGATATTGATCATTGCCATTTGGCTCAAAATATCCATCTCTTCCAGATCATCATCTGGAATGCCCTTCAAATCTTCCATCAAAAAGCACCAGTTATCACTGCTGCCTCCTGAACTACTGCTAACACCAACAAAAGATTGTTCTGCGTTGGTAGAGAAATCAATATGCTCATCATAAGAACTTTCTGATGAAGCATATTCAGACTCCTGACTTATCAAGGCAGCATTGCCTTGAACAAAGTCATCAGCGAGCTTGCCAGAGGTGGACAACTTCCTCTTTTGCTCTATCTCTCTCTCAAATGTGAGCAGTTTCCTATGAAGTTGGGTGAGAGATAGAGTTTCCAGATTTGCACTGGAGCGTAGGACAATGGTATAAGTGTCCCATCTCTCAAGCAGTGATCTGATGAACCTGTTGTTTATCTGGCTGTTGGAGTACTCTTGTTTGACCATCTTCAGCTCAGAAATCAAACAAGAGAACCGCTCAAACTACTGGGTCAGAGTCTCACCCTTTCTATATGAGAATGTCTCATATTGTTAGGCGAGGATTTCCTTATTGTTTGCTAAGACCGAATCAGTTCCTCCAAATTGTTCCTTTAGAGCAACCCATAGGTCATGAGCAGTTTCATGATGCAAGAGCCCTGAGTAAATCTCATTTCGAATAGCCATGGCTAAAATTCCATGGGCTATAGCATCAATCTCGAACAGCTTTAGATCTTCGTCCGAATATTGTTCAGGTTTCTTTGGAACCTGTTCATTAGATTCAGGGACGCTCACCATAGGCTTGTATGGTCCATGCACCACTAATTTCCAGCAACCAGCACTGTTGACAGACAAGTGGTGAAGCATACGTCTTTGCCATATGTTATACTCATTCCTCACAAGCATCGGAGGCTTGGTTGAGGAACCAGTATTGTGAGGATCATTTGTTGGTGTAGTCATCTCAGTTATTAGTCAAACTCAAGTAAACGACTACCAATTCAATCAATTAACGCTACTAGAACACTCAATCAATTACTCAAAAGATAGAATGATGAAATTGAATGATCAAACAAACAGAGAACAAAATCCAGGGAAAACCCTCTCTCCTAAAAAGGAGCCTCTAACAACTTTCTTACTCGATACCTCACACTTTCCTTATTCTGATTACATATACTAACCCATTTCCATAACTAGTCCCTAGCCACTTTCTAGTTTATCTTTCTTACCCCTTCTAGAATAAACATATAACAATTTAGGATTAGTATTATCAAACACATTTGATGGATTCTCATCATTACTTCGCCCTTCAAAAGAAGTCTTGTCCTCAAGACTTAAGTTTGGAAATTGTCCCATAATCCACGAAGCGTCCTCCCAAGTAGCCTCATCCTTCGAAAACCCGTGCCACTGAACCAACCACTCTTCACGTGTCTACCACAACTGTTTAGAGTCCCTTTTATCCCATATAGCAGCCGGAACCAGAGAATCCTTTTCAGTAAGGAGCAATTCAGGAGGCAAAGAAGATTCCACAACTCCCGACACCGATTTTTTTAACAATGAAACATGAAAAACTGGATGAATCCTGGATGTGGCTGGTAACTTCAACTTATACGCCACTGATCCAATGCGCTCTTCAATTCGAAAAGGCCCAAAAAAACGCGCTGCCAACTTCTGATGAATACGTTTATGAACCGACATTTGGCGATACGGTTTGAGTTTCACATAAACCAAATCCCCAACTGCAAACTCCACCTGCCTTCTTTTCCTATCCGCATAAGCCTTCATCGAACTTTGCGCGTTGTTGAGATGAACCTTTAATTGACGTAAGGCTTCATCTCTATCCTTTAAATCCTGCGCCACAGTTTCCACCCGGATTTCATCAGCCAAGAAATGAACAATGGATGGTGGCCGTCTGCCATAAACGATCTCAAAGGGTGTAGTACCCGTCGAGACATGAAACGTGGAATTATACCAAAACTCCGCCCATGGTACCCATGACGCCCATCGTTTCGGATGATCCACCGCAAAACAGCGTAAGTAAGCTTCGAGGCAACGGTTGACCACCTCTGTTTGCCCATCGGATTCCGGATGGTAAGCCGAACTCATGTGGAGTTTGGTTCCCATAGATTTAAAAATCTCCTGCCAAAATTTACTTAAAAATAGGGGATCACGGTCACTCACAATCGACTTTGGGATTCCATGAAGACGAACCACCTCACGAACAAAATTTCAGCAACTGATTTGGCAGAATAAGGGTGTTTGAGCAACAGAAAATGTGCATATTTAGATAAGCGGTCGACCACCACCAAAATAACATTATACCCCGAAGATAACGGCAGCCCCATGATGAAATCTAAAGATATATCCTCCCATATTGCAGCAGGGATGTCGAGAGGTTGTAACAGGCCAGCCGGCGCGACCGTGCTAGCTTTACACCGTTGACACACATCACAATTCCGAACAAACTCCTTCACAGTTTTGGTCATACCTGCCCAGTACAAATTAATCGCCAACCTCTTGTATGTTCTGTAGAATCCCGAATGACCCCCTGTTGCTGTCGTATGAAACTCATGCGGTAACATAGGAATGTACCGAGAGGTAGAAGGAATCACCAATCGATTGCGATAATACAAGACCCCATTAACCACTGTATACCCAGGGCACTTGTCTGGTGTAGCCTCACATTGCTGCTGCAACCGTTGCAAATGTGGATCTAGCCTCGCTTCATTAATCAAATCAGCCCCTTGAGCCCACACTGGGGACGACTTGAGCTGAGCAAACTCCCCTGTATCTACCCTACGAGACAGGGCATCTGCTGCTCTATTCTCTCGGCCCGGCTTATACAAGATTTCAAAATTGTAGCCCAACAACTTTGCAACCCAATTCTGCTGGTCGGGAGTAGTAATCCGCTGCTGTAACAGGAACTTCAAACTTTTCTAATCTGTGAACACCGTAAAACGATTTCCCAGAAGGTAAGATCGCCAATGTTGGACTGCCAAAACCAACGCCATAATTTCCCTTTCATAAGCCGATTTGGCCAGATTACGGTCACTCAATGCTTTACTAAAATAAGCAATTGGGCGCTTCCGTTGCATCAATACCGCACTAATGCCACGGCTCGAAGCATCGCATTCCATTTCAAAGGGAACTTGAAAATCCGGTAGTGCCAACACCGGAGCAGTGGTTAATGCGTGCTTTAACTCCACAAATGCTAGTTGAGCTTGCTCATTCCAAACAAACGAATCTTTATTGGTAAGATCCGTAAGGGGGCGGGCAATACTCCCATAGTTTTTCACAAACTTTCGGTAATATCCCGTGAGTCCCAAAAAACCCCTTAGCCCTTTAAGGGTAGTAGGAAGAGGCCAATCCAAAACTGCGGTGATTTTCTGAGGATCCATCGAGACACCACTGCCATCAATGATGTGCCCCAAGTACTCAATAGAACTCCGCCCGAAGAAACACTTCTGCGGGTTGACTATAAACGAATGATCGTGTAAGATCCTTAGAACCAAATCCACATCTCGCACATGTGTGTCCCAAGAAGGACTGTACACTAAGATATCATCAAAAAAGATGACAACTTGATGACGAAGCAAGGGCCGAAAGATGTCATTCATGGTAGCTTGAAAAGTGGCGGGAGCATTCATGAGTCCGAAGGGCATTACCATGTACTCGTAATGCCCATCATGAGTCCGAAAAGCCGTCTTTTCAATGCTCGCAGGGTGCATACGAATCTGATTATATCCCGACTTCAGATCCAACTTAGAGAAATATTGTGCTCCATGCAATTCATCTAATAATTCCTCTACCACTGGTATCGGAAACTTATCCAGCACTGTCGCTTGATTGAGAGCTCTATAATCGACACACATCCGCCACGTAGCGTCTTTCTTTTTGACCAATATGACCGGACTTGAAAATGGACTTTTGCTATGCCGAATCAGTCCCAAAGTCAGCAACTCGTGCACCTGTCTTTCGATTTCCTCCTTCTGCGCATGTGGGTATCGGTATGGTCGCACACAAATAGGATTATCAGAAATTAACAAAATCCTATGATCGTATGCGCGGACCGGAGGCAAAGCCGTAAGAGGCTGAAAAACAGTAGAATATTGAGAGAATAAACTGCTAAGTGCGTTCCCTTGTGCTTCAGTCAAATCAGTCAACACCGGGGAGGGAGAGATCACAGCCTGTGAAGCATCCAACGCAGAAAAACCCGATGTGGTAGAAGGTTGTAACCATTGATGTAGGGCTGGAGAAGACACTTGATGCAGCCCAATCCCATATAATTGTACCAACTGCCCCTGATGCACAAATTTCATCCAAGCGTTGTGCCAATCATGAGTGACCTCTCCTAAAGATTGCAACCAAGACATTCCTAAGATAAAATCCAAGCCCCCCGTATCCATGACCAAAGCTGTGACTCGAAACACACAATTTCCCACCGTAATTGGCAAGTCCACGCATTGTTCTGTGACTAATAACACATGACCATCTCCCAATTTGATATTAATTCCCGGAATTGGAGTAATCTGGAGTCCCAGAAAAGTAACCAACCTCCGGGACACAAAATTGTGGGAAGCACCACTATCCACCAAAATACAAATGGTGATCCCCTGCAATTCCCCTTCAAACTTAAGGGTATTCGCCCCTCCCTGAGCTGCAAACACACCCCCTACATCCAACGACATACACGTCCTACCAACTACCTCCGATGGAGGTTCCTCCTCAGTAGGAGAATCCGGACCCAGCGAACAGAATTCCCCGGTCGAAGAATCATACTCGTCCTCACCGAGCAACAAGACTCTCAGCTTCCCTTCCGGACACTTATGAGCAGGCTCGTACTGCTGACCGCATCGAAAACACAACCCTTTTTTACGGCGTTCCTCCCATTCCGAACGTGATAAGGAACGCAGTCCCCGGTCGCGGGGAAACGGGGAGGTCAGTTCACTCGACGGCACCCCCAATTTCCCAGAAGAAAAAGACCGAGAAATATCGCCCCGGCCTATTACCCCTTTGTCCACAGTCTTCGATGGGCTGGAAGACTTGGGCTCAGAACGGCCCAAATTCGAAAACCCATCTGTAGGAGCATAACCCGACGATCCAAAACGTTGCACATAACGGAACCAGGAGGCAGTGTCGGAGCTTCCCGTTGGCCGGAGCATCTCTGCCACATCCTTGGCTAAATACATCGCATCCAACAACGACTTGGGACGATGTAATCGAACCCATTTTTTGACATCAGAGCGTAAACCCGCCACAAAATAACCCAATGACTGAGAATCGGGAAGGCGAGGTACCAATGATAACAGATATTCGAAATCATCAATGTAATCGTATATGGACTCACCTTGCTGGATGGTAGCTAGCTGCTCGTAAGGATTGTGGATCGATAGCCCGCTAAACCGGCGCAACAGTTCACTTTGAAAATCCTCCCAGGAGAGAGCTTCATTAACTTGTGTCAAAATGGTGAACCAATGTTGGGCAACTCCCACCATGCTCAATTGAGCCAATCGCAACCGGACATCCGCCGGGGTCGAGTTCAATTCGAAGTATAGCGAGGCCTTCTGAATCCAACCCTGAGGATCGAAGCCAGTGAACTCCGGTAATTTGACCTTCTTCACCGCCCACGGAAGACCCCCAGCCACCTCATCACCGGACGTACCCACCGGTCGACCCACAGTTGGCCGAGTCCCGGAGGATTCCCCACCGCTGCTGAGACCCGAAACCCAGAATCCATTGGAGATTTCTTCTGCTGCTTCATCCAATCCAAAACCACTTTACGAAATTCAGCCGATTCCCCTCTATCAATTTCCAACGACTGCAAGGCAGTCTTGATATCAGAAACATCAGATTGAAGTTGTTTAATCTGGATGTCCTGAGCATCTAACCGCGAATTGGTGCGAGTTTCCATCGAAGAAGAAGAACGAATAGAGTCGCCGGAAGCACAATCGAACCCAGAAACGAACGGCAGGTCGACGGCAAGGTCGGACCAATGATAGTAAACGACTACCAATTCAATCAATTAACGCTACTAGAACACTCAATCAATTACTCAAAAGATAGAATGATGAAATTGAATGATCAAACAAACAGAGAACAAAATCCAGGGAAAACCCTCTCTCCTAAAAAGGAGCCTCTAACAACTTTCTTACTCGATACGTCACACTTTCCTTATTCTGATTACATATACTAACCCATTTCCATAACTAGTCCCTAGCCACTTTCTAGTTTATCTTTCTTACCCCTTCTAGAATAAACATATAACAATTTAGGATTAGTATTATCAAACACATTTGATGGATTCTCATCAATGCACCACTGACTTCCAGCAACCAGCACTGTTGACAGACAAGTGGTGAAGCATACGTCTTTGCCATATGTTATACTCATTCCTCACAAGCATCGGAGGCTTGGTTGAGGAACCAGTATTGTGAGGATCATTTGTTGGTGTAGTCATCTCAGTTATTAGTCAAACTCAAGTTTAAACAAAACAAATTTAGCTCAAAACCACCAGAGAACCTCAAGTTTACGGCCAGAAACAGCAGAATCTCTCTCTTCTACAGCTAATTCTTGCAAATTGCTAATTCGATCAAGCGTAGAGATCAAAAGAGCAGTTTCAAATGATCAATAGTGAAATCGATCAATGATTAACCTGCTCTGATACCATTTGACAAGATCTCAGCCTTTAGTTTGATCAATTAGATTGTGTTCGCAGTGGATTTAGCATGATAATTAGCAATTAATGCAAGAACATAAGGAATATTGCATGTAAAGTAAATGTAGAGAGAGAATAATTCTACATAAAAGGAATAATATTCTGTTTATTTCACATGTTTCGGCGTGGAATACAATCAGGTCACTGCCCTTTTATAGGCAAATGACCCATACTGTTGTCAGATTCCACTGACATTAAACAGTTATTTAACTAACTACTGATAGAACACAACTACTGAAGATGTCACAACAGCTGACATCTTCTTACAAAATTTCCTAAGTGTTCTACCTATTACAAGTACTGAAAGGGAAACTACTACAACGACTGAAGAACAAACTCTTCAGTCGTTTACAACTACTGAACTATAACAGCTGAAGAACAAACTCTTCAGCTGTTTGTACAAACTACTGAAAAGAAAAACATAAAACTACTGAAAGCAAAAACCATCACAACAACTGAAGAAGACTTCTTCAGCTGTTGTGACAAACTCTGAAGCTTCAGCACTTTGGTCTTCAGACTTTGATCTTCAGATGATTCATCAGCTGAAGACTTCAGTAGTTGTCTTCAGCTAATGTCTTCAGTCGTTGTCTTTAGACTTTGTGTATCAGCAGTTGATCTTCAGTTCTTCAGTTCTTCAGACTTTGATCTTCAGCACTTGTCTTCAGTACTTGAAGTCTTCAGTACTTGTGTTTATCAGTACTTTAGACTTCCGTACTTATCTTCAGTACTTTGGGATCTTCAGCTGTTGTACTTCAGATCTTTGAACTTTAGCTGTTGATTCTTCAGACTTTGTCAAACTGCTGATGAAGGTCTTCAGCAGTTGTTGTGATGTCATGTGGGACTTAGAGGTTTTCCTGATCTTGGCCCATTGGTTCTTTTGGTCCAACAGGGTGATAGTTAATCGTTTGATTAAGAGTGCTCACTTCCTACCGATCCGAGAGACGTATTCTTCTGAGAGGCTCGT
Organism: Flaveria linearis; assembly: GCA_024085815.1. Taxonomy (NCBI): domain Eukaryota; kingdom Viridiplantae; phylum Streptophyta; class Magnoliopsida; order Asterales; family Asteraceae; genus Flaveria; species Flaveria linearis. The sequence continues at coordinate 35,158,559 of CM044012.1, forward strand.
GGGTCTATTTATCAAGGAGATTGTAGCTCGTCACGGTGTGCCGGTGTCTATTGTGTCTGATCGCGACACTCGGTTTACATCCAAGTTTTTGAAGAAATTCAACGATGCTATGGGGACGAGACTACATATCAGCACGGCTTATCATCCTCAGACTAACGGTCAGTCTGAGAGGACGATCCAGACACTTGAGGACATGCTTCGAGCGTGCGTGATCAATTTTGGAGGAAGTTGGGATGACCACCTTACGAGATGCTATATGGTAGAAGATGTAGGACACCCGTTTGCTGGGGTGATATTGGTCAGAAGGAGTTAGGGAGCATTGAAGTGATTGAGGCTACGACAAAGAAGCTCGAAAAGATCAAAGCCTTCATGAAGGCAGCTAAGGATAGACAGAAGTCGTATGCTGATAAGAGGCATAGACCGATTGAGTTCCAAGTGGGCGATAGGGTTATGTTAAAGGTCTCACCTTGGAAAGGTATCATTCGGTTTAGAATGCGGGGCAAGTTGAGCCCAAGGTATATAGGGCCTTTCTGAATCATTGCTCGAGTAGAAGAGGTGGCCTATAGGTTGGAACTACCAGATGAGTTAAGTGGAATTCACCCGACATTTCATGTATCTTACCTGCGGAAGTGTTTAGCAGATGAGGATATGATTGTACCACTGGGGGAGATCAAAGTGGATGAATGGCTCAATTATGTGGAGCAACCAGTGGCGATCATCGATCATAAAGAGAACAGGTTAAGGAATAAGGTGGCCCCTCTTGTACGTGTACAGTGGGAGCACAGGAAGGGATCCGAGTCTACATGGGAGATTGAAGGAGAGATGAGGCAGCATTACCCTCATCTATTTGAAGAATAACAGGTTTCGGGGACGAAACCTATATGAGGGGGGTGGACTTATAACACCCGGTTATTTTTTAAGATATAAAGAAAAGAATAAAAGTAAAGAAAAAAAAAAAAAGCTATGACACCCAAGTTGAAGGACTAAAAGTGTCAAAAAGGACAAAAGTTTTAAAGTTGGTGAATAAAGGTGATGGTCGCCCATATTGCCTGTGCACACTTTTTCTCATTCGGATTTAGAGAGAGAAACAACAGGGAACTTGAAATTGTAGAGAGAAAGAAGAAAAATTCAAAGTTTTTGGTAAGAAATCTCGAATTTATGATGCTTTAGAAGTTTCTAGTCTCGGTTATGTGCTTATACATATGATTGTGTGTTCGGGTGTGTGTGTGTGTGGGTTTCAGGTGCTAGAACCGTCTAGGAAGCTCAAAGAAGGGTATCAAACCCGAAAACAAACTAAGGTGAGTTCTAGAATCACCTTTTTAATATGTTTTTAACAATTTTGGGGCTGGAAAATGCATGTGTATGTGTCTTTATAAGATTATGTATATACCCGTATGTGTGTGTGAATGAGTATGTGGATGGGTGTATGTTTTGGGGGTAAATGATGTGATGAATATGATTATGAATGTATTATGGTGCTTAGAATGTTAGTACTAAGCATATAATTTGATTTAGGACAAATTTGGGGCTGATTTATGTCGTTTAAGTACAAAGGAGATGCCCAACCGCCTAAACAGTACCCCAACTGTCTGAAATTTGCCTTAGAAAATGCTAAGTAAGCCATACGTCTAAACAGGGTCCAACCGTCTGAGTAGTACCCATGCGTCTGGGATTTCCCCCAAACGCCTAAGTGCCCATGCGTCTAAGTCAGGCCCATACGTCTGAATAGTGCCAAACCGTCTAGAATATTGCTCAGGATGACTAAGTGCAGGGCCAAACGTCTGAATAGGGTCCATGCGTCTAAAAAGGCCCATGCATCTTAGTGAAAAATGGCTAAGTGTAGACCCAACCGTCCGAATAGTGCCCAACCGCCAGAACAGGGCCCATGCGCCCAACACTTGGAATTTATTTTCAGGAATTTTACAAGAGTCTGTGCAATTAGGGTTTGAACAATGTTTGACTATGGTTAATAAATGCTTAATTCCAAGCATAATCATGACTGTTCTCATGATTCCTTATTATTATCATTATCATTATTGTTAACCTTATTTTTATTGTTATTAATATTATTATTATTGTTATTAATATTATTATTATTGTATGGCATTATGTGGTATGTTTATGATCAAAACAGAAAGAATTATCATTAATAAAGAGAAAGATTAATGATGAGGAAAAGTGGAGCGTAAATGAATGAATGAAAGTCTTGCAAGCAAATGTATAGAGGTGCATGACCTTGTTGTCGTTAGCTCAACTGTGATGCGAGTTAGCTACCCCGAAGGATGCACACAGGGTCAATCATTGAGACTGGCAATGAGGTGAGCGACCCTATGGTCATAACAGACTCAGATATAGTGCAATCATTAAGATTGCTAATGAGGTGAGCGACCTTGTTGTTGCAAAAGACTCGGATAACGTGCAATCATTAAGATTGCTAATGAGGTGAGCGACCCTGTTGTCGCAAAAGACTCGGAAAGATAATGATTAAAGTACGAAATGAACGAATGATGAAGATAATAATGATATTACCTAAGTGTACGTATGATGTGTGTTCACATGCAAAAGTAAAGAATGGTTCTTAAACGAAAGTAAAGTATGTTTTATTATAAAACTAGGATTCACTCAGCAACGCTGACTTTTATGCATTTTTCAGTTGGCAGGTAAAATGTTGCTGAGGATGGCACGCGATAATACTGTTGTTTTGTAATGCAATTGAACAATTATTTTGTAACTTGATTAACTCATGATGTATTGCCTAGCAACAGTGTTTATAATAAAATGAATGGCTTTTGTTAAAATAATTCTGCTGCCTAAATTTATAATATGTAACGTTTTATGTAATTATTGCTGTGAATGACAAACTTTGAGGTGTCCGGGGACGGGGCCTTACATATTATTAACACTGATAACTTATGTTTAATGTAGGTGGAGATATATGATGCTAAAAGGTGGACATCAAAACAAGCATATAAGTTTGCTAGACTAAACGAGCAGTTATGGTAGGAAAAGTCAGCAGGGCATTATGATGAAAAAGGATATGTGCTAAAATGGTATATCATCACAACTGAATCATGCTTAATTTGTTAAATGAACGTTTTTATGCAGTCCAAAGGTCTCAATGTTTTAAAAAAAGATATAAATTGCTTAATGAAAACTAACAAGAGAATTGTTAATCTACGCATTATCCTTAGATAGCTTACTAAATATAACGTTATGGTTGAAATTGCATATGAATAAAAATATAATTAATAAAACATTAATATCATTGTTTTAGAAGTTACATTTATAAAAGCAAATCTTTCTTAATTTATTGAAAAACAATTTTTATTCTCACAAGGAATTAAATAATATTATTAGTATTTAATATAGTTATTTAATAGGAGATAGAAGCGGGAAAATTTAAATTACATGATCTAGAATTGTGTCAATTGTCATCTTAAAACCTTCTTTTATTGTAATAAATAGATATAACATGAAATCTAACAGTTGGTAGTTTAGTTAACTTTGTGTTTATGTATCTATTTTTTTGTAAGGATGGACAAATGGGCTAAAACTGAACTGGGAACCAAATGGAGAGGCAAATGGGAGAATAAATTTCTTGGCTGTGTTGGTTCTTTTCAAGGAGAGACATGGCAAGTAATTCCTACTATGGTTGATATTAGATAACATGGGCAAAGGGATCTTCTAGGTGTTGGTTCTTTTCTAGGATAGACATGACAAATAATTCCTACTGTGGTTGATATTAGATAAACATGGGCAAAGGGATCCAGAAGACGAGAAATTTGTACGTATAAGATTTAAAACAAAGCAATATCCAAGGTCTGCATAGGATGTTCAGCTCTTGGTTAAACTACTAGAAAATGTAATCGCTCTTCGGGATGAATTGTTGGGATTTATTGTCGTCACACGCAGGTTTCATACCAGTTTTGGTTTAAAGTGAAAAGGAGAGGTCACCCGCACCAACACGCGGGGGCACACTTCTAGTTATTAGTAAAGAGGCTAATGACCAACCATCTTATTTGAATGATTTAATTTATTCTATTAACACTTAATTTTTTTTATATTTTCTATTCTTGTCCTTTGTGATAAAAACTATGGTAGATCCACAAGTAGGAAATCAACACCAAATAATTTTGCCAAATGTGTCTTTTGAAGCTTAGGAGTACACTATCGAGTAGTTGTTGCAACTCTCCTAGGCTATGTGATACGTGTTCCTGCTTCTGTTTCTATTAATCAAGTCTGACGCTAACATTGTTGTCTTTCGCAGGAAGCATGCATGGTGAGTACAAAACCGTTGGGTATGAATATCAAATGCCTTATCTATACTCACAACCACACTTCACATACCAGCAAAATGTTATACACCCGAATGTATTTGGTTACCTACTTAATGTCTCAATGCAACTACCCATGACAATACTTCACCAGTCAAGCGCCAGTGAACTAACTAGCTACAAACAGTGAGCAGATCACACAAGGAACTTTGGAGGCCTAGAGATAGTCAGATTCTAATGAGATGTTTCACCCAAAGAAAAATGAAGATGCTCACAAATGTGAAGACATATATATGACGACATTGATGATCCAGAAGATCAATTACAGATAATAACAGGAACAGCTGATGTTGAATGTTGTCATATGTTCATGCACATATTAGTAGGTTCGGTTCAAGGCGAAATTAGTTCAATAGCCTTCTCAAAAGAAGCATTGGCGCCTTTGATGATTTGGATATATAACTAGCTTTGTAGAGAGGTGGTTACTACAACATGATGAAAATGGAAGACCCAAACGTGATATTCTCCGAGGAATTGTACACTTAGCAAGCTCTATCCTTGTACTAGCTAACGCACCTACATGATGAACACCAAGTAAAACCTTTAGTTTAGCGGTGAGAGAAGTTAATGCAAGTACAAATCAAATAACCTTAAGGTAGCATTTGGTTTGCAAGAATGAGGGACGAAATGGAATGAACTATTCAAGCATTATTCTCCGATGATCTACCACCACCACTGTCACACCCCGACCGATGGCAGAATCATCGAAGAGGACAAATGTAAATCGATTGCTTATAGCACATGGTAGTAATTGTGTTGAAAATACTACTAAATGTAAAGTTCATTAAATAACACTAAATAAATAATTCATTACAATTAAACAATGATCTAAATAAACATAGCAAAAGTCTTTTATTAATCAAGGTCCAAGTCCTATATGAGCATGAATAAGTGCTCTAATTAGCAGGTAACTAGATACATGATTGATATACATATATATAGATTGTTTAAACTGATCGAAAACAATTAATTCACATGACAATGTCAAAACTTCTAACGCAATAGTATAATATAAAAGATAAACCAAGCACAATCAAACCAAATGATTAAATTCACCCGGTCCGCAGATGAAACCTCATGATTGATTGATTGACTCTAGTTCCAATCGATCACCACTCAAATATTCATATGGGATGGGTTTATCAAACCAATAGATCTATCATCACCACTTAAATAATCATATGGAGTGGATTTTTAAACTAATAATTTTCTCACGGTTTTAACCTAAGGAAATGTGTGATAATAATATGATTAAAGACTAAATATGGATTAAGGTTTTAATTAGGATTTAAGTTTAACAAATAGTTTTAAAATAATGTAATTAACTTTGTTACATAATTTAATTAAATAAAATAGAATAAATTGATTAAATGATTAAGATTAAAAATGATAATGAATCATTAGTGAAATTGAATAAATTAAATACTAGTGGGAAGCCCGCGTGATGCGGCGGATAGAATTTACAAGCTTTAGATACGGGTGTTTGTTTCATTATTAACAAAACTGAATTTACTCAAATGCCAGGACTTGATCACCCTAAAACTTAAACCCATGGAAAAATCACACTTAATTAAAATCGCACTTACTCTTGAAAAATCACTATCTTTTGTATTTCTTTTAAAGTCAAACAACCCACTTGCAACTATGCTAAAAAGAATAGTAATAAGTCTCAAATGAAGAGAACTTGAAGACGGTTTGATGATTTAACTTGAAACCATATTAGATCATTTAAAGAACAATAAATTTTTTAAATATAATTATTAGAATAAATACAACACACTATAGTAAAAAAATTTGTGTATCAATGATTCTGCCACTAATTAGAGCCACTAATTTATTGTTAGACATTTTAAGAAACATACCCTTCATAGCCTACAAAGCTTCCATCCATGCAATTCGATCATACATTTTGTTCCCCTTTAAATGTAGCATTTTTGTGATCTAATAGTTGTAAAATGCTAACCAACACATTTGCTTACAAAATGAAATCATAATTTATCAAGATACGAAGCATTTCATGAACAACGTACATGCATACAATTGTCACGTGGCATCTATGTTCTATAGCTTTAACATAATAACATTTTCGAATATACTGTTATCCACATAATAGACTGAGAAGATTTCCCCTCTAAATAGGTTTAGGCACACCATCACATGTACATCAATAGGATACACATATGACAACTTTATAAAAGCATACATTTTATCATAAAGTTGTTCAAGCAATTTGTGCACATCACACCTTCACCAATACATCAATAAGATACTCAAAATACAACTTTACTCAAATACATATTTTATCATCAGGACAATTCAAGCATTTTATGGTTAGGAAAACCTACCAAATATATAAATTATACCGACGATCAAATAAAGCAAAGGATGATAAACATATGATGGTTGATCTAAATACTTCAATAAGGCAAAGGATGCCTAAACATTTGGTCTTAAATTAGGCGTGTCCATACATATCTATACAGATTCTTAATTGCAGGATCGGGTGAAGGGTTAGCACTTACAACACAACAACACAATGAGGAGAGTGTATTAGAACACTTAACAGATCAAATGGGGAACCGGTTATGATGATGCTATGAACACACGAGTAACTTCAGAAAGAAAAGATAACAACACAAGTGGTTGGTTTTCAAGGATGTTGTATATTGCTTCTCAAATTCAAGTTACAAGTATTCAGCATACATACATTACAAGACTTTGAGATACTATAAATACAACCTACAGACGGCCATACTTTGTAGGCCAGCTGGATACACGAATTAGACAACACAATCCATGTAGAGTCAATAGGCAGATTTGCCTTTTGGCTAGTGACTATGACATGCCATAGCTCACATCCTAATATATTACAAAAAGGATAAAGGTACATAAAGTAGAAAGGTTTGACCCAAGACCTCAATGTACAGTTTTCCTAAAGCATGGACCTTTTCACCAACTCATACAAGTTGGTGACCAACCAGAGTGGGCAGCGGCAAAGTGGTTCAGCTTTGCAGAAAAAGTACATCAGATAAAGCATGTATAATAAAAGTCTTCGGAAGAATCTGTCTTGGTTTCTTGGCTTCAGCAGACTTTGTCTTGAAGCTAAGAAAGACTTTATTTCTGGCTTCTGAAGATATTGGTCTTGGCTATGAAAGATTTTACACTTGAAATGATCCTGAATTGGTGTAAAACTTTCATAGCAATACTACTTCATGTTCTGTGCAGCATGCAGGAGGACTTGATCATTTCATAGAACTACTGAAAGAAGAACTGTCATAACTACTGAAGAACACTTCTTTAGTTGTTGTGATAACTACTGAAGAAGGATCATCACAACTACTGAAGAATACTTCTTCAGCTGTTGTGATAACTACTGAAGAAGGATCATCACAACTACTGAAGAATATTTCTTCAGCTGTTGTGATAACTACTAAAAACTGTCTTCAGACTTTGTCTTCAGACTTTGTCTTCAGTTGATATCTTCAGTTGATGTCTTCAGCTGATGTCTTCAGCTGTTACCTTCAGCTGTTGTCTTCAGCTGATGTCTTCAGCTGTTACCTTCAGCTGTTGTCTTCAGCTGATGTCTTCAGCTGTTGTCTTCAGCTGATGTCTTCAGCTGTTACCTTCAGCTGTTGTCTTCAGCTGTTGTCTTCAGCTAATGTCTTCAGCTGTTACCTTCAGCTGTTGTCTTCAGTAGATGGTTTCAAAAGTGTTTTGGCTGCATCAGACTTCTAGGAATCCTTACAAACTCCCCCTAGGCTGATGCTACCAAAACACTTGAGGATATTCAGCAGCTCACTGTCTTCCTGATGCAAGAGGAGCCATTTGAATTGGAGATGATTTGGCTTTCTCTTCTTGCACTTCCTTAGGATGTTCTGATTCATCCTGAGGTTCAGAGGAGGTTGATTTTGACTTCTTCTTCTTCTTTGCATCAGATTTAGAAGCCATTCTCTTCTTCCTCTTTGCCATCTTTTACTGAGAAGACTGGCCTGCAGCACCTTGTAGATTAGTTGTGTCTTCCTCAGTTGGGTGTTCCTCCCTCACAGGTTTAGAAGGAGAGGGAGTTTGACCCTGTTGTGGGTCAGATGTTGTGGCTAGCCTTTGACCTTGCTGTTGATCAATAGTTGAAGAGGCTGGCCTATGACTCTGCTGTGGATTAGAAGAAAAAGTTAGAGGTTCTTGTTTGAGTTGTCTTTTTTTGTTCCAACTTAACCTCTACTTGAGGTAGAGCTTGACTTGTAGGAGTGTGCAAGTCAGCAAGCTCTCCACTCTTGATCTTCTGCTTGATCACCCTGATATGCTCATCCAGAGTAGATAAAGACATAGGGCCAAGTCTCCTTCCAGAGAATCCATTCAGCTTCAAGAAGCTCATAATTCTTTGTCTATCATCAGACTTTTTCAAGTTTTTCTGAATGAGAGGTCTTGACTTAGCAGCTTCTTCCCTTATTTTCTTTTTGTTAACTTCTGTTCTTTGAGTACTTGAAGTTCAAGTTGTTTGAGATACTCAAACTCAATGTACTCAAAGGACAAAGGAAGAAGTGCTTCTGCCTGGTAGAAGCCTGTGGCACTCTGGTAGTCTATCATTCTTTGTTTATTTGTTTCTTTATCTACCTGAGGTTCTTGTGTAGCAGCCATAGCCTCTTGCATAGGACTTTCTTGAACTGGCGAGAGAGTAGGAATATGCTTGTATAATCTTTGTTGTCTTTTCTTCTCTTAGATCTCAAGAAGAATTCTTGCATCTTCAGCTTCCTTCCTTTCTCTTGACATTTCCATGTCAGCCAAATCATTTAATTCCTCTAAGGGGAGAGATATAATCTCATCTATGTCATAGTTCCTGGTCTGTAAGTAAGTAATCCTGACTGCCCTTAACTCATCATTTTGAGTGTTTGGTCTGTGAGCAGCCCTGATTGCAGCTTGCATGAAGCTTGAAGACCCAGTGGAACTTACTCCCCTTAACTTCCTCTTTCTCTCTTTTTCCTCCTCCTCAATCTCCTCAGGGGTTAGAACCCTTTTCCTTTTGTCACCCACAGACCTTTATGACACAGGGTGGAGAGAGCTTTGGCCTTCATTGCTTGGTGTAGCATCCAAACTCTGGCCAGAGAGAGACTGTGATACACCTTCACCAGCAGGTGTTTCACTGAGGGGTTGAGTTGCTGAAGTAGATGTTGTGGTGACAGGTGTTTCAATTTCTGTCACTTCATCAGTTGACTGTAAGACAGGACTTTCAGGCTCTATCACTGGGCCTTCAGTCAAGGTTTTCCCTTTGAAGCTGATCTCAGGGTCTGCCTCAACATCCAGTTGACCAATGATATTACCTGATTGCCTTGGTCTATCTTCTTCAGCTTCTTGCCTTGATACACCCTCCCCAAAAAGACTTTGAAACAAGCAGTCTAGGATGTTCACATCAATGTGAACTTGAGGAGGTTGCTGAGTAGGAACAATTACAAGAGAGGATGGTGAGTCCTCAATGTCCATACTCCTTGAAAAACTCCCAGGGTCTGTGATTGTAGTGACTTTCTCCCCCTTTTTGGTAGCATCACCTTCTTGTATAGGTGAGCTAGGAGTTAGGTCAGCCACATCCTCAGGTTCTTGTGTTCCTGGTTGAGCTCTTCTTAAAGGTCTCTCAACTAGTTTTTCCTTAAGATAAGATATCTCAAGTTGCTGATCATTGACCCTACTTTGTAAGGTAGTCACTTGAAATTCAAGATGACTAACCTTTGAGACTAAGTAAGTGCATGTTTGTGTCAGTTGTTGCACTTTTAGTCTTAGATTCCCCTCATATTTATCAGAAGAATCATGGGGGGATGAGAGAATTGGACCTAGATCCTCACTCTTATCACCAGCATGGGGTTCTTGGCTGCTGGATTTCCTCTGCTCATTGACAGCCTCAGATGAAGTGTTAATGGGCTGAGTTGCCATGGTTGAGGTCTTAATGATGTAATCACTTGCAAAAGTGAGAGCCTCTTCCATATGGATCCCCTGAACAAGTTTAGAAGGACCCACCTCAGCAATGGGTGACTGATGTGGGATAGACATAGGTAATTCAGAAGCACTCCTCTCTCTTTAAGTAGGGAGGGATAGAGAGATTCATGATGCTTACTGAAGCCTAGGTCCTCATCAGTATAGAATTCAAGGTTGGGAATTTGGGTATTTAAGTCCAAAGGCTGGGGATGGTAACTGTCCCCTGAAGGTTTTTCACTTGAGTGTTGAGACTCAGAGTGAAGGCTTAAGGCATTTTGGCTTATGAGCTCATCAGGCTGATCATGAGGAACATCAGCACTGATTCTTGAAGAGATGGGAGTGGTTTGCTCCTTAGGAGAAGTGGGAGCTCTAGTATCCGCTTCTTCCTGTACAGGTGAGTATATGGGGACCTGCACAGACTCAATAGCTTGAGCAGGGGTTCATTTAGATTTTCTTTGGTAGGTGAGGATGATTTGTGGCTGTTTTGGTGGTTGAGATGTAAAAGGTGTGGGTTCAACACTAGCTTGTGTTGCTAGGTTGTCACCTTGAGCAATGAGCTCTAACATTTTAGAGACCAAGGCTGTTTCTACCCCTAAGAAGCCTACAGTTGGATTCTTCATAATCTTAAAGATGCCTGGCTTCATCTGTCCCAATTTAAGAATAGTATTTGTTTCCCTCAACTGTGATCCAAGTTCATAGTTGAGAATGTGTTGAACATATCTAGGAAACACATAGTATTCTAAGGAGTCCAAGTTAGCAAGCAAGTTTGTGTAAACAAATTGTGAGTACCTGAACTTGACCCCTTGTACCATTCCATGAACTATAAAGGAGAGATCCTCAGGAATCTGGTCCCACCCACCATGCTTGTTGGATAAGCTGTGAATCACTACATGGAGTAGGTATTTCTACTGGAATGAGACCTTCCCTTTCCTAAAGGTCTTTACAGAGAAATCTCCCTCATAGCCCATCTGCTCAAAGGAATAGTTGACAGCTTCCTTTGGGAAAGACAGTTCACCTTCTTCATCATCCAGCTGAAGATGGGTTTTGATGATGGCTGGAGTGATAAAGACTGTCCTCCCCTGCACTGTGGCAGACAATGCCTTCTCCCCATCCATAATAACCTCTTGACATGTCCTCCAAAAATCAAGCAGGTGATCCTCATAAAGAATAGGATCAATGGTGAGTGAAGTGTAGTAGTTGGATAGAGCAAGAAAACAGCAAACCTCTGAGAAACTATCATCTTTCTCAGAGTGCAACAAGGCAACTTGATTGTGCTGCCTATGGAATTGCATGGAGAAATTTGGGTTGTTTCTGTTTGGAATGTTGGCCATTTTGAAAAGCTTTAAGGATGAAGAAAGGTGAAAAGCAAAAGTGGTTTCAGAGAGATCAAATTTGAGATATGGGTGAATTTTGGAGCAGGTAGAGGAAAGAGGTGTAAACCGTTGGATATTTGTATGAATTTGGATTTGGGACAAAGTTAATGAAAAAGGATAAACTTTGAAATCCATTGTGTTGGTCCCACCTCTGAAAAGTAGTTTGCTTTTTGCCCAAAAAGTAGTTTTCTTGGAATTCTAAGAAATCTTCCAAAGATAATTTATCTTCAGAAGTTTTGACCATAAAGGGTATTTTGCTTCTGAAGTTTTAACCAGAATGCTTCCAAAGGCAAATTTTGCCTCCAAAAATATTTCAAAGATTTTGAGGAATTTTGCAACTTGTGTAAAATTCTAAAAAATCTAAGGAATATCCTAAAAGAATTTTCTTCCAAAGAGAAACTGGGGCTTATTATGGTGATAGAATAGACAACATAGAACACACATAGTTTTAGAAATAATATGATTAAGTTTTTAAGAAAAGCTATTCAAAGTTGATCATCCCAATAGCTGATATAAGATATTTAAATCTCTGTTCATCAAAGGCTTTTGTGAACAGATCAGCATATTGTTCATCTGTATGAACTTTGATTAGTTTGATTAATCCCTTTTCAAAATTATCTCTAATCAGATGATACCTGATGTTGATGTGTTTAGTTCTTGAGTGCTGCACTGGATTTTCTGTGATTGAGATAGCACTGTTGTTGTCTATGTGAATGGGAGTCTCTTTGAAGTTGAATCCATAGTCTAGCATCTGATTTTGAATCCAAAGCACTTGAGCACAGCAGCTTGCAGCAGCAATGTATTCAGCCTCAGCAGTTGATGCAGATACACAGGATTGTTTCTTGTATTGCCAAGAGACTATCCTTCCACCAAGAAATTGACATCCCCCTGATGTACACTTTGCAGTCATATTGCATCCACCATAATCACTATCTGTATATGCATACAGATTGAAGTCAGAATTTTTAGGATACCAAAGGCCAAGAGATGGGGCTCCTTTAAGGTATCTTAGAATTCTTTTGACAGTGGTTAGGTGTGACATCTTGGGGTTGGCCTGATATCTTGCACAGATGCAAGTGGCAAACATAATATCTGGCCTGCTAGCTGTAAGATACATAAGAGATTCAATCATAGCCTGTAGAGATGTTCATCAGCACACTCCCCCTCAAGATCAGGTCCAAGGGAGTGGTTTCTAGCTATGGGTGTCTTAGCAACCTTACATTCAGTCATGTTGAACCTTTTAAGTATGTCTTGCACATACTTTGACTGATTTATGAAGATACCATTGTCAACCTGCTTCACTTGAATCCCTAGAAAGAAATTGAGTTCCCCCATGGCACTCATTTTAAATCTATCCTTCATCAGCTTCTCAAAGTCTTTGCAGAGCTTTGGATTAGTTGACCCAAAGATTATATCATCTACATATACTTGAACTAGCATTATGTCATCTCTTGTTTCTTTGATGAAGAGAGTTCCATCAATGGTACCTCTTTTGTAGCCATGCTGACAAAGATACTGAGATAGAGTCTCATACCACTTTCTTGGTGCCTGATGTAGCCCATAGAGAGCTTTGTCAAGATTGCAGACATAATCAGGATGATCAGGATCTGCAAAGCCAGGTGGTTGTTTGACATACACCTCTTCATCAATCACTCCATAAAGAAAAGCACACTTGACATCAAGTTGATAGACCTTGAAGTTCTTGGATGCAGCAAAAGCTAGGAATATCCTGACAGCTTCAAGTCTTGCTACTGGAGCAAAGACATCAGTGTAATCAATTCCTTCTTCTTGAGTATACCCTTGAACAACTAGTCTAGCCTTGTTCTTGATGACAAGTCCTCTATCATCCTTCTTATTCCTGAAGATCCACTTTGTACCTATGGTAGTCTTCCCATGAGGAAGAGGACATAGATTCCAAACCTTTTGTCTCTTGAATTGAAGCAACTCCTCTTGCATAGCGTCAACCCAACTTCCATCCTTTAGATCTTCATCAATCTTCTTTGGCTCTATTTGGGATAAGAAACAAGAGTGAAGACAGATATTTGCATTATGAGACTGTCCTCTTGTTCTTACACCAGTACCAACATCTCCAATGATGTTTGTAGAGGGGTGAGACTTGTGGATCCTTAGTTGAGGGATCACATCAAGTTGTTTAGACAGATCCAAATTAGAAAAATTCTGATCTGGCAAGGAGGATTCACCCTTTACAGCAACACTCCTATCAAGATTAACTTGATCCAATGAGTGTATGACATCATTGAGATTTTCTTCAATGGGATGGTTCTCAGCATCAAGAAATTCTTGATCACTGTCAGCACCACCATGTTCTCTGACATTTGAAGTTTCTACATTTGAGTTCTGTGCCTCAACACTGGAAGATGAAGGCAACTCAGATGTATCAGCAGGATGTGTCATTGATGTGCTGGTAGAAGTTTCATTTGTAGGATTAGTTACCACTGGAGCTGGAGATATGTTGCTTGAAGATCTTCTCAGCTCAATTCTTGGATCAGGATCACCTGTAGGTAATATATCTGTGGTTCCTGAAACATGCTCACAAGATTTGTTAAAACAGTTGGTAACTAAATCAAGATCAAACAGCACATCAATTTCACACTGGGTGTGTGTTCATTAAAAGTCACATTGGCTGACTCCTCAACTACTCTAGTTCTGAGATTGTATACTCTATAAGCTTTAGCTATAAGCTTTAGCTTGAGAAGAGTATCCAATGAAGATCATCTGATTTCTCACAAACTTGGCTAATTTTTGGTATTCAAGATGGTGCAAGGACATCCAAAAGACCTGAGAAAACCAATGAAAGGTTTCCTCTTATGCCAAAGTTCATAAGGAGTCTTACCATGTGTCTTAACTACTAAAACTCTGTTTTGCACATAGAAGGCAGTGTTGACTGCCTCTGCCCAGAAGGTGATGGGCAGTTTAGAGTCAGACAACATAGTTCTTGCAGCTTCAATTAGTGTCATGTTTCTCCTCTCAGCAACTCCATTTTGCTAAGGGGTCCTGGGAGCACTATATTGTCTTGTAATACCCTTTTCATCACAAAATGTATCAAGTATTTGATTTTTGAACTCAGTTTGTTGATCACATCTTATGGTTTTGACCTTGTGATCACATTGATTCTCAATCTTTAAGATGAAATTCTTCTGAATCTCAGGGGTCTCATCCTTAGTTCTAAGGAAAAATACCCATGTGAATCTTGTAAAGTCATCTGTGATCACCAAACAGTAAGAGGTCCTTCCTAAACTCATTACATTGGTGGGGCCAAAGATATCCATATGTAACAAGTGTAGGGGTGTAGTGATGGAATTTCTTTCCTTAGGCTTGTGAGATACCTTGTGTTGCTTCCCTTTCAGGCATGCAACACAATGATCATCACTTGTAAACTCTCTTTTTGGTATTCCAGTTACCAAATCATTCTTAATCAATTTATTCATGTTCTTAAAGTTTACATGGCACATTCTTTTATGCCAAAGGAAAGATTCATCACTATTTGTTTTAGATAGAAAGCATGAAACTTCTCCTGAGGGAGATGTTTCTTGCAAATCCATCTTGTACATGTTCCCTTTCCTGGGGGCTCTAAGTAGGATGTGCTCATGAGGAATGATCACCCCGGGCTTGAGAACAATGCACTCATGCTCAGTAAACAGCATGTTATGACTCTGATCACAAAATTGAGATACACTCAAAAGATTGTATCCAAGCTCTTTGACAAAGTTTACCTTGTCAATGTTGAGCTTACCATTTGTGACCTTGCCCCTTCCAGTAATGTAACCACCTGCATCTACTCCAAAAGCAACTGGCCCTCCATCAATTCTTTCAAACTTTTGGAGTAGTGACCTATTACCTGCCATGTGCCTAGAACAACCACTGTCAATGATCCACACATTTTTGTTTGTCTGTAGTTGTTCCTGCACAAAGAGATAGCTAGTTACATTTGGAAACCCAAGCCTCATTGGTCTTGGGCTCATTTAAAACAGTTGAAGACAATGCAACAGTAATAGATCCTATGGTTGTGCTTTGAGGATCTTGAGCTGTTGTTGATGAAGAACCTTCAGTCTTTTGGTCTTTCTTTGACTTCCACACCACCTTTGGAAGTTTATACTTGACCTTCAATACTTCAGAAGCCTTTGAGACTTTAGAAGTTTTGATGACTAATCCTTCGGAAGATCTTGCCTTTACTGCAGCAAGCTTCAGTACTTTGGAAGCATTCCTTTCTTCCGAGACCAAATCTTCTTCCAAAGGCAGTTTTCCACTTGCCTTCTTCTTCATCTTGGAATTCTTGGAAGTCTCTTTGTTTATCATGTGAAGAGTACCCTTAGGATTGTATGGACAATCCTTAGCCAAATGAGAAGTGCTCTCACACATGACACACTTCAGATTCTTCTTTCCAAGAGTCTTCTTCATGGAAGAGCACTGACTTTGGTCACATCCATCTCCATCTTCACCTTTGCAGAAGCTAAGACAGTTCTTTTGGGTTGAAAACTGTTCTTGGAGTTAGATGGTCCAGGTTGTGTAGCAGTAACACATAACAGATCAGTCTTCTTCTTGTTGCTGAGATGAGTTGCACATGAACCAGATTTCATGTCATCGGTCTTAACTACTTCAAACCCTGCAGAGATGAAAACTTGTTTTTGCTTAGAGTCAAAAGTAGCCTTGATCTCTTGAGCCTTCGTTGATTTTCTTTTGGCTTTCCTGATCAAGTTCTTTCTTCTTGACTTAGTCATCCCAACAGTTTTACTCTCCTCAGAGGAATGGTGACCCTTCTCAGAATGCTTTTCTTCACTCAAACCAAACTCATTCTTCACCATCTCCTCTTCATCCTCTTCAGTCAAAGGATCTATGAAGGGAAGCTCATCTTCACAAGTTCCACACCTGGGAGATCTTACAGACAAGATGGTGTGTGGAGGAGCTATCTCACTAGATCCCAGTCCCTGCTTGTTTTGATAACACACTTTTGCATGCAAGGATGAGCATATTATGTTCTTGAAGGTATCTTCTTCAAGAACACAATTTTCTGCCTTAGCTTTGCTGATCACAAGCTCAGCTTGGTATTAAGTTAACTTAGCTATGAGATCTTTGATCTGAGTCCTGTAATTTGTTAGCTCATGTTTAAGAGTTGAAATGGTTTTCTCTAAATCTTCTATTTTAAGTTTATAGTCATTTTCAGCTCTTTTAAAATCAGCTTTCAAGATGTTTAAGGACTCAAGGTCAGATCTCATCTCTAAGTTATATGACCTGTATCTATTAACTTTAGCAATACATTCAGAAGAGCAAAGATTTTCCAATACCTTGGTTTCATCATGATCTGGCATGAGAGCTTGGTTTGGAGATGCATCTTCTATCTGAAAGCTCCAGTCAAAGCCTCCCTCTTCAACAGCAACTGCAACCTGTTGCTTTGGGTTCTCATTCTGGTGAATTTTCTCAGTGTAGTTTGGTCTGGTTTGTGTCTGGCCACCATTTGTTCTTGGTGCCTTACACTCTCTTGCAAAGTGCCCCATCTGGTTACAGTTGTAGCACTTTACCTTGCTTTTGTCCAGCCCAAACTTTCCACTGGATGTATTGCTTGGGAATCTTCTCCCAGTCCTCTTATAGAACTTCTTGGCCCCGTGAGTGAGAAGAGCCATTTGCTGAACTATCTCCATATACTCCAGATCATCTGGATGGATACAGTCCAAGTCTTCAAGAGTGAAGAGAAGGTTGCCAGAGGTTTCATCAGCTGAGACAAAGGCATAAGAAGAACTTGTCTCTTGGAAGGAACTTCCTTGAGTGTAGCTTTCTCTTGGTGTCTCTGGAAGAGTGATGAAAGGCCCTTTTTGTGAGTTGTCAGGGTATCATAACAACTAATGTTGTGGTTCAATGCATTCCCTTTCATTCACATAAAGAGCTGAACTCAGTTGGTTATTGGAGTTACCAGAGGAATTTTGCATGTTCATCTCCATCTGGAATGCACTCAGGATACCATATAACTCTGTAAGAGTAAGAGTTTTAAGATCCGAAGTTCTCTTGATCACAACACAATAATGTGTCCATAGTTTAGGAAGAGAAGACATGAACTTCCTTACTATGTCCCTGTTCTCAAGAGTTACTCCAATATCCACAAGAGTGTCCACTATCTCAACATACCTGAAGTATTGTTGAGTCAGTGTTTAACCAGCCTTGAAGGTGAAATTTTCAAACTGCTGCTTCAAGAGATCCTTCTTGTTTTCTTTAGTTTCTTTGGATCCTTCATACATGAGCTTCAGTGCTTCCCATAGATCTTTAGCTGTCTTGCACTTCTTGAAGCCTCTGTGGATAGAGTTTGGAAGAGCAGTTTGAAGACAAGTCATGGCCCTTTGATCAAGCTCTATTCTCTTCCTGTCTTCTTCTGAGTAATCATCTACATCTTTAGGGATAATACGATTACCAGTACCAGAAGTAGTGCTTGGTATAAAGGGACCGTTGATAACTGAGTCCCACATCCTTGAATCTTGACACTTGATGAAGCCTTCCATTCTTGTGCACCATGTGTCAAAATCTTCAGGAGTGATCAGTGGGGACTTGGTCATAGTACCAGTTTCCATATCAGCTTTAGAAAGAGCTACCATTTGAGTTGTTAAGTATTTTGTGTGTGTGAGGGATCTTAAGATGGTGAGATCTTATATCAAGAGCCTGGATGCTCTGATACCAAATGCAGGACCGGTGAAGGGTTAGCACTTACAACACAACAACACAATGAGGAGAGTGTATTAGAACACTTAACAGATCAAATGGGGAACCGGTTATGATGATGCTATGAACACACGAGTAACTTCAGAAAGAAAAGATAACAACACAAGTGGTTGGTTTTCAAGGATGTTGTATATTGCTTCTGAAATTCAAGTTACAAGTATTCAACATACATACATTACAAGACTTTGAGATACTATATAATACAACCTACAGACGGCCATACTTTGAAGGCCAGCTGGATACACGAATTAGACAACACAATCCATGTAGAGTTAAAAGGCAGATTTACCTTTTGGCTAGTGACTATGACATGCCATAGCTCACATCCTAATATATTACAAAAGGATAAAGGTACATAAAGTAGAAAGGTTTGACCCAAGACCTCAATGTACAGTTTTCCTAAAGCATGGACCTTTTCACCAACTCATACAAGTTGGTGACCAACCAGAGTGGGCAGCGGCAAAGTGGTTCAGCTTTGCAGAAAAAGTACATCAGATAAAGCATGTATGATAAAAATCTTCGGAAGAATCTGTCTTGGTTTCTTGGCTTCAGCAGACTTTATCTTGAAGCTAAGAAAGACTTCATTTCTGGCTTCTGAAGATATTGGTCTTGGCTATGAAAGATTTTACACTTGAAATGTTTCTGAATTGGTGTAAAACTTTCGTAGCAATACTATTTCATGTTCTGTGCAGCATGCAGGAGGACTTGATCATTTCATAGAACTACTAAAAGAAGAACTGTCACAACTACTGAAGAATACTTCTTCAGTTGTTGTGATAACTACTAAAGAAGGATCATCACAACTACTGAAGAATACTTCTTCAGCTGTTATGATAACTACTAAAGAAGGATCATCACAACTACTAAAGAATACTTCTTCAACTGTTGTGATAACTACTGAAAACTGTCTTCAGACTTTGTCTTCAGTTGATATCTTCAGTTGATATCTTCAGCTGATGTCTTCAGCTGTTACCTTCAGCTGTTGTCTTTAGCTGATGTCTTCAGTTGTTACCTTCAGCTGTTGTCTTCAGCTGATGTCTTCAGCTGTTGTCTTCAGCTGATGTCTTCAGCTGTTACCTTCGGCTGTTGTCTTCAGCTGTTGTCTTCAGCTGATGTCTTCAGTTGTTACTTTCAGCTGTTGTCTTCAGCTGTTGTCTTCAGTAGATGGTTTCAAGAGTGTTTTGGCTGCATCAGACTTCTAGGAATCCTTACATTAATTCTGTTAAGTAATGCACTTAAACATTTAGTCTCAATTGTAGACTTAAACATACATATCAATGGCTACTTTAAAGAGAGAAAAATAGTCCCATAACCATTTTGCAGCCAAAATTTTGAACCAAAAGCAAACAGGTTAGATACGTTATATGACCTTTCATAGTTTTTGTTAAACGTTTGTTAACGTCGTTAGCTCTTGTAAGGGTTTATATTGTTACTAATGCAAATACGAGGGTTTTATTTGTAATTTTTTGTATCACTATAAATTTGATAATTAAATAATTAAGTAATTAGTGACAATAATAATAATAATATAATAATAATAATAATAATAATAATAATAATAACACGCATAAAAGAAAATAATAATATTTACAATAATAAATAATCATATTAAGTGTAAATTTGTAAATAAATAAAAATAATATAATTCTTATTATCTTAAAACTTGTAATTAAAAGTTTAGACATAAAATAATAACAATTAAATCCCAGGGGCTAAATTGTAAAATTTATTTAAATGAAAATGTAACTGTGGGTGGATAATGTCAACTTATAAAGCATAGGGGTCAAATGTGCAATTTTCGAAAACTCAAACTTCTTTCTCTCTCTTCTCCCTCGTTTTTCCGGCCCCAACTCCGACCGAGCTCCGGTCGAGCTCCAGCAACTCCCAAAATACCTAAATAAACCGTTTTGAAACCCCAAATCGATTCATTTGAATTGGGGAACCGATTTGAACTCAACTATGCCTATTAATTTGATTTTAACTGTGTATTACTAACTATAGAACACGAAACCGAAACCCATCAAAACTCAAAACCGTTTCTACACTTAAATCATTGTAATTATCAAATTAATTAGGTGTAAACAATCAGATAACCAAATAGAACTTAATAGGGTGATTAATTTCACCTGAAACGGGACATTTCACACTTAATCAATCTTGTAACATGCGGGTTTAATATAGAGTCATTGGGCATTAATCGACCAAATTGAAACTATAAAGTAGAGGGAAAATGCTCTCGACACCTCCTTTTCACTATCTGTAACCTCAATTTCACTAAACACACACATCAAGGTTGAGTCAAGCAACTATTGCGAGCTTTGTTCGAACCTTAAATCATCAAACACAACATCAAACATGTAATTAAATGGGTCTTTTGATTCGTTTTACATGGGGAACAAAAGCCCCATGTTTAATTTCTTTATCATAATCGGATTAAGGATCAATTTACTCGATTTAGATTCTATGATTCTTATGAATTGGGATATTTCTGGGGTTTATGTTTTAAATTATTTTAATTCTGTTCCCTGTCACAAAACAGGGCTTTGGCCCGATGGTTTGAGCATTGCTTGGTGCGGCAAGGGACCCTGGTTCGAACCCGAGTCCCTACCTTTATTTTTAAATGCTTTCTTTATTGATTTCTAAAATTCAGAAAACATCTTAATATTATTATTAATCATATAAAAATTATTTTAAATCAAAAATCAAATAAAAAATTATTTTCTTTTAAATTTTCTTAGAAATACAATGAATAAATTCTTATTTTTTATTTTAATAAAAATGCTACCAAATACCATCTTAAATTGTAATGAGTCCCATCTAACATTGTAATGAGTCCTATCTAACTTCTAATAATTTCAAGTTAATAAATTCTTTATTATTATAAAATATAGTTGCAAATTTATACATATATATTTTAAGAAAATAAATACAAATGTATATATTCAAAATGTACACTTATTGAAACTAATAGAATTGTTTTAATCATAGAGTCTACAAAAATTACTATTTATTTAATAGTAAATAATAATCATTTGTGCAGGGATCGAATTTCGGGTGGTTTTTCTCTCAACTCACTGTGAATCAACACTCAGCAAGCAGTCTTTAAGAAGAGTTGATCACAATATAACAAGTAACAAGCAGTAAGAAAATTTAACACAGCAAGTAAATTTTCAAGGTACTTTTATATATTGCTTCTCAACTCAAAGGATTACAAGACACTTGGACTCAAATCGCTTATTTAAAGAGTTACAGGGAGAAGATATATATAATACTACCTACAGCCGGATATACTTTGATACCAGCTGGACACCTCTAACCTTACATCTATACTACAAGACTCTAGGTGAGGTCTTTCAGACATTTTGCCTGAGAGTTGGTAGTCAGGACATGTCCCTAACTTACCTTGTCACCAACTAAAGTTGGTAACATGTACTATCATAAAAAGGTGAGCAGTAGAATAAGTGTGGTCAACAGCATGGTCTTTTAGGAAGAACCCATGCTGTGTCAGAGGTCTTCACCCATGCTGTGTCAGAGGTCTGCATGCGGACTGACAGGGACCATACTTTTATCTGCTGGACATAGCATTGTCTTCCGAAGGATAAAGTGCTTCGGAAGAATAACTTCTTCCGAAGGCACTTATACTTCGGAAGACTGCTTCTTCCGAAGCTTGGAGTCTTCTTTGTCTTCGGAAGCAGACTTTGTCTTTAGTTCTTTCATCAGACTTTGTCTTCGGAAGCTTTCAGACTTTGTCTTCAGCTCTTTCATCAGACTTTGTCTTCGGAAGCTTTCAGACTTTGTCTTCAGCTCTTTCATTAGACTTTGTCTTCGGAAGCTTTCAGACCGTCTTCAGCTCTTTCATCAGACTTTGTCTTCGGAAGATATCTTCAGCTGTTGGCTTCAGTTGTTGTCTTCAGTAGTTGACTTCAGCTTTTGCCTTCGGAAGATGTCTTCAGCTGTTGTTCCTTAGACTCTCAGAAGATCTCTTGCTTGGCTTCGGAAGCCCTTTAATGTAGTACCAAAAGTGACTATGAAGTGAATTTGGTTGCACCAGCCTTATCATGATCCAACAAACTCCCCCTAGGCTGATGCTACCAAAACTTCATTTTTCTCTTCTTCTCAAAGCTCTCAGCACCAAGGAAAGCAGGTGTTTATCGGTGTCTTCATTCTTTCCTGCTGTGGTGCTGAGAATCTTGTACAGATCCTTGGTGGACAGAACCTCTACTCTGTCACCTTGGATTATATGTACCCTCTGTTGTGGCCCTCTGAAAAGAGTTAGTTGATGGGAAGTATAGTCATATTCCCATCGAACTATTGGTTCAAATTCAGGACCTTCCACCATCTGTAGAAAGGCTGTGCCTTTGGTGGTTGGTCTTTCCTTGTCTTCCACTCTTTTCAGCTTCATCTCTTCTTCAATCTTGGCTCTTCTATTTCGTTCAACCAAGTGGAGACCACTGATATGGTTTCTGATGTGTGCAGTAGTCTCAGAGTTGGAGGGATTGGAGAATGGCTTCTCTGCAAGCTCAGCAAGATCAAATCTGCTGAGATGCAGTAGAGAGGTGGCATTAAGCCTGTTGGTTTCACCATTCTCCCTTTCCACAACAAAGTTGTGAGAAGGTTCATCGAACCTCCACTGGATTATGGCATTTCTAGGTCCAGGAGATTGACCAGAAATCCTGTCCTCTTTCCTGGTATCCAGCAGAGTCACCAGTCTTCTTCTTAGCCTCTTCTCCTCAGCATTGAGGGTATCGGAGTTGAGACCAAGAAGTCTTGCAGCCTGGCCCAAGGTGTCTCTAGGAAATTCAAGAAATTTGCCTAGGATGAGGGAGTTTGAAGAGTTATCAATATAGGTGATGTTGATAACCTCTCCCTCACAGGAGATGCTGCTCAAGGTAGTGCAGTTGATGAGCCTCGTCTTGAACTCCTTTATTTCCTCAAAGGAGAGATGTTTAGGAGGCTGAGGGGATGGTCTTGGTTGTTGTTGGGTAGGCTTAGGTTTAGTGGTTTTGGGTTGAGTCTTGGGTTTTAGGATGGGTAGTTTGGGTGGTTGAGGTGATGTGGTAGGTTTGGGTAGAGTTGTGGGTTGAGGGGTGAAGGTTTAATCAGTGGGTTTGGGTTTAATGGGAAAAAGGGTTGGTTCTGGTATGGATTGTGGCTGTGGTTGAGTGGCTGGGGTGAAGACCGTTCCCTTTACCCTCCTATACATCTCCCTTCTCTTCCCCAAACGGATGTCAGCTTTGATTTCACTGACTATCCGCTGGAGTGTCCTTTCGGACATAGGTCCCACCTGCCTACCAGAGAAGCCATGAGCCCGGAGATAGTCCTTCATCCAGGCTTTGTCAGTTGACCTCTTGGTGGCAGTGACCTCCTTCTCTTCCTCCCTCTTCCTCTTCACTATCAACTTCTCCCTAGCAGCCTTCTTCCTTTCCTTCTCCATTTGATCCTGCTCTTTGTTGTGGAGTAGCAGGATCATGTCATCGTCATGTGGAGACAGTTCAGGAAGACTAAAGCCTCTTGAGAGTAGGAATTTGATCCTCTCCTCTCTCAGCTTCAGGGCTGCCTCCCTCTGCTCTTCTTCTGCCTTCTCCAAGGCCAACCTGGCTTCCCTTTCTTGTTGTAGCCTGGTTGACCTCTCCAAAGTCACCAACTCCTCCAGTGGTAGCAGGAGTATCTCCTCATTGACAGCTCCCAGACTGATGAGCTGGTCAATGAGTGCTGTTCTTCTCTTCTGGTTGATTTCTTCCTGATTGGCTGCGGCTGCCTTAGAACTAGCAGCTAGCACCTTTTCAGTAGGAAACCTACCTTTCTTTTTAGCCTTCTCAATCCTCTCTCCTCCTGAAGCTCTTCCGCAGTCAATTTCCTTTTGCCTTTGTCTTTGATGGTGCTTGACTGTGGTGGTTCTTGGATGGAGGGTTGTGATTGAGAGAGAAGTTCAGCTGGTGCTTGGATTGGAGGAATGTCAGAAGTGTCCTCCCTGCTCACCTCAGATGCTATTTCAGCAATGACATCTGTGATGGTCAGTTCCTCGGACATCTGAAACAAGCCTTCCGCAGCTTCTATTTCGGCCTCGGAAGACTTTTCTTGTTCTTCCGAGGCTTCCATATAGGCTTCGGAAGCTTCAGCTTGAGCTTAGAAGATGAGACTGCTGCAGATTCTGTCCTAACTGTTTCAGTTGATGGGCCATCAGTCCCCATTTCCCCTTTGAAGCTAATCTCAGGTTCCATGAAGACCTTAGGTTGACCAACTTCCTCCACAGTGGTAGAAGGTGCAGTCAGTCTTTGAAGCTCCTCAGCCCTAAAGTATGCAAGTGTGGTGTCAGGGCTGGGCTGTTCTAGGGTTGATCTCAATACAAACTTTGTGAAAAGTCTGTAGAGATCTTGAAGCATCCTTGAGTCAATCTCCAGAAAGGATTGAGATGACTCAGGTAGTGTAATGATTTGGGAAGAAATGAGTTGGGTCTGTGGTTCCTGTGGTGTTTGTCTCTGAACTTTCTCCCCTTTTTGGTAGCATCATCTTGAGAGCTAGATGAGCTAGAGGAAGAAGTCATTGAGACCTGGATTGGTACATGCCTAACAGACCTCTCCGTCTGTTTCTCAGCTAGTTGAGCCTTGAGAGAGTTAATCTCAAGTTGCTGAGTGGCAGTCCTTGATTCTAAGATCTTCACCTGTGATTCCAGGTTGGAGACCTTAGAAAGCAAGTACTGAAGTGTCAGTTGCATACTTCCCTCATCTTCATGAGAAGAATCACGGGGAGATGAGATAACATACCTAGTATGCTCACTCTCACCACCAGATGTGGTTTCTTGGCACCCTGGTTCCTTTGCTCAGAGTCATCTCTTTCAGAGATGTCAATGGGCAAAGTTGCCGTAGACTCAGTCCTAATGATGTTACCACTGTCCTGAGAGCTCAATGAGAGACTCTGAGTAGTGGCAGCTGAGTCTACATGAGTCCCCTCCACATCAGTGGGACTCACCTTAGTAGCTGGCTTCTGATGGGGGCTAGAGACAAGGGATCCCTCTTGGCTCTGTTGATCTCTCAGTGGGTGTTGTAGATCAACTTCATGGCCATGGAGAGATGTAATCTCTTCATCAGTTCGGAGTAAAAGGTTAGTGAAAGAGAGGGTGGTTAGTCCTACTGACCCGGGACCTTGATCAATGTCTACAGGCATTGAGCCTATGGTGGGGCTGTCCCTAGAAGGCTTCACAGGGGAGTGTAGAGACTCACCCTGTGGGCTTAAGGCTTGGGGTTCGGGCTCAGGGGTTTGAGACTGAGGAGGCTCAAAACCCACATTGAGGTCAAATGTGAAGGATGGTGTGACCTCGGACTGAGTGGGAGCCCATGATTCCACTCTAGTCCTTTGGGTGTGAACAGAAGGAGCTTGTTCAATCAGAGTAGATTGAACAAGGGTTCATTTGGGGCGTCTCTGATATGTAGATTTGATGGGTAAAGAAGGTTTCGGTATTGTGGTGGATGTTGCTGGTGTGGGTTCATCACCTGTGGGGATAACAGGGATGTCACCAGGAGCTATGCGCTCAGTTATCTCTAGAGGTAATGGAGTGTACCGTCCAGTGAAGTTGGTGGACATCTTCTTCAGTGTCTTGAAGATGGTAGGCCTCATGTGTGGAACAGGAAGAGCAGCTGCGCAGACAAGCTTGCTTGGTTCCATCTCACAGTTGATTATGTGTTGAAGAAATCGGGGATACATGAAGAATGTATCCCTGCTCAGATTGGCGATTAGGTTGTTCAACACAAATCATGAGTAGTTGAATCTGAGGCCTCTCACCAACCCATGAACTAGGCATCCTAGGTCATATGGGATTTGATCCCAACCCCCTGATTTGTTGGAGAGGCAATGTAGAACAATGTGCAGCAGGAACTTCCAATGGTAAGAGAAGTTGAACTTGTATACTGTAGACTGCTGACATCGCCTCCATATCCCATGAGGATATAGGTGCCTTCAAGTCTTCCTTGGGGAACTCAGTAGGAGCCCCATCATCATGAAGCTCGAGATGCTCCCTGATGAGCTGTTCATTGATAACCAACTCTTGGCCACAAACTCGGGTTCTCAGGACTCGAACCCCATTCAGTACTGCAGTTTCACCGTTGCTCCAAAATTCTGATATATGGTTGGAGTATACGGTTGGGTAACTGTGAGTGCAGTGAGGTAGGTGGATTCGGTGAGAAAGGTGATGATTTGGGTGAAGTCGGCATCCCTTGACGAGTCAAGTAATGCGACTTGGTTGTGCTGAGGGTTTAGCGCCATTGGAGAAAAGGTAAGCTTGAAATTTTGGGTGAAATTGAGGGTTTGACAGTGAAGGGAACAGTTAGGGCTGTAAAGTGGTAAAAGAAGATGAAATTGATGAGTCAAGATTATTTAAAAGGGGTGAATAGTGGTAGTGGTGGTAATAGGGTAACTGTTTTGGGGTTACTGTGGGTGGTATGGTGGTTTACGGCGGAGAAATGATGCTGGCGGCAAGGATAATTTTAAATAATCTGACATTATCAACAAAATCTTTACTTTTTACAGGGTGGGGCCCAAAGATATCCGTTACATTAAAAACCTTTACTTCCGAAGGTATTTTCTTCCGAAGGCAATTTTCTCTTCCGAAGCATGATATTGCTTCCGAAGGTAAAATTGTCCTTTGAAGACACTTTATCTTCGAAGCAAGGCATTGCTTCCGAAGGTAAAGTTGTCTTTCCGAATGGAGAGTTGTATAAGTTTCGGAAGTAGATCTGATATAAAATCAATCGCTTCTTCAGAGACCAAAAATTCTTCCGAGAAGAAAATTTCCATTGAGAAATTTGACTTCGAAAGATATTCAAGAATATCTTCCGAGAGTTAATTCCTCTTCGGAAGGAATTTACACTTGGAATAATTTAAAGATCTTTTGTAACAGGGCTTAAATTGTATTGACACAAGACATTACTCATTAAAAAAAGGTTTTCAAAAGAGGTAGTTATTCAATGTTTATCATCCCAATTGCTGATATGAGATACTTAAATCTTTGTTCATCAAATGCCTTTGTGAACAAATCAGCATATTGTTCATTTGAGTCAACTTTGATTAACTTTATCAGCTGTTTCTCATGAATATCTCTAATGAAATGATACCTGATATCAATGTGTTTTGTCTTGGAGGGCTTCACCGGATTCTCAGTAATGGAGATAGCACTGTTGTTGTCAATATGGATAGGAGTAGTCATGATGTTGAATCCATAGTCTAACATCTGATTTTGAATCCATAGCAGTTGAGCAAAGCAGCTAGCAGCAGCAATGTATTCAGCTTCAGCAGTTGATGTAGAGACACAGGATTGTTTCTTGCATTGCCATGAGATAATCCTTCCACCAAGAAATTGACATCCTCCTGATGTTGATTTCTTGTCAATGTTGCAGCCACCATAGTCACTGTTAGAGTATCCATAGAGATTGAAATCACTATTTCTTGGATACCAGAGACCTAGTTTAGGTGCTCCTTTGAGGTATTGAGGATTCTCTTTGCAGCAGCTAGGTGAGACACCTTTGGAGCAGCCTGATATCTTGCACAAATGCATGTGGCGAACATGATATCTGGTCTACTTGCAGTGAGATACATCAGAGAACCAATAATTGCTCTATACCGATGTTGATCAGTATCCTCCCCCTCAAGGTCAGGGCAAAGATTATGGTTTCTGGGTATGGGTGTCTTGGCTGGTTTACAGTCCTTCATTTCAAATCGTTCTAAGATGTCTGAGACATACTTAGATTGACTTATGAAGAACCCTTCCTTCATCTGTTTCACCTGGATTCCAAGGAAAAAGTCCATTTTTCCCATGGAACTCATCTCAAACTTCTGCTTCATAATGCTTTCAAAGTCCTTGCACATTTGGTCGTTTGAAGAACCAAATATGATGTCATCAACATAGACTTGTACTAGCAAAATTCTTTTCCACTCTTTCTGATGAAAAGAGTCTTGTCAATGGTACCTCTAGTGTATCCATTCTTCAGGAGAAACTGAGACAAGGTCTCATACCACAGCCTAGGTGCTTGGTGCAGCCTATATAGAGCTTTATCCAGCTTGCACACATAGTTGGGGTGCTGTGGGTCTTCAAATCCTGGAGGTTGATACACATAGATTTCCCTATCTATATCCCCATATAGAAAAGCACACTTGACATCAAGTTGGTAGACTGTGAAGTTCTTGGATGCAGCATAAGCAAGGAAGATCCTAACTGCCTCAAGTCTTGCAACAGGTGCAAAGACATCAGTATAATCAATTCCTTCCTCCTGGGTGTACCCTTGAACTACTAGTCTTGCCTTGTTCTTGATAATCAAGCCTCTATCATCTTTCTTGTTCCTGAATACCCATTTAGGGCCTATGGGTACTTGACCAGATGGTAGTGGGCATAGATTGCAGACCTTTTGTCTTCTGAATTGAAGCAGCTCCTCCTGCATCGATTCAACCCAACTACTATCCTTTAAGGCATCTTCTACCTTCTTTGGTTCCATCTGAGACAAGAAGCATGAGTACAAGCAGACATTCCCATGATGAGTTTGTCCTCTTATTCTCACACCCTCAGAGACATTCCCTATGATGTTCTCAGTTGGATGAGTGTTGTGAATCCTAAGACGAGGAATCACTTCCAATTGCAGAGATAAGTCTAGGTAGACATATTCTGATCAGGAACTGGATCACTCTGTCCAACTGCTGTTTCAGAGTCATTCAATGAGGACTGATTGAATGATTGAGAAACATCATCAATGGTTGGTTGTGAAGTAGTATTAACAGCTGCCTGTTCCTTCAGAATACTACTTCCATCAACCTGGTGTTGTAATGGATCACCTGAAGAACTTTGAGGTTGATCAAGTGATTCACTTGTTGAAGCTTCACTATTTCTAGAGATAGTTACACTGTCAGATCTATGAATAGTTGAAGCTTGTTGCCTTCAGCTCTTGGAGAATTTGGAAGAGGTCTGGGAAGCTCATATAGTGACCTGCATCAGCATCAGCATCACTTTGAGCACCTGTTCCAGCTGAAACATTCTCACAAGATGGTTTAGAATAGTTTGGAAACAATTCTAAATCAAAGATATACTCAGGTCCATTCCCCCTAACACAAGGAGTGTGCTCATTAACAACTATGTGGATGACTCCTCAAATTGTTGATTCTTGATATTGTATACTCTATAAGCTTTAGAGCTAGAAGAGTATCCAATAAAGATAGCATCATCCGACTTCTCAGCAAACTTTGCCAAGTTGTCCTTTGTGTTAAGTATGGTACACCTGCAGCCAAAGGACCTTAGAAAGCCAATGAACGGTGGCCTCTTGTTCCATAACTCATAAGGGGTTTTTCCATGGGGCTTCACTACAAGAACCCTGTTCTACACATAGCATGTAGTGCTGACTGCCTCTGCCCAGAATGTTAGAGCCAGCTTTGAATCAGCTAACATGGTCCGAGCAGCCTCAATAAGTGTCATGTTCCTCCTCTCAGCAACACCGTTTTGTTTAGGAGTTCTGGGAGCACTATATTGTCTGGCAATCCCTTTTGAGTCACAGAATGAGTCAAGAACGAATTTCTTAAACTCAGTCCCTTGATCACTTCTAATAATCTTAACCTTGTGATATATTTGATTTTCTATTTTAAGAATAAAAGATTTTAAAGTTTCAGCAGTTTCATCTTTACTTCTTAAATAGAATACCCATGTAAATCTTGTAAAATCATCAACGATCACAAGGCGGTATGATTTCCTTCCAATGCTCATTATACTTGTGGGACCAAGAGATCCATGTGCAATAAGTGTAATGGAGTAGTGATAGAGTTAACACATTTGGATTTATGAGATGATCTGTGTTGTTTCCCTTTCAGGCATGCAACACAGTTATCTTTGCAGAAAAATTCCTTTTTAGGCAAACCATGTACAAGTTATTTTTAGCCAATTTATTCATGTTTTAAAATTACATGACACATGCGTTTATGCCATAGTGTTGACTCATCACTATCAGCTTTGGAAAGAAAGCATGATACTTCACCCATAGGAGAAGCATGTTCATATCTAGCTTGTACATATCCCCTTTCCTGGGAGATCTGAGAAGCACCAATTCTGGAGGAATTGTCATCCCTGGTCTGAGGATAATGCACTCATGTTTTGTGAAAAGCATCTGATGCTTCTGGTCACAGAATTGAGAAACACTTAACAGATTGTGTTCAAGCTGTTTGACAAAGTGAACTTTGTCAATGTTTATTCTGCCATTGGATATACTTCTTCTGCCAGAAATATATCCTCCGGCCTCACCTCCAAATTGGACAGACCCTCCATCAAAGTTCTGGAATTGTTGAAGGAGAGATCTGTTCCCTGTCATGTGCCTGGAGCATCCACTATCTACAATCCAGATATTGTTGTTCTTGTCAAATGGATGTCCCTGCACATAAGATGAGATGGTTAGTTTTGTTTGGAAGCCCAAGCCTTGCAGGTCTCGGGCTCTTCCAAAGATAGTGACATAATTGAACCAAAAGATATGCAATGGGGTTCAATAGAGGTCATTGTTGAAGAAGAGGTTTGGGCTGCAGCATCTTCCTTGATCTTCCAATCCATCCTTTGGTTGATCTTTGAGGATGAGCTTGTTGAAGCTTTTGCAGCATGGTCTTCTTCCGAAGCTTCTCTCTTTTCGGAAGAAGACTTCACCACCTTTTCTTCCGAAGTAGTCTTCTTCTGAGATGGTTTCAAGGGAGCCTTCTTGTTCTTCCGAACCTTAGAAGGTTTGGCTTCCGAAGCCATTTTCCCTCGGAAGAAGCAGTTTCTTCCGAAAGCAACTTGGCTTCCGAGACCAACTTTCCCTTTTTCATCATTTGGACCTTTTGAAGTGGTCCACTGAGAAACCTTCTCTGACTCCTCTTTTCTAACATTATTTGCATAATGTGTGCTTGCTGGATTGTAGTAACAATCTTTAGCCATGTGGTTGTGCAGACCACACATTATGCATGTAATGTTATTCTTCTGGGAAACTTGTAGGTTACTGTTTCTTAGGTTTCTTCTCTTCATCAGCAACTTTCCCTTTCAACTTCTGATCCTTCAGTAGGATAGGAGTGCTGGTACTACACTCGTTTCCTGAATCAGGAGTACCTACCACTTGAAATCCGGCAGAAATGAAGACACCCTTTTGCTTAGGGTCAAACTTAAGCTTGGACTCTGCAACCTTCTTGGCAGTCCTTCTAGCAGCTTTAGCTCTGCTTCTTCTTGCCTTGGTGGTCAGGATTTGATCATCACAGGTGGAGATGGGTTGTATCCTCCTGTTTCTCCCCTGTGGAGGCCACTATTTTCACTTCATCCTCTAGTTCCAATGGAGAAGGGTCAGCAGTTGGAACCTCTTGCTCTTCAGTACCACATCTAGTAGTCTAATATACTCATAAGAGTGTGGTGGAAGCTATTTTACTGGTTTCCCAACCCTTCTTTGTTTTGATAAAACCTTTTGGAATGAGAGGTTGAGCAAGAAAGTTTGGAAGCTTTGCTCAGCAATAGCTTGTTCCTGGCCTGAGCCTCAGCTGTGACTACTGGGCTTGAACTTCAGAAGTTTGGAGATCAGATCTTTGATTTGAGTCTTATAGTTAGTCTTTTTTAAAAGAGACACAGTTTTCTCTAACTCATCAATTTTCCTTTGATAGTCAGATTCAGCTCTTTTAAAGTCAGATTTTAGCACATTTAAAGACTCAACCTCAGATCTGATTTCCGAAATGTAATCCTTGATTTACTTTAGCAATACAAATGTACAAAGATGTTCATATACCTTGATATCATCTTTCCGGCCATGAGTGCTTGAGCGGATCACTCCTGTACCATGAAGTTCCAGTCAACTTCCTGAGCAACAGCAGCTTTTTCAGTTGACTTTTCTTCATGCTTGGGAGCAGTGGGATGTGTGGAGGCCTGTGGGGTTCCCGGTTGTTCTTGGGAGCCTTGCATTCCCTAGCAAAGTGACCAAGTTGGTTGCAGTTGTAACACCTTGCTTTGCTCTTATCAAACCCAAACTTGCTGTTGACTGGGTTTTGAGGGAATTGCCTTCCAGTTCTCTTGAAGAACTTCTTCGCTCTGTAAGTTAAAAGAGCCATCTGCTGGACAATGTCCATTACTCCACATCATCTGGACTGAAGCACTCAAGATCGTCAAAGCAGTATTGAAAATCACCAGAGTGTCCACTTCCAGAGACAAAGGCACAACTACCTGAAAGGAGTTGTGTTGAACCTTTGAGACTTTGGAGTCTCAGGTAGAGTGATGAAGGGTCCAGTATGTGAGTTGTCAGGGTAGCATAGCAACTGATGCTGTGGTTCTATGCTTTCCCTTTCAACCACAGAAGGCTGAACTCAGTTGGTATTGGAGTGGTCAGAGGAGTTCTGCATGTTCATCTCCATCTGAAATGCACTTAGGATACCATACAACTCTGTGAGAGAAAGAGTCTTAAGGTCCGAAGTTCTCTTGATGACAACACAGTATGAGTCCATAGTTTAGGAACGAAGACATGAACTTCCTAACTATGTCTCTCTTCTCAAGAGCTACTCCAATGTCCGCCAGAGTATCTACTAGCTCAACATACCTGAAGTATTGTTGAGTCAAGGTCTCACCAGCCTTGAAGTAAAGTTCTCAACTGCTGCTTCAAGAGATCTTTCTTGTCTCTTGAGTTTCCTTGGATCCCTCATACATCAGCTTCAAAGCTTCCCAAAAATCTTTAGCAGTCTTGCACTTCTTGAAGCGTTCTGTAGACGGAGTTGGGGAGAGCAGTTTGGGACAGGCCAAGCCCTTGATCTAGCCTCTATTCTACTTCCATCTTCCTCTGAGTAATCATCAACATCTTTTTTGGATGATGCGATTACCAGTGGCAGATGTAGTGCTTGGTATGAAAGGACCATTGACAATGGAGTCCCCATCCTTGAATTGGAAGCTTTGCTCAGCAATAGCTTGTTTCCTGGCCTGAGCCTCAGCTGTGACTAATGGGCTTGAACTTCAGAAAGTTTGGAGATCAGATCTTTGATTTGAGTCTTATAGTTAGTCTTTTTTAAAAGAGACACAGTTTTCTCTAACTCATCAATTTTCCTTTGATAGTCAGATTCAGCTCTTTTAAAGTCAGATTTTAGCACATTTAAGACTCAACCTCAGATTGATTTCCGAAATGTAATCCTTATACAATTTAACTTTAGCAATACAGGCAGCAGTACAAAGATGTTCATATACCTGATCATCATCCGTTCCGGCCATGAGTGCTTGAGCGGGAGTCACATCCTGTACCATGAAGTTCCAGTCAACTTCCTGAGCAACAGCAGCTGTTTCAGTTGACTTTTCTTCATGCTTGGGAGCAGTGGGATGTGTGGAGGCCTGTGGGGTTCCCGGTTGTTCTTGGGAGCCTTGCATTCCCTAGCAAAGTGACCAAGTTGGTTGCAGTTGTAACACCTTGCTTGCTGGCTTATCAACCCAAACTTGCTGTTGACTGGGTTTTGAGGGAATTGCCTTCCAGTTCTCTTGAAGAACTTCTTCGCTCTGTAAGTTAAAAGAGCCTCTCTGCTGATAATGTCCATATACTCCACATCATCTGGACTGAAGCACTCAAGATCGTCAAATCAGTATTGAAAATCCCAGAGTGTCCACTTCCAGAGGACAAGGCACAACTATCCTGAAAGGAGTTGTGTTGAACTTTTGAGACTTGGAGTCTCAGGTAGAGTGATGAAGGGTCCAGTATGTGAGTTGTCAGGGTAGCTAGCAACTGATGCTGTGGTTCTATGCTTTCCTTTCAACCACATGAAGGGCTGAACTCAGTTGGTTATGGAGTGTCAGGAGTTTCTGCATGTCATCTCCATCTGAAATGCACTTAGGATACCATACAACTCTGTGAGAGAAAGAGTCTTAAGGTCCGAAGTTCTCTTGTGATGACAACACAGTAGTGAAGTCCATAGTTTAGGAAGCGAAGACATGAACTTCCTAACTATGTCTCTGTTCTCAAGAGCTACTCCAATGTCCGCCAGAGTATCTACTAGCTCAACATACCTGAAGTATGTTGAGTCAAGGTCCACCAGCCTTGAAAGTAAAGTTCTCAAACTGCTGCTTAAAGAGATCTTTCTTGTTCTCTTGAGTTCCTTGGATCCCTCATACATCAGCTTCAAAGCGTCCCATAAATCTTAGCAGCCTTTGCACTTCTTGAAGCGTCTGTAGACGGAGTTGGGGGAGAGCAGTTTGGAGACAAGTCATAGCCCTTTGATCTAGCTCTATTCTCTTCCTTATTCCTCTGAGTAATCATCAACATCTTTTGGAAATGATGCGATTACCAGTGGCAGATGTAGTGCTTGGTATGAAAGGACCATTGACAATGGAGTCCCACATCCTTGAATCTTGACACTTGATGAAGCCTTCCATCCTGATACACCATGTGTCAAAGTCTCAGGGTGATCATGGGGCTTGGTCAGGTACCGGTTTCCATATCAGCCTTGGATAGAGTGGCCATTTGAGTGAGTGGATTGTGGTGAGGAGTGAAAAACAGGTTGATTAGGATGGTAAGATCTCACAATCAAGAGCCTGGAGCTCTGATACCAATTTGATAATAAAAGTTTAACTTGTATTAATAGTGTAAATCATTAAAATTCTCATTAATCATTTAAATACCAAAATAATAGCAAATGATATCTATTTAATAGTTTAAAAAATCATGGGTTAAATGGTTATAAATATAACACTATAATAATCATGATAAACTGAATATGACGTTCATTTAAGTGAACGTTAACGAATCCTCGGCGATTATATACAAGAACTTCTTATTTGACATCCTTATCATCCAAGTGAGTTTCTTCCATACCCCTTTAATATTTTCACACTTTTAGGGTGAAATATGTTAAACTTATTAAATGCACTTGTAAAACCGTTTGAATCTTGTAAACACTTTGGCAATTCATCTATTTGTCGTGGTTAGTTGAAGTCTTGTAATTACCATGTGATAACGATAATATGTACAATGATTAACTATTGATAGCCTTGCGACATCATAGATCTATGGGCCTGATAAGCCTATTTGGTGTTAAACCAAGTACACTTAGCTAATCGTTTAATCTTGTAATCTTATAATCTTGTAATCTATCAAGGTTGATTGTTACATTTGTTCATCCTCCCTAGTTAATTTATTCATAACATGACATGAATTGCCATCTTTATATATATTTAGGTATAAAACTATAAAAACTCACCAACATTATGTTGCCCATTTATTTTAACATGTTTTAGGAAATGATAACGCTTAGCTAGCTTTGAAGATTTGCTTACATCTAGGATTGGACCTAGATTAAAAATAAAGACAAATGCTATCTTTGACGTTGAAAATCTTATAAATTATCACATGTTGGAACTTATGTTATTTCATTGATGAATGTCATGAATATGGTTATTTAATAATTTCATTTTAAATTAGCGTTGTGTGGCATGAACAATCTAACCCTCACATCCGACGTTTCCGCATTAAGGTTGGGGTGTGACACGTTATCTACCCATTCCAAATGGGTTCAATTCATGATTATCATTCTTCGATCTTCTGTGTGTTTATAATAATAATAACCCAAGTGTATTCATGTTCTATTTTGAAATATGCCTTAATAATAACAAAAACAGTTAGACAGATGCAAGTAAACCTAAAAACGACCAACTTAATGCATAAAAGATGTCGTTATAAGCAAAAAACTAAAAAACATAACGTAGATTCAGATGCGTAGTTAACCATATTTTATTATCTCATACCTTCATGAAAAGTCCATCCACTCCAACAATAACCATTGTCCTTGCAATGTAGGGTATTAATTGACCTCAACTCGCGGCACCACCTTCCAGTTGTTAAAGAAATAGCTAGATGAAATAGCAAAAGGATATATCATACATATATATATAAATGCATGAGCACTTCTTTCCCAACAAGCTGAGTAATGATTCCTTAATTTATGTAATGTTTACTTAATTGCTATGCCATGCTAAGAAAATAAGTAGCTTTTATGTTTCATACACTGTCACCATAATTACTAAAATTAAGGTAGGACTGAGACATTTGCCATTCGAAATCCACAGTTAAACTCACTTGGGCATTCATTAAGACAGTTAGTGGTTAAAACTTGATTAAGACTACTATAGCACAAATCTAATATGAGATGCAAAACACTAATAAATAGGACCAAGATTAGTATAATAAAATCTTACAATTATTAGACACAACCCATTATCAACTACTTAAAACAAAACATTACTTTTTGGTTTGACAAAAAAAAAACACCTGCACTGGTCAATAAATCCTACCTCAAGGCGAAGCACAATAAAAGAAAACAATAAAAAAAGTAGTTTCATCCAACAAAAAAGTCAGAATATATATATATTACTATGAATAGCTTTACTTTTACATTATTGTAGCCGAAACAGTTGTATATCAAAAATTCAAAAAAAGACTTGCTAATTTTAACGGAGAAACCATTCTTGAATTCATGCTAGTCATCTTCATCTTCCAATCTACATCTATAAGAACACAATTTTTCTATTATTTGTTTCATTAGTTTGGTTAAAGAGTTACATAAAAGTGGATTCAACATCATGCTACCGAAGATCCTAAAGCTTGTTTTTAGCAAAATAAGCAATACTTTTAAAAAATAAACACATAATTTGACTATTTGGGCTTTAATTAGTTTGGTTAAAGAGCTTGTATTTGGGATACTCTTAATATGTACGAATCGATCTAACCCTTGATTGATATTTGATATAACATCATGTAACCTGATGACTTTTAATTTTGCATCTTACCATCTCTCAGACTTATTTGCATAAGATAAACAAATGAATTAAAATAATTGTTCAAGTAATCATTGATTCAAACACACATGTAAATGGTAAAATAAGCATGTCGATATCTAAACGTTAGAAAGCATAATCCTCATGGGTAGAAACTTGGCGATGTATGAAATCACCACATTTATGTGCCCCTGATTGACAATGATATCAAGTTGATAAGCAACCTCAACCTAAATCTATTGCACTGACATACATACGCTTTTCTCTAGAAAAAGGATTTCGCTATTAAAATGTTAAAATACATACAACAGAATAAGCAAAATGTCAAAAGCAGTTAATAATGACTACTCCTACTATTCCATAACATTTTTCCACTACCGATCTAAAATACCAATTACCACTACACTATTCATTAATAGAAATACTAATAAAAACAAGGGATAACATTGCATCAGGCCGACCCAACGTTTTGGGGCCCTAAGCGAAACAAAAATTGGGACCTTTCTAATTGAGCGAATAAAACTAACCTTTTTCGAGGCCATTATTGATAAGCTGACTGCATGACTAATGAACCCACACTTGTTTCTATGGTATCATCTTTGATCCATACTAAAAAAACAACTCAAGATGTGCCTCAACTATGAGTCGAGAATAAGACCCATTCAACTGTGAGCATATTCCAAATAACACACCATGAGCTATAACATTCTCAAATTAATGAACGAAACACAAATACTTATCAGCTCCACCAATACAATCTAACCAATAATTATGTATAATAATAATTAATGAATATGTAGCAATTTTCATATTTTAGCATAGGCTTATGGATATTTGCTTCTATAATGTGCATATTCTGTGAATATTAGGTAGTTCATAATCCATGTGTTTGCTTTTGAGTTTTCTACTTGGACATTTTAGGGTGTTTTAAATCATTTAGTTCCTTAATGCCTACTTCATCTTTCAACCAATATAATTGTTAGCCAAAGAAGTAATAATTTTTACAAAAACCTAAAGAAAATAAGTTTCCATATTCATATTTCATTCCTTTTAAGCAGCTTAAGGGAACTCTTTTTATTACACAAGGTTATCAAGAGTGTGATTGGAATTAAAGCTTATTAATTATATGCTTAAAGAAGCATTATGACAGAAGAAAATAATAAATTGTTTATACAAAACAACTACCTTGATATAGAAAGAATACAATTTCACCGTTTGGAGATTTTCTAGCAATTTTGAATCACTTCCTGTCCCAAGTGAAAGCTACTAGCAAGTCTGCAACATCCATATCAATATTTGGTAACAAATCAAATATACGTGTAATCGAAGGATATGAGTTGAAGGTTTCCCCTCGATTAAATAGGATGGATATGCTCTATTTCACAAACGAAAAAGATGAATTTGATTCGGGTGTTTCAACTTGGGTTTGATTCATACGTTATTTGACTCAATTGAAATAATGATTATGATTGCAATGATCATAAATACATTTCTTCGCATTTTATTGAATCAATGTTTCTGTTAAAGGGAGAATTTGATTTGATTTTGAACGGGAAACCTCAGTTTTCGTGTTGCACAACCCATTGCAGCAGAGACGTTCAAGTTAAATTAGGTTTCTAGTTGAAATATGTGACACTCCCTGTTTTCCAGGTTAACATCATTACCACTATCTAACCTCTCCCCACCATTTTATAATTATGAAATCTTATTATTAAATGAAAGTGATTATTATTATTATTAGTATTATTATTTAACCTTAGTTTAACATTAAACTAACTAAAAATATGAAGTTAACTAACATTAAAATCATCTATAGTTGAGGGGTGTAACACCCGAAACCTGTCAAAATAAAAAAGAAATAAAAGTATCTTTCATAAAAAAAAAGGAGCTAAAGTAGAGAGGGTTAAAGTATAAATAGTACAAAACACCTCTTTATTTTAATATATATGGGCATGGCTGCCCATATCAGCCTTACACCATTTGCTTTTTTTCGACTAAAATAGAAGAAAGAAAAAGAAAAGTGTTTTCTCGGATTTTTAAAGAAACAAGGTTGAATCTTCATAGGTAAGTGTGTGTGTGTGTGTGTGTGTATATATATAATATATATATATATATATATATATACTATATATATAATATTACACAAGGTATTTTATACTTCTAAAACTAGAACTCACTCAGCAACACTGACTTTTATACATTTTCAGTTGGCAGGTAATTATTGCTGAGGATGGCATGAGGGTGAAGCTACTCGGCAGGAAAAGACTGACATCCATTCCTGTGTAATGATATTGTTGTTTTGTAATGTAATTAAACAATTTTTTGTAACTTGAACATTATTGTATTGCTTAACAACAATATCTTTTAATAATAGAGATTGACTTTTGCTAACATAATTCCGCTGTCTATTTTATGAAATGTATATTAATATGTTTATGTGCAGTGAATGACCAACTGTGAGGTGTCCGGAACGGGGCATTACAAGGGGCCCAAATGTAAAGTGCAAAAAGTTGATTTCCATTTAATAACCAACCCTCCTCCATCCGTAAATTATTCAAAACCCCTCTCGGCTCCATATGGAAACTGACACACCACCACTCAACCCTCGCAACCCTAAACCGATTGGCCCCAAAGACAGCCTCCTCCATGGCAATCACGTCCCGCAACAATCATGCACCCTATGACATCCCCTTCGCTTATGACCACAGTCTCTTTGCAACTGACATCGCCTTGACAGTTTTGATCGACAACCAAAACAACCTTGTTTGGTATGATTCACCCCTCCACTGTTCAATGTCGTTTTGCGGGAATGGTCCTCCCCTGTTCATGACTCGCTTTCATCACGGTTTATGGTTTGAGTTTCATGTATAGGTCATTGTGTATGTAACTATAGTGTACGGGTCATTCGGTTGATGTTGATAGTATGAATGTGCAATGTGTTTATGTGTATGTTCCTGCGAATTTGGGTGAAGGTGATGTGAAGGGATCCGTTATATGACTGTGTATGGTATTAGTATATATCTAGGAGTAATGTGTGTTACAATATATGTGTTATATGTAATGATGTGTTTCTATATGTTCCATAATGATCATTCCGTGATGCATGGGTGCAAATATTGTTGGTTGGGATCGTTAAGGGTGCTTGGGTTGGGGGGTTTTGGCAGCTCATGTATGAGATATGCGAGACTGTAGTGTGTTTTGGATGGAGGTTAAATAGAAGTGGGTGCTTAGATTCTGTTTATATGTGTAGTGGGTAATAATATAAAAAATTATGTATGGCATATGTGTACTAGCTATGAGGGGCTTACACATTCTTTTAGTGCATGCCTATGTGTGTGATGTTTATTCACATGAGTGATCTTATATTTTTGTGCATGCTATTCTAAGCATGTGTGGTAAATATACATATTTTAGGTGCATGGTGTGTGTGTGTATATATATATATATATATATATTGTGTTATGTGATATATTGTAGTTGTGTAGTAGGTACTAAAATAGGTGTTGTCTAGTATGTATTAATATTGTCGGTGTGCAAAATGTATTATATACTATCAAGTTAGGCAAGTGTGACTCGTGACCCATTATAAATTATATATATATATATTATATATATATATTGATATATGTATATATGTATATATATGTATGTATGTATGTATGTATGTATGTATGTATTTGTATGTATGTATGTATGTATGTATGTATGTATGTATGTATGTATGTATGTATGTATGTATGTATGTATGTATGTATGTATGTATGTTATGTATGTATGTATATATGTATGTATGTATGTATGTATGTATGTATGTATGTATGTATGTATGTATGTATGTATGTAGTATGTATGTATGTATGTATGTATGTATGTATGTTGTATGTATGTATGTATGTATGTATGTATGTATGTATGTATGTATGTATGGGATGTATGTATGTATGTAGTATGTATGTAATATATTATGTATATATATGTATGTATGTATATATATGTATGTATATATATGTATGTATGTATTATATATATGTATGTATATATATGTATATATATCTATATATGTATATATATGTACATATATACATATATAAGGTACCTTCATGTATGAAACGAAGCAAGTGTGGGTAAATGGGTGTTACGATTGTATGAGTTTGTATATGTTGGTGTTTGCTTGTACGTGGGAAGTCTATCGATAACTGACACCGTAATAGAACCGTTAACGTGAAACCGTACCATTCTTATATTAATATTCAGTAATTAATACTGTTTGTTTACTAAATGAATTCTAGTTATTCGGGAACCTAATCTCTTTTCTTTACATTACGTTGTTGTGCATTCAAGGTAAGTTCTCAGTCCCACTTTACTTACTTTCCTTGTGGTGAAAAACGTGTGCTCAAACTTATTTTCACTGATCAGTATTATTGTAATGTCACTTGTTTACTAGTGTTATACCATACTTAAGTCCTCATACTTGAACCATTAATGTACGTATTATAGCGAGTTAATTCTGAGTAGATCTACTGGGTTTGACAAATCCCACTCGGCTAGTTGCGCTAGCATAAGTGTATGTCAAACGGGTGTTTAATTGACCTAATTTCTGTTGTTGTGACCTGGTATTCATAGCCGAGGCCTTCATTTACATTGTCAGCTTCGGTTGCGAACTTTACATATTTAGTAACTTGTTTAGTAGACTAGCTATCTACTGATACTACTTTGTTTACTGTATATGTTTACATTATGTTCTCTTTATCAAAACCTGTGAACTCATCAACCTGGTGTGACACTTTAGCATGTTTCTCTTAGGTTCTTAAATGAGCACGACCAGGAGCACTTCATCATGTCATTCATTTACATTGGGTGGAGAAAAGGGAGGGGGTTTGGGTTTTCCAAATTTACAGCTTTGGCCCCTGTAGTTTTAGGATTTGTTTATTAAATTCCAAACTTAAATTTTAGTTTAAGTTAAATTACAGTTTGGTCCCGGGGTTTCATAGTTTTATTATTTTATGCTCAACCTTATTAATTACAAGTTTTAAAATAATAAAACTTATATTATTTCTATTTATTTCAAAGATCAACACTTATTATGATTTTTGTTATTATTGTTATTATTATTATTATTATATTATTATTGTTATTATTATTGTATATTATTATGTTAATATTAATTATCCAACATTTAATTTTATTAAGATTTTACAACGAGCCCTCGTAATTGCATTAATTACAAACCAACCATTCAAGAGATAACGACATTTAACGAACTTTTAACAAAGTACGAAAGGTCACATAAATGTTGTGTCGTTGGGGTAATTAATGGTTGAGATCCTGGTATGTTAGATTGGTATCAGAACCAATGGTTATAGAAAACTAAATGAATATTTGCATCTCATTTGCATTGCATTTAGACTATAGCCTGATGCCTTAGTTACACGCACATAACACATTTAGCTTCATTAGTTGGCCTTGTTTGTTGCTTACTTGTGGATCGCTTGATGTGGCTCATTCCTGAGCTGTTCTTTGTAGGAATGGCATCATCATCATCTGCGCGTTTATCTACTTCTCGCACAAGAGGTCCATTCACTATGATTCTATACCTCCACCTACGGGTCCTTATCATTGGCCATACGTCATAACAACAATGAAGAGTTTGACTATGATCAGCCATTTGCTTTACCCAAGTATCCACCAGTTCATAGGTGGGAGTATTACCTCGAGTACGTGACCAGCCTGATTCAGGAGAAGAAAATTCCCTTACCTCCCGAGAGCCAACCTCGCACTAGGTCTACCCCGGCTAGGGACCCTGACACCCCTACTTTACTTCCACTTCTTTGTCCTCCCGAGCAAGACATAAAAGCTTTGACATCTACCCTACATATAGAGTGTAAACATGTTACTGAATTGGAGAACAAAAACAGGATGCTGAAGAGGATAGCGAGAGAATCTACGGAGGAAATCAAACAACTGAAGAGACGATTTGATAACTTCATGAATCAGTACAACGACCAGGTGGATCGTGTTACTGGACTGGTCGGGCAGGTCAATGGTGGAGAACAATGACTTTAAAACCTAGAGGCTCATGTCTTCGCCCAGAATGTAGTGCCGGAACCTGAGGAGGAAGATCCCGAGGATGTACCGGAAGAGGAACCAAAGGAGGAGGAGATCCAGAGGAAGAGCCAGAAGAAAAGCCTGAATAGCAGCCTAAACCTGAGAATAGCGCTGGGTCCATCGACTCTCACTGAATTCCCTAGTCTTCCTATTTTTTTTTTCCATCCATTAGACTTTCGTTTATTTCCACACCTAGATAGGAAGGATTGTTTCCCATCCAACTGATGTTTTTGAATTCTAGTATTTGGTTTAATTTATTGTAGACGTACTTACAATTCATTTAATCAAAAAATTATTTGAACTCATTAGTTGTGTATGTGCTAAATTCTTTTAATTACTTGTACTTACATGAAGTAGATATGTTGCACATTACTTATTTTTGTATGTTGTGATTGTTAGAATGTCTGGACGTGGCTGAGGACGTGGACGTGGTCACGGTACCACTAACATGACACCAGTAGAGCTGGCGCTCTAATCAATCAGCATGTGGCTGATGCTCTTGCAAACCATAATCCCAACCCGCAGGCCGCTCGATCGGTAAGTAATACAATATCATTCTGACCTTAATGTTTCATCAGTCTCGATAGGTTGTAACATTCATTCTATACTTCCAAAGTTTTGATCTAAATTCATTACAGGTCAAGGAGCCTGCACTTTCAAGTCCTTTATGGACTGTAAACCCAATCCGTTAACTAGAGCGAAAGGAGCTGTGGGACTCCTACGATAATTTGAGAAGCTCGAATCGGTGTTCGAGATGTGTAATTGCCCGGTGGCAAATCGGTTAAGAACGACACCGACACCCTAGATAGAGTTGTATTGTCTTGGTAGAACACTCAGGTACAGATGTTAGGGGTTGAGATTACCAACCAGACTACCTGGGAGGATTTCAAGACCCTGATGAAGGAAGAGTACTGCCCTCAGGAAGAGGTACAGAAGTTGGAGATAGAGTTCTGGAACCTCAACATGACAGGTTCC
The DNA here is from genome assembly GCA_024085815.1 of Flaveria linearis. Classification (NCBI taxonomy): domain Eukaryota; kingdom Viridiplantae; phylum Streptophyta; class Magnoliopsida; order Asterales; family Asteraceae; genus Flaveria; species Flaveria linearis. The sequence continues at coordinate 35,202,790 of CM044012.1, forward strand.
GAGATTGAGGCGTACGCCACTCGATCTCACGAGCTTGCTACGTTGTGCCCCAACATGGTCAACCTTCCTTCCTTGAGGATTGAAAGGTATCTTCATAGCCTTTCACCTGAGATTCAAAGTATGGTCACTGCTTCCAGAGCAAACACCATACAAGAGGCAATTTGACTAGCCCATAGGTTAACAGACCAGGCTGTAGTGTAGGGTAAGTTACCCCCGCGCGGTTCATCATTAACTACCACTGATGACAACAACAAGAGCAAATGAGAGTCTGGTCCAGTAATAAATAGAACACATCTCAACAGCAACCACAACAGTCACGCAAGTTTGACAACTCCCGCTCATCAAACCAATCAACCTCTTCATTATAACATGGTAGTGGTTACACTGGAACGTTACCTAAGTGTAACAAGTACAACTACCACTAGAATAGGCCTTGCAACAAGAACACTTAAGACAGATGTGGTAAATTTGGCCACGCTGCTAAAAATTGCTGGTGTGAACTTAGCAGCTAATTAGCCATCACAATAGGAGGAACAAAGAGGCTGCTACGAGTGTGGTCAAACCGGGCACATCAAGAGGAACTGCCCAAACTAAAGAAAAACAATGGCGGTGGTAATGGTGTTGATAACCACAATGGCAATGGCAATGGAAATGTCAATGGTGGTGCCAAAGGTCGAGCCTTCGTCATGGGTTTAGGTGAGGCTTGTAATAATCCCTCTATTGTAACTGGTAAATTTTCCATCAATGGTTGTTTTGCCTCTGTTCTGTTTGATTCGGGTGCTGATAGAAGCTTCATTTCGTATAAGTTCAAAAGATTACTAGGTGTTAACTCTACAGTCTTAGACATGAACTATACAGTAAAAATAGCTAACGTAAGGTCATAAAGTCTTCCCCCATATACCAGTCTTCCCCATATACCGAGGTTGTAAGATAAGTCTGTCTGGACACGATTTTGATATTGACCTTATATCTATTACACTTGGTAGCTTCGATGTTGTAGTCTGCACGGATTGGTTATCCAAGAACCAAGCTGAAATCATTTTATGTGAGAAACTCATTCGATTACCTTTGCCTGATGGAATGATACTCACGGTGGAAGGCGACAAGAGTGGTGTTGTAGTCGGTATCATTTCTTACATAAAAGCGCATAAGTGTTTAAGGAAAGGGCATTCAGCGATTCTAGCCCTAGTTACTGAAAAGACCACCAATGAGAAGCGACTGGAAGATATTCCTATTGTTAAAGATTTCCTGGACGTGTTTCCTGAGGACTTGTCTGGCCTTCCTCCACACATGCAAGTAGAGTTTCAGGGCGAGTTGACACTAGGAGTTGCCCCTATTGCTCGAGCGCGTATCATTTGGCACCGAACGAACTCCAGGAATTGTCGAAACAGTTGCAGGAACTGTTAGACAAGGGTTTCATACATCCAAATTCTTCACCTCAGGGAGCACCTGTGTTATTCTTGAAGAAGAAAGATGGAACCTCCGGATGTGCATTGATTACCAAGAGTTAAACATGGTTACCATAAAGAATCGATACCCTCTTCCACGTATCGATGACCTATTTGACCAACTACGAGGATCGAGTTACTATTCGAAGATTGATCTGAGGTATGGATATCACCAGCTTAGGGTTCGAGAAGAGACATATCCAAGATAGCTTTTAGAACTCGATATGGACAATTTGAGTTGGTAATCATGGCATTTGGTTTAACAAATACTCCTGCAGTCTTTATGGACCTCATGAACCGTGTTTGCAAATCCTACTTAGATAAGTTTATCATCGTCTTCATTGATGACATACTCATTTATTTCAAGAATAGGGAGGAACATGAGGAATACTTAAGGACTATTCTAGAGCTTCTGAGAACCAAACAACTATATGCCAAGTTTTTCTAAGTGTGACTTCCAGATGAGAGAAATATATTTCCTAGGGCATCTGGTTAATGAAAATAGCATCCATGTTGATCCGTCTAAGATTGATGCAATCAAGAATTGGCCTGCACCGATAACGCCTACTGAGGTGCGCCAATTTCTTGGATTAATGGGTTATTATCGGTGTTTCATAGAAGGATTCTCCAAACTAGCACACCCTTAACCGCCCTAACTTATAAAGGAACCATCTACAAGTGGGGTAGCAAGGAAGAAGCGGCTTTCCAAGCGCTTAACAACAAGTTATGTAGTGCACTAATCTTGGAGTTACCTGAAGGAACAGATGATTTCGTGGTGTATTATGACGCGTCAATTCGGGGTTTGGGTTGCGTGTTGATGCAACGCGAGAAAGTGATAACTTATGCATCGAGACAACTTAAGGTGCATGAGAAGAACTATATAACTCAAAATCTAGAGTTGGGAGCTGTTGTATTCATACTCAAGATCTTAAGGCATTACCTATATGGAACTAAGTGTACGATCTTCACTGATCATAAGAGTCTTCAGCACGTTTAAGAGCAAAAGGAGCTGAATATGAGACAGCGACAATGGTTGGAACTGCTGAATGATTATGACTGTGCCATCAAGTACCATCCGAGAAAGGCTAATATGGTAGCCGACGCCTTTAGTCGTAAGGAAACCCTAAAGCCTCATCGTGTCCGTGCATTGCAATTAACGATTCATTCTGACCTGTCGTTACAGATTAAGAATGCCCGGGCTGAGGCATTACAGGAGCAGAACATCAAGTCAGAATCTCGCACAGGAGCTGAGAAACTATTTCAGAGAAGACAGATGGTCTTCGTTATTATAAAGACCGGGTATGGGTTCTAACGTTCGGAATCTCCGAGAATTGGTGATGGAAGAGAGTTATAATTCTCGTTATTCAGTACATCCTGAATCTGACAAGATGTATCAAGATCTGAAGGCCATCTACTGGTGGCCTAACATAAAAGCTAAAATTGTCACTTACGTGTCAAAGTGTTTGACTTGCTCTAAGGTTAAAGCGGAATATTAGAAACCGTCAGGTTTGCTTAACAACCAGGGATTTTAGTGTGGAAATGGAGAATATTTGTATGGATTTCATCACAAAATTACTAATTTACACAATTTTATATAGATATCTCCTGCACTTTTCGGTTATTTTTGGTTGAAATTTACTACTAATCGGTTCGTATTTACATTTTGATGATTTTAGGAGACAGTGCCAGTGTATATAAATAAAGTATTATAATTAAATTCGAGACCATCTAGTGAAACGTTAAAAAAATTGTATAATTAGTATAATTATGATTTCTTTTATACATGGGAAATTCCAAATTTTCTAGTTTAAGTAGTATAAACATAATTGATTTTGGGCATCCATTTAATTGTTGTAGATTGTTGGTCACGTGGCCTTTAGGAATGGATGTCAATGAGATATTATTAATTCACAAATTTTTATGACATGAAGTGGAGCATGGGTCATCAAATAAAGACAGATGCAATGCAGATCAACGTTAAATTTTCAGAGCTGAGTTTTTAGGCCCACATGAATTGATTAAATACAAGCCCAGTGAATGAATGAAGAGAGACGGTCACAATAAATGTGATAGAATAACAAAGCAACCTAATGGATCAATATAAAAAGGCAATGTTGTCACGACTAGATCGGACTGGCCGGTCCGACCGGTTCAACCGGGGATCGGTCCGGTGACCGGTCCGGTCAGGGGTGAATCGTTTGGGAGGTTGAACCGGCTGGTCGTACCCGAACCAGTGGTTGGACCGGTGAACCGGGCCGGTTCGGACCGGTTTTTCAATTTTTAAAAAAAATGGAGTGCTGAACTATAAATTAGTGTGTTAGATCAAAAAGTAAAACCGAGTTCAAAAACTGGCTCGCATGGCCCGGTTTTTGAAACTGCATTCGTGTCCGCGTCACGTGCGGGTACGCACGAGTTCGCTGGAAATCCAACCGTTTTCCCGTTTTTGCACCCCCCATGTGCGCGGGTAGTACTTGTGGCAAAATATGTTACAAAGATACACTAGAGTGATAAGACAATTACTTATAAACCAAACTCATTTGTCCCCACACAATGTGGGACAAAATGTTCACCATAATCTTAAACATACATTCACACACACCCAACTATACTTAAGTTTTATATATAACTATAAAATACATATATTAATCATATATAAATTACTTATATTTAATTAATATATAAATATAATTAAAATATAGTTAAATCCGGTCCGACCGGTCCGACCGGTCCGACATGTCCGACCACCAAACCAGTAAGGCGTCCGGTTCAACGTCCGATCTGGTTCTGAAAACATTGTAAAAAGGATACCACATGTCATAAAAAGGAGGAATAGAGGTGACGGCAGGGAGTTGTATGCAAAGTTGGACGGCTAAGGAGACGGAGCATTTTGAGTTTTACGAAAAGATCAAAACGGTTCAAGCATTCAGTTCATTTTGTTTGATTACTTTTGATTTATTTTTAAGATGATGTTTGCTATCGGTTATTTGTTTTTGATGTTCGTAAAATTATGAGTAGCTAAACATTTATGCTACCTAGGTCGGGACGAAAATTCCTTCAACAATGTGATGATGTGACACCCCGTGTTTTTTTCAGGTTAACACCATTACCGCTATCTAACCTCTCCCCACCATTTTATAATTATGAAATTTTGTTATTAAATGAAAGTGATTATTACTGTTATTATTACTGTTAGTGTTACTGTCAGTGTTACTGTCAGTGTTACTGTCAGTGTGACTGTCAGTGTGACTGCCACTGTGACTGCCACTGTGACTGCCACTGTGACTGCAACTGTGACTGCCACTGTGACTGCGCCTGCCACTGTCACTGCCACTGCCACTGCCACTGCCACTGCCACGGCCACTGCCACGGCCACCGCTACTGCCACCGCCACTGTCACTGCCCACTGTCACTGCCACCGTCACTGTCACTGTCATTGTTACCGTCACTGTGACTATTACTGTGACTGTTACTGTGACTATTACTGTGACTATTACTGTGACTATTACTATTACTGTTAGTGCTACTGTAACTGTTACTGTTACTGTTACTGTTACTGTAATTGTTACTGTTACTATAACTGTTACTGTTACTGTTACCGTTACTGTTACTGTTACTGTTACTGTTACCGTTACCGTTACTGTTACTATTACTATTATTACTTAACCTTAGTTTAACATTAAACTAACTAAGAATATGAAGATAACTAACATTAAAATCATCTATAGTTGAGGGGCCAAAATATAAAGTGGCAGAAGTTGATTTCCATTTAATAACCAACCCTCCTCCCATCCTATAAATCTAATTCAAAACCCTCTCGGCTCCTCATCAAAACCGACATCACTCCACCCTTCACAACCCTAAACCGATTGGCACCAACGACAACCTCCTCGACGGCAATCACGTCCGGTAACAATCATGCACCCTCCGACGTCCCCTTCGCTTGCAACCAAACAGCCCCATTCAGTGTGATTCTTCCCTTCATTGTTCAATGTTGTTCGGTCCGGGAATGGTCCTCCCCTGTTCATGACTCACGTTCATCATGATTACGATTTGAGATTCTTTTATGGGTCGTTGTGTATGTAACTATAGTGTACGGGTCATTCGGTTGATGTCAATAATGAATGTGCGACGTGCATGTGTGTATGTTCCTGCGAATTTGGGTGAAGGTGATGTGAAGGGGTGTGTTGTGTAACCATGTGTGGTGTTAGTATACATCTAGGAGTAATGTGTGTTACAATATATATGTGTTTATATGTAATGGTGTTTTCTATGTGTTCCATAATGATCATGGTCGTGATGCATGGGTGCAAATGTTGTTGGTTGGGATCGGTTAAGGGTGCTTGGGTTGGGGGTTGTTTTGGAAGCTTATGTACGAGATATGTGAGACTGTAGTGTTTGTTTGGATGGTGGTCAAATGAAAGTCTTGCAAGGGGTACTTAGATGCTTGTATTATATGTGTAGTGGGTAATAATATAAAAATTTATGTATAGCATACGTGAACTAGCTATGAGGGGCTTACACATTCTTTTAGTGCATGCCTATGTGTGTGATGTTTATTCACGTGGGTGATCTTATATTTTGGTGCATGCTATGCTTAAGCATGTGTGGTAAATATACATATTTTAGGTGCATGGGTATATATATGTATATATTATTTGTGTGGTATATTATGGTTGTGTAATAGGTATTAAAATAGGTGTGTCTAGTATGTATTAATATTACCGGTGTGCAAAATGTATATATATAACTATCAAGTTAAGCAAGTATGACTCGTGACCTGTTATGCGTTTGAAATCTTGTAAACTACACCATAGAAAATGTAATAACTTATATATATATATATATGTATATATATGTACATATATATACATATATAAGTACCTTCATGTATGAAACGAAGCATAGACGTATTATGTGCTAAAACTGTAGAGCTTGCACAATATCCTGCGTATCGAAAAACAGTGGCCACTTGTACAGCGTATAAACATCAGATGCTGACAAGTTGATAAGCCACATGGGTTCGAACACCCTTATAGCTTCCATTTTGACCCGTCCTTTTCCAAAACAATGCTGCCTCACCCGAGCGCCAGTCATAGTACACCACTTAAAGTGGGGTAAAGTCCTGTGGCATCTCCCTCAGTGGAATTTCTGGACATTGTGCGCGGAGGTCGCCACTTCAGGACTATCTTAGGCTGACCAGTGATGGGACTTACCTCAGACCTTCTGAGGTACCTCGTAGCCTGCTGAGGTTTGAAGTTTACCCATCTGGTCCTATATTCCTTCTTCAATGCATTCTCAAACCAGCCAGACATCTTCTTCGGATCCGCATAAAGAAGCTTTAGGCGTGCCAACTGGTTGAGTTCAAAACCTGGGAGAGTCTTCAGATCATGAGGGAATCTAAAGTACTCGATTCCCCTCTCCCTCTTCACTGCATATACTCCGAGGTCATCAAAATGAGCCTAAGCTATAATCTTCCCTGACACCTCATATTCTTCTTTACTTTGTATAACTTGGTGTAGGTACTCTGAGTTGTGGTAGGACGTTGTGCTCGGACCTCGGCGAAGCAAGCCGCCCATTCAGCCTTTCGAATGTCAACTTCGGCGTCCGTGGCTTGAGCTTGGCTTGTTGATGCTTCCGCTCCTTTTTCTTTATCATGGAGTTTATCCAGAATATCACTATCAAGGTTGTTCACCAGATCAGGAAACGCGTTTCCCTCTTGATCAGTGTATTCTGGATAATGCTGATCTGTGATGTCTTCAATTTCAATTTCTTCAACATCTTAAGTTCATCATCATCAGCATCATCAAAAATTGGAGCATCTTTAACGATTTCGTCTGGATTCAGACGAAACATTTCAGCCAGTTGCTCATCAGTGAGGTCGTGAATAATTTCTCCTTCTTCAGGAGTATAACTCACAGACCTTCTGACGATCCCCTGCAGATCAAGAATCATTGTTAGTTGAGACTTGACCTGTTGGAGGGGAGCAACATCATGTTCGTCTCTCTGAAAGTTAGGATCTGTTGATTTAAACATGCAACACAATACTTGTTAGTAAACAATCAAACACAGTCATTAACATAAGATATAAACATTCATTAAATAAATGTAACAGAATTTCAAATACAAAAGTCTGTTAACTACATAAACATGACTAACTAAACAGTACTTTTGTCTTGAATTTCCGGAGTTTCTTCAGTTGGAGCAGACGAAGAGGGTCCTTTGATCATGTCGGCGTTTAGAACGCCTTTCGCCTGCTACATTATCACCTTGATCTCCGGCAGTTTCTCCTCCTTTACCTTCATCATCTTCCTTCTTCTCATCACCATCATTACTCTCATCACTACCATCATCATCATCGTCATCATCCTCATCATCTTCATCATCATCGTCCTCATCCTCACCATCATCATCATCATCATCACCATCACCTTCTCCAATCTTGAGGGGCTCACTCTGAGTGCCTTTCAGTTTTAGCACTAGAGTTTTATGAGCCGCCTCTAGCTTTCCCATCCTTTCATCAGTCTCAGCCTCGTGTTGTAACAAGCTTGTGATCTGATCGGTCTGCGAAGTGATCACTTGGGCTTGTGAGGATGTTAACTCCCTCAATCTTTCAATCTCAGCTGCCTGTGATGAACTTTGCTCTTGCAGCTGGAGGATCTGAGCGGTCTTAGCCTTATCAGAGGCCAGCAGTTGGAGCACCATGCTGTTTAGAGCAGCAAGTTGCTCAACCACCGAGACAGGTGGTAGAACTGAGCTAGAAGAGGCAAATGAGGGTTGGGTTTGGTGAGTGGTGGTTGTAGTGGTGGCTGTGGTGTAGATGGGGGGAGATGGGATGGCTGTAGTGGGGGGTACTGTGGTGGTGGTGGGAGAAGACATGGAAGTATGAAGTGGAGGTATAGTGGTGGTGGTGATTTGGGGTGTTTGGGATGTGGTGTATTGGGTGGTTTGTGTGGTTTGGGTGATTTGGCTAGGTGTGGTGGAAGTGGTAGGTGTAGAGGAGGTAGTGATAAGCGTGATCCTCCTGCGCTTGGACTTCATCCCATGAGGACGAGCCATATGTTTCCTCCGAGTCCCCTTTGACCCGGAGGCTCCCCCTTGGCTGCTGGGAGAGGCTGGGGTGTATGATGGGTCTGCTACAGAGCTCCCAGACTCTCCTGAGCGTCCACCAACGCCCGTAAACCTTCCTCGGTTGCCACTACCCGGCTTCCCACAGTCCGGGTTAGTGGTGCCTCATCTGAATCCCCCTCCTCCTGCATGAAGTCAGGGTGGATTGGAGCTGGCTCAGGTCTTCCTTGACCATCTCCTCCCTGATCCGTTCCGTTGTCATCATCATCGGAGTCATCGGAGGGTAGAGCTACCTGCTCTACATCAGAATCACTATCTTCGTGAAGCCACTTTCTCCTAGCTGGCGCCACATACTCCTCACGGGCCAGATGCCCAAACAAACGTCTTACCGGGGGCTTAACCTGCTTGCCCCGGTATACCTTCATCCTGCCTAAGGTGGTATCATCCATCACCTCAAGCATAACTGCATCCTCCTTCTGCTTTGGTAACATAGGTAGCTTCTGGTCAAAGATCATTTGCAAGAAGCGAGGATACATGCAGAAGCCTTCTCTTCCCTTCACTTCTATGTTCTCCACTAGGTAAGTGAAGATCATCCTGGAGAAGCTGAACGGGTGGTTCAACACTAAAGCAACGTAGGCATTCTGCATTTGCTCAGAGAGCTCGTCGAAGCCTCCTTTTCGTGAGGCAATACACCTTAGCAAGACGTGGGCTAGGTATTTGAACTGGGGGCAGAGATTGCTCTTGTTGAGCATCCCTGAATTGATGTCCCCAGTGTACTTAGCCCTCAGGAAGCACCCTCTCACTGTCATCGGATGTAAACGAATAGGACAGTCACCATCATCTCCTAACTCTAGGACTGTCCTTAAGTCCTCCTCGGTTATCTCTATGGCGTTACCAAGAATAGAGCTCCTGATCCTATATGGCTCAACTGATCTATCTACAGTAGCATTCTCCCAGAATGCCTGCTGTAATGAACGGTACGGAGTGCAGGGTGTGGATATCGCCCTGTAGATCCTTGATCTCCGTAAAAATGAGATTATTCCCACAAACTCCGATGCATTCCTTGAAGTCACATCAAGATGAGCACAGATGTTGTGCTTTGTGCTTAGAATCCAACGACTAGCCATCTGTCACAATATAAGTAAACATCAGTACATGTAGAAGATAGCTTATTCAAATCAAGGAATTTCCCACTTTGGTTAGTCGGGCGACTGAGCAGCCAAATGAACATAACCGTGCGACTGAGTGGAACGAATGAGTTTTTAAAGGTGAATTTATTCATACGGGCGACTAAGTCAAGCGAATGAGTATAGTCGTGCGTTTGATTCATTCGTCCATCTCAGTCGGGCGACTGAGACTAATCGTCTTCTCAGTCGGGCGATTGTAGTTCATCAGCGTGTCCAGTCGCCTACTCGACAGTTGGTCCATTCAAATTCGTGTTTTGAGCTATACTTGAAGTTAAACGTCGAAATTAGGCTCATTACACTCGGAACTACCGATTAAGCATGTTTTAACTTTTGTTTGAACGTTTAGTTTAGATTGGACATCCTATTTGTTCATCAAGTTTTCGGTTACTGTTTGGTCCGAATTCGAGAGGTTTTGGACATCATTTATCTGTTTTATCTATGAAACACCTCGAGTAGTACCTGTATAATCACCAATGAATGTTAGAACACGCAAAACAAAGGCAAATATGGATCAAATGAAATTTGGACAGAGGTTCCTTAGGTCGGGCGAATAGAGGGGGCGATTTGGGAGAGTGAACGACTGATTCTGATTTGGTCTGTTTTTATACTAGGGCAAATTTCAGTCGGGCGACTGAGTCTAGTCGCCTTGGTTAGTCGGCCGACTGAGTCTAGTCGCCTTGGTTAGTCGGCCGACTGAATCTTAGTCGTGCAATCTACCCAATCGTTCATCTCCAATCGGGCGATTGAAGTTCATCCAACCGACAATTACAGTCGGTCACCTCAAATCGTTCGATGTGATTCATTCGCACACCTCATTCGCACGTTTAACCTAGTCGGGCACATTCAATCGGTCGATTGGGTTCATTCGCATGGTCCAATCTTACGATTGTATTCAATCGTATACCCTATTCGTACGACTGGGTCATATCAGATTCAGTCGAGCGATTGGGCTATACTTGTGCCATTTTTGTCAAGATATGAACCAACACTTAGTTTATTTACCAATTGATAAAACATTATGTGCAATTGATCATCTCAGACATGATCCATTTAACCACCCGATCACCTCAGACGTGATCCATTTATCCACCCGATCACCTCAGACGTGATCCATTTATCCACCCGATCACCTCAGACGTGATCCATTTATCCACTCGATCACCTCAGACGTGATCCTTTTATCCTTTCAGAAACAATCTGTTTAGTTAAACATTAAGCTCATACAGTGACATTTAGCAGATAACAGTGTACACAGTCCGACATGACTCATTATACTAAGAAATAAATAAAATTTAAACTACGAATGAAAAATGAACATCCTTTTGTGATTTTGATAGGGCAGGTTTGTGTAGCCTATCAGCATTGACATTAAATCAGGAACAGACTCATTTGGAATCAGACAAGCATATACACCATTACTTGGAACATTTTGAGTTGATTTCATTTTTCATGATTACATATCACAGTTTGTTCTGATCTAAGACTTCCAAGTACTAACTGGGAATCATGTTTGATATGAAACGTAACACACTTTGATCGTCAACTTTAGTCGGTGCTTTCAAGACGATTGTCAGTATACTTGTCCACTTAAATTCAAGCACGGACTTTTGACATACATTGGTAATGAATTATGTTATGTTATTTCAAACAACATTTACGTGTCCCGCACCTATATGGTAATCAGCATTCCTTAAAGAACTTTCGAGCGGTCTTTAGGTATTTTTGCAAGAAGAGACTATTCTTAGATCTTTCAAAGAGAAGCCAATCCTCAGGTCAGTACCATCGCACAGCAGAGAGGCGGCAAACAACAATGAAGTCTAGAATATATAGGTTATGCTTATCCTCTGGTCAGTGCCATCGCACAGCAGAGAGGCACACAACCTATCTCCTTGTTAGAGCATTTCATATTCTCTTTTGCACATAGCGCACCAACAACATAAGTTATCAGCTTGATTACGCTAGTATTCATTTTTTTTCGTGCTTTTGCTCTTTTTGTGGTCATTTGCACACCTTTGGTGGCATTTATTTGCTCGTTATCCCTTATCGGAAGAACTGATTGTGTTAACCAGTGATAAGATGGGAACCCACAGTTGATTGAACCTTTTAGTTTAGATTAAGTTTACCAATGAAGTCTACTTGTCTACTATGTTGAATCTACTGACACATCATATAATGTACTAGCACCTCCCTAAATCAACTTTCTCCGTGTAATTATAGTAACAATCAAACGTACTATCATTTTCCCATTTTGTTAGACTTAGACTTCTCTGATGTCTTACATTTTCAGTAAACTAATTAACATTTTTGAACTCAAACTCATTTTGCTGTTCCAAATAACTCGATGCCTGTGTACTATCATCTTCCAGTTTTATCGAGTCGCATTTCCAGTTTATTTGTCTGTGCCTTTTCAGTTTTATTTACCTCCCCCCCCCCTTTTTTTTTTAAATAAATGAATACTGAAATAAATCTCCCCCTAAAATTCTAAAACAAAAAATCTTTTTGTATTTTTGGATTTTATACGACAAGGGAATTAAAAAAATAAAAAATAAAATAAAAATGAAGGAAAAAGAAAATAAACGAATAGACACGAGTCGGACTATGTATCTGCTTCTTCTGCGATCACATCCCTTTTCTTTTTAACGCCGTTGACCTCTAGCAGATATAAAAATCTTGGTTTATCAAAAGGCTTGGTGTAAAGGTCAGCGCGCTGAAAATCCGTGTTAATTTTAATCACATCAATTAATTGTTTTTCATAGCAATCGCGTATGAAATGATATTTAATCCCGATGTGTTTTGTTTTTGGGTGTTGAACAGGATTTTTAGTGACGGCTATGGCAGCAGAATTATCAACATAAATAGGAGTGTTAGAAAATTTCAAACCGTAGTCACGTATTTGCTGTTGAATCCAGATGATCTGAGAGCAGCAACTCGCAGCAGCAACATATTCAGCTTCACAGGTTGATAGAGCAACCGAGGTCTGTTTTTTGCATTGCCACGTGACTAACCGTCTTCCAAAGAACTGACACCCTGCAGATGTAGACTTGAAATTCATCTTACAGCCACCATAATCTGAATCGCTGTACGCAGTAAGCTCGAAGTCATCATCATGAGGATACCACAATCCCAGTGTTGGAGTACCCTTCAGATAACAAAAAATCCTTTTCACCCCAATCAAGTGATTCACTTTTGGCTTCGCTTGATATCTAGAACATAAACATGTTGCATACATGATATCTGGACGCGAGGCAGTGAGATACATGAGAGATCCGATCATCCCACGATACATAGTGGCATCCACCAAATCCCATTCTCATCAGGAGCCACATCATGATTTGTGGCGAGAGGGGTACCGGCAGCAGACGCATTTTCCATGTCAAATCGACTGAGAATATCGCCGACATACTTGGACTGATGTAAGAAAATGCCGGTTGGTGTTTGATCCACCTGTAAACCTAGGAAGAACTTCATTTCTCCCATTGCACTCATTTCAAACTCTGCCTTCATCACAGATTCGAACTCTTTGCACAAGGCTTCATTTATAGATCCAAAGATGATGTCATCCACATAGATCTGCACCATAAGCAAGTCACCATCCTTTTCTTTAATGAACAATGTACAGTCAATTACACCCCTGCGAAAACCATGCTTCAGCAGATGGGTAGAGAGCTTTTCATACCAAGCTCGAGGAGCCTGATGTAGCCCATACAAAGCCTTGTCTAACTTGTAGACTCTGTCCCGATGATAAGGATCTTCGAATCCTTCGGGTTGACTGACATATACTTCTTCACTGATTTCCCCATGCAAGAATGCACTCTTAACATCTAGTTGATAAACTTTGATCTTCATGTAAGAGGCGTAGGCTAGAAAGATACGAATAGCTTCCATTCTAGCTACGGGAGCAAAGACTTCATTGTAGTCGATGCCTTCGACTTGTCTGAAGCCTTGAACAACCAAGCGTGCCTTGTTTCTGATAACAACACCTTGGTCGTCCTTCTTGCACTTTAGTACCCATTTGGTACCAATCACCTTAACTCCTTTCGGTCTGTCAACTAGTGTCCAGACTCCAAGTTTCTTGAACTGGAGTAGCTCTTCTTGCATAGCATTGACCCAGGCCTCATCTTTCAGGGCGTCACAGACATATTTAGGCTCGATTTGTGAAACAAAACATGAGAAAGCCCCGTCATTGACATAACCCTTTTCCATGACTGCCGCATAATCAGCAGAGTACAGCTGATTTCGTGTTTGCACACCGGATTGAATGTCCCCAATGATAGACGAGGGGGGATGATTCACACTGATCCTAGTCACTGGTGTGGTAGGAACCACAACCTCAGAATCCAGATTGGTGACTACTGGTTCAGTATCCGGATTTCCTGCATCTGGTTCAGCAGCTGATGACTCACTGTGTTGATTAGCTGTATGCTCAGGGTTAGAAGCAGGTGCTTCTTCATCACCTGATGAATCATCACTCTCATCATGAGCAGGAGTCGAAGAGCTTGAGGCACCATCAGTAGGTGTGATGTTGCTTGAATCCAGATTCGGTGAGATAAGAACATCATACATCATCTGGGTAGCAACGTCATCCTCTGAATCAAACTGTGGAAGATTAAAGGATTTGAAAAAACCATCATAATCGAAGAATGATGATGGACCTTTTCCAGCAGGAGGTGTGATGTATCTCTGAACATCCACGTTGCACCACACCTCTACCTGACCCGTCGAGTTATTGTAAACTCGCTTGTCTGGGATGCTGTATCCTAAGAATATTCCTTGATCAGCTTTCTCGCTGAACTTGCCATCCTGAGTCTTCTTCAGCAATGTACATGGAGCTCCAAATGGTTCCAGATACTCCAAATTTGGCTTTCTCTTCTGAAGTAGCTCGTAACAAGTCCTGCCATGCCTTTTGACTACTAACACACGATTAAGTGTGTAGCAGGCATTTGCAACCGCCTCATTCCAGAACTGAACTGGGAGCTTTGAATCAGCTAACATGGTTCGCGCAGTCTCAATTAAGCTCCGATTCTTTCGTTCTGCAACTCCATTCATCTGTGGTGTGTATGCGGAAGTGAACTGATGAACAATTCCCTTTTCCTTGCAGAAAGCATCCATCCACTGATTTTTGAACTCTGTGCCATTGTCAGAACGTATCTTCCTCACCTTCAGCTTGTAGAGTGACTCCAAAGTCGTGACGAGCACCTTGAATGATTCAAATGTTTCTGATTTAGCTTTTAGAAACATCACCCAGGTGAATCTTGAGTAGTCATCAGTGACTACAAAGCAGTACCAGTCTCCTGCTATACTCTTTGTGTTGACTGGACCAAAGAGATCCATGTGTAGCAACTCCAAAGGCATCTCAATTGTGTTGACGTGCTTGGTCTTGTGAGATTTCCTGGTCTGCTTTCCCTTCTTGCAAGAGACACAAAAGTCAGGAAGTTGGAAGTTCTTGACTGTAACTCCTTCAACTAGGTTGTTGTGAACCAGATGGTTCATCTTCCTGTGATTGATGTGTCCCATCCTTCTGTGCCATGAGATGGATTCCTTCTCTGTCGCTTTCGATAGAAAACATTGAGCTGTAGACTCAGAGGTAGAAGCATTAGACATATCCAATACATATAAATCATGTACCTGGATGCAGACATCAAAACCTGCTTCTCTGGAATCTCCATCTCCTTTTTCAGTATGTAACATTTTGGTTGTCAAACATAACTTTGAAGCCCTTGTCACATATCTGAGACACTGAAAGTAAATTGTTTTCCAGTTGTTGAACAAAATTTACTTTATCAAACTTTACCTTCTCATTACCTACTTCGCCTTGAGCAGTAATGTATCCTCCTTTGTTCCCAGCAAAGGAAACATGTCCCCCTTTAATTTGTTTGACATTAAAAAGAAGAGACTTGTTTCCTGTCATGTGCCTGGAAGCTCCGCTATCCACAATCCATGTATTTGTTGAAGCACTGTAGCGGACAACCTGTGTAGATGTCGACGTGCCAGCCATGAAAGCATTCTGAGACGTAGATTGAGCTTCAGATTATGAAAAACTCATTCTGGACAATTTCATCAACAGCATCAAACGTCTCTTCCAAATCAGCAGTATCAACTTCAGCCGAGCTTTCCGCTTCACTTGCAGAGTCTTCGTTCAAGTCTTCCACGGATGCTATGTTAGCTTCATCAGACATGAATCGAAAAGACCAATCTTGTCCTTCATCTCCTTGTGCTACCATAGCTTTAGAATCACTTCCCGTGGACGCTGGTTTCTTGTCTCTATCTTGCCTGTTGAACGAGGAAAATGGATTCCCGTTCCCAGTCTTCTTAGGCTTTGAACACTCCCTTTTAAAATGGCCCTTTTCTCCACAATTGAAGCACGTGACTTTAGACTTGTCAAAACCAAAGGTTGTATCTTTAGTAGCCACGAGATTCTGCCCTGTTTTCTTCACAAATTTCTTGGCTCTTCGGACAGCGCTTGCAAGAGCCCACATGATGTCCATTCTTTCCAGCTCATTCTCATCTACTTGCTCATAATCTTCATCAGCAAGGTGGCAATTACCAATCTTGCCCACCACCAAACCATCATAAGAATGCACAACAGCAGCCAGTAGATCCATGTGCTCTTTAGCAACCTCCACTGTTACCTTTCCCAGATTTTCTGTTGTCAACTTTGCAGACTGAGTAACAATGGGACTTTGACTCACTCCAGATGCCCCAAGAGACTCATTTGCAGATGATGAGCCTTGTTCAGCAGTTGGAGATGCATTGGACACGAAGGCTGTCTGCAGAGGTGCACCAGAAGACTTTGCAGCAGGGGTGGAAATAGAAGGGACATTGTAGAGTGAGGGGTCTTAAGCATAGGAACCCTTCTTTGCCTTGTATTTTTGTCGCACTTCCTCTTCTCTCAGTTTTAGAATAAAATCATTGATATCCAGGGTTTCTAAAACTGAGTTATATCGCAGAGTAGAAATGAATGAATCCCACTTTGCAGGTAGACCATCTGCCAAGCTTAAAACCTTGTCTTCCATTGACGTCTTAACACCATGAGTGTGAAGTTCACTCATCAGGTGGTAGAAACGATCGATGATTTCATCCAAGTTTTCATTCCCAATTGCTGAGAAGTTATCAAACTCCTTCTTCAACGCTTTACCTTTCAGTGCCTTTAAGTTTGAATTTCCATCATACCTCTTTTCAAGAACTTCCATCAGTTTTTTACTTTGTTTGTGTTCTGAGTATTGATGAAAATAGGCTTGGGAATGGACTGAGTCAAAATAGCATAGGCCTTCTTCTCTGCATTGTAAGCAACCTTCTGTGTATCGGTGAGTCCACTCAAAGTCAAAGGAACACCATCAGCCCCCACGGGTATTTTATAGCCAACCTTAATAGAGTTCCATAAGTTCGTATCCACCCCATTAAGATAAATTTCAAAACGTTGTCTCCATTGTGGAAAGTCCTCTATAGTCAATAGTTTAGGTGGCTTGTTATGGTTCCCTATCTCATTCTCCAGTAACAACAAGTTCTGTATCCTCGAATCCTTTCCAGCTGACATGGCATAATTTTCTGAGTCCATTCTTTTATTAATTTAACTTGTGAATTAAAACTGCTAATGCGAATGGGCTGTACGATTGAACACTAGCAGTATGCGATTGGACTTAAACGTACGAATGAACAGGCGACTGAGATACTCAGGCGACTGAATAGACCGAATGACTCAGATGTGCGACTGGAGTTGGCGATTGACTCAATCGGGCGATTGTACGAACGACTGACTCAATCGGGTGAATGGACTGGCGACTGACTCAAACGTACGAAAGACCTGGGCGAATGGGTTCAGTCGTACGATTGAGATAATCGTGCGACTGGGTCGGCTGTAAACACGATTCTTTTGAACACTTTGACCTAGAACGCAAGTATTTGCACCCTAGACGGCTGAAACACGAAAAATACAGATTTTTCAGAACACCCACACGTAAAGACTCGATTTTTAGCAAAAAGATTGGATCTTTTCGCGTAAAAACATAGACTTTTTCACAAAAACGATTGAATCAACGAAGAATCAAGAGCCAAGGCTCTGATACCACTTGTTAGGACCGTGTTCGTACGGAGTACTAACTGATTCTAAGTTAAACCAGATCAAATAGTGCGGAATCCTATTTGATTGGCGATCCAATCAGTGAAAACGTAATCCGGATCAATACTAACGATTATAAAACGTTAAGAATTGATTAGCAATGACCAGGAACGTTTTGTGAAGTTGGAATGGACGAACAGGGTGCTCTGGGTCGACTAGGGTTATGAGAATTCGAAGTGTTACGTTTTTCCACGAATTAAGTGCTATTTATAGGTTACAGATCTCATTCGTGCGACTGAGCCTTGCGACTAGCTCAGTCGTGCGATTGAGTAATATGATTGATTCATTCGAACGCTTGAGTCAGTCTCCTGACTCAAACAGGCGATTGACTCAATCTCCTAGTTCAACCGTGCGATTGAACCATTCGCATGGTTCAGTCGTGCGACTGAAAGAGATTCTTAGTCAAACACATTCTTGAACCTTTAACGATTCAGAACTGTGTCTCACAACTGTAAACCTATATAACATGGTCATATTATGCGTGTAAC
The DNA here is from genome assembly GCA_024085815.1 of Flaveria linearis. Lineage (NCBI taxonomy): Eukaryota > Viridiplantae > Streptophyta > Magnoliopsida > Asterales > Asteraceae > Flaveria > Flaveria linearis. The sequence continues at coordinate 35,221,094 of CM044012.1, forward strand.
AACTAATAATATAATTAGATATAACATTATATAATCAACAACCATATAAAGAAGAGATTATCATTCGATTGATTGAACATTACATATGCGTTACAAGATAGAAGTCTATTACATTTGAGCTCACTAGACTAGAACTGGGGACATGTGTACCAACAGTTTTCTTGTTTAACTCTGATTTGAGAAACTTTAATGTCAATGAGTAATTATGTTTGATAAATGTTGTGTCATTTGGTGTAACTAATAGCTGAGATCTTGGTATGTCACACGCCTAATGGTATTACCCCGTTTGTGAAAATTGAGGGCGTGACAAAATATGTATGCGGTAAAAAAGGAGCAGGTTGATTACGTTAATTTGAAGAGGATTTAGTGGTTTGTGGCCTCACCAAAGCTTGCTCGAGGGCCGCTGGAAGTTTGGCCGGTTTACAAGGTCGATGGGGTTGGGTGTTGGGTTGTTTTAAAACCAATTTACAATTAGGACCCTGAGGTTTAAAAGGGTTGTTATTTCATGTACAAAGTTTATAATTTAAGTTTCAAAACTTACAAATTAAACCTCAAACTTTTAGAACCCTAATTTATAGATTAATCAAATTATTTATTTTATAAAACCTTTTGATTTTATAAATTTTGTAAATCTTTATTATGAATTATTTTTTTAATTTTTAATATATAAAATTTCATAACTTTAAGAGTTAATTACATAAAAGGTCCTTGTGCTTATGCTTGTTTTCACTTTCGGTCCTCATGTTTGAAAAACTACAAGATCAGTCCACAGGTTTGACACAACATAACACAAAAGGTCCCCCATCATGGATGGTCGTTATCTTTTTCCATTAAATCCTAGTGAAATGATCAAAATACACCTGACTATTAAAATCAATATTTTTGAAAGATGTGACCCATAACTTAATCTTAAACTTTAAAACATCATTATTCTACAGAACCACCACCACCATCCTACCAGACCACCACCGCCCACCACCGCAAACCAACTCTCTCTCTTCCTTATTACCGCAGTCCCCTTCCCTCCCTTCATCCTCAACTTCAACCCACGAACACAACACATCACCGTAACCCACCACCACCATTTCTTACTCACTAGAACATCACAAGAACATCACAAAAGCATCACTTGGTAAATTTGTGGTAACAAAAGCATAACCCGTCACCACTATTGCAGCCCTAAACTTGATTGGATTCGAGGTGGCGATCTGTGATGTCAGAGATGGTGGTTGTAGGGGGTGAAGTTTTGCGGTGTTGGATATGGTGGTTGCAAACATGTGGTGATGGAGTCCGGTGGTGTTAAGGATGGTGGAGGCGTTCTGGTGGTGTCACTGAAGTTGTCAGAGTTGTTGTGGTTGTTTGTTGGAGTTGAACTTGAGGAATGAGGATGAAGAAGAAGAATTTTAGGGTGGCGTGGGGTTAGGGTGTGAATTTTATAATATTTTTATATATTCCCAAAGGGTATTTTAGTCATTTTGTATAAACTAACGGAATAAGTTAACTTTTGTGTTACATTTTGTCAAACCTGTGGACCGTCCTTGTAGTTTTTCAAACCTAGGGAACGAAAGTGAAAACAAGCCTAACCACAAGGACCTTTAATGTAATTAACTCTAACTTTTAATAACCTTATAACTTTATAAAAAATCATCTTATAAATTATAAAGTTATGTTAAATTGATAAATGACACATTTATTGTATTTGGAACACCAAAATAAATAAAAGGACTAAATAATGAATTTGATTTTTAAAATTTACCCATTGGATTTGGGTTTATATTTTAAAACAAGGTAAATGTTACAAACACCACTAGTCTATCACCACCATCTCCAACACAACCAAAATGCCACCATAAAGACGTCACCATCATAACTCCACCACCACTGGTCTGCAACCACCATCTTCAATATCACAAGTCGCTATCTCGAATCCAATCAAGGTTAGGGCTACAGTGGTGGTGACGAGTGATGTTTTTTTACCACGGATCTACCAGGCGATGCTTTTGTGGTGTGCATGTGAGTAAGATGGTGGTGGACTATAATGGTGGGTTAAAGATGAAGATGAAGGGAGGGAGGGGATTGTGATGGTGAGAGATAGGGGTGTTCAAAAATATCCGATCCGAAGCCGAAATCCAAAATATCCGAAAATCCGAAATTCGGATTCGGATATCCGAAATTTCGGATATCCGAAATTTCGGATTCGGATTCGGATAGTGATTTTCATAATTTTCGGATATTTCGGATATCCGAAATATCCAAAATATCCAAAATATTTTTATAAAAATTTAAAAATATTAAATATTATCCGGAATTTCGGATTCGGATTCGGATAGTGATTTTCAGAATTTTCGGATATTTCGGATATCTGAAATATCCGAAATATCCAAATATTTTTATAAAAATTTAAAAATATTAAATATTAATTATATATTTTGGATATTTTTAGATATTTAGGACATTTTAATAAAAAAACTTCGAATATCCGATAAAAACTTTAATAAAAATTATTATATTTTTATAAAATTATTAAATAATACAAATTCTTTGAATTCGGATATCCGAACGGATATCCGAATCCGAATCTGAAATTTCAGATATCCGAATTTCGGATATCCGAAAAATTCGGATAGTGAATTTCACTATCCGAATCCGAATCCGAAATTTCGGATATCCGAATTTCGGATATCTGAATTTCGGATATCCGAAAATGAACACCCCTAGTGAGAGAGGGAGAGAAAGAGTTTGGCTGAGGTGGTGGGTGGTGGTGGGGGGTAGCAGTGGTGGTCCGGTGGGGGGTAGCAGTGGTGGTCCGGTGGGGGGTAGCAGTGGTGGTCCGGTGGGATCCAGTGGTGGTGGTGGTTTGATAGAATAATGATAATTAGAGTTTTAAGGTTGAAAATGAAGTTATAAGTCACTTCTTTCATAAATATTGATTTTTAAATAATCAGGGGTATTTTGATTATTTACTAGGATCGACCTTGTAATCTTTTCAAACTTAAAAATCGAAGATGAAAAGAGACCTAATCACATAAAACTTTCATGTGATTAACTCTAAAATAACTTCCCAAACACCCCCGAATCTTCATGCCGTGAGAACCTGCCAAAGAACTAAAGAAGCGGGAAAAGAGGGACCATACCTTAAACATTTAAAGTTCAAACCAAATGGAAATGACTAACTTCTCCCCCCTGCAAATCTCCCAAACAAGGAGAATCATCGTCCCTACAACCACCGTTACCCCAATTTCTAGGGTTTCAATCCCGGCTCTATAATATACGACTGTACGCATTTCACGGAGTTAATCCATCACGAACATTTGACGCAACATCAGGTTGGTCACTACTTCTAGCATACTTATTCAATATCGACACCCTGATTAAGTTTTATGAGATTGTTCGTTACTCATTCTTTCACCAGTTGATCGAAATTTGATTTGCCGTTGTTTATGTGATTTGTTGTCATTTAGGCTGTTACGCCATTGTTATGCCATTGTTAATGGTTTTTAGCTCCATCTTTATGGAGAAACATGCAATTATCTTAAACCGTCAAATGGCTATGTTTAAAAAAATAGGAAATAGCTAGTTAGATAAAGCTTTGGGTTAAATTGCCACTACATCCCTCTAGTTAAGCTCTCTTAATAGGTTGCACCATCTTACCTAAGCTGCTTTTACTGATCATCACAAATGCAATCACAGTTTATACATTTCTACCTTTTCTCTGTCTGGATCTGGTACTGTGGTACAATTTTAACTGCAAAAATTTCAGCTTTTGTAACAGCTAATTGTTCTGGACCATTTACCAAGTACAGTAATTCCATTTATTGCTCTCCTTGATATGTACTAATAATGTTACTTCTAGTTTTCATTATTCATAATCTTTAAGCATTTTACTATTTTCCTTGTTTCTGGTTGTGTTTATTGTCATGATCCTACCACCAACATGTGACAGTTTTCTTCTTTGAGGTTGTTGTTGATGATGATGCCAGTGATAATTAGATATTACTATCAGTTCCTGTGCTTTTCTATGTTCATTTATAAATATGGGAAAAGGACATGTAATTGACTAATTTTAAAGTGGTAAAAGGAAAATCATCTAACCATTTGACCATCTACTAAATGACTTTCTATAAAAGTTTATTCGATCAGAAGTTGACACGTGTTAAAAAATGAAAACCATGCTTTCTAGGGACTTGCAAATGAAATTTACATGGCCAAAGAACGAACCAATCAAATGATGGTGATGTCCATGGAATTGATGTTTTTAGGTTACTTATTATGCTTTATTTTATTTTATTTTATTTTTTTGTGAATTCTTGGTGAAAGTTACAAGGCTAAGGACTAAACCAACCGAGTGATGCCTCTTATCTTTGAAATTCATGCTTTATTAGGTTTCCCCGCAAAAATTACCCAACCTAGGACGGAATGACGGATAACCGTGAGAGTTTTGTTTTTGGACTGTGGTGTTGTGTTCTAGTTGAATATGCTTTTATAGAGAAACATGGAACTATCTTAAACAGTTAAATGGTTATGTTTAAAAAGTTAATTGTCAAATGGCCATTTAGGAACATTTCCGGTTAAAAATGTCATTTACCGGATTTCCCCTGTAGTTAACCTCTCTCAAAAGGTTGCGCCATCTTACCTAGGCTGCTTTTAGTGATCATTATAAATACAATCATAGTTATACATTTCTACCTTTTAGTTCTCTGGATCTGGTAGTATGGTACAAATATATCTGCAAAAATTTCCAGCTTTTATGACAACTAATTGTTCTGGACCATATGCCTTCTACAGTGATTCCATTTATTGCTCTCCTTGATGTTTACTAATAGGGTTACTTCTACTTTCTGTTATTCATAATCTGTAAGCATTTTACTAATTTTCTTATTTCTGTTTGTGTTTATTGTCATGATCCTACCACCACATAAGACAGTGCACTTCTTTAAGGTTGTTGACCGATGCTCCCGTCTAAACTCGTATAAAATATGTTAGAAACAGGTTAGATGTGGTCATTACTTTACCTTTTTTCCTTCTCCTTTAACGAAGATACTTCCATTGATTTGTTGGTGATTAGGTGATTATCAGTAGTTTTCTATTGCTGTTTTTGTGAGGTTTAGACACATCATATGCTATTTTGCCTTATATATTGTTGGATTCCATATAAAACATCGCCAATTCTATGGGTTTCCAATCATGCATGTTTCATGTCATTATTAAGAATCATTAAATCCCTTAAGTGCAGAGTATTTAGAAGCAAGAATATCAGATGTTCATTATTATTTATAGTTTGGGCCTTACCTTGAAGTCTAGGTGTCATCTTGGGATTGCTTGAATATGACATTTTATTGTGGGGGAAATCACGTGAATAGTCATGTCAGTTTCTTTTAAGTTTATCAATTTGATCAATACAAAATTTTTGATAGAAGGATATTCAATCAATACTGGGCACGTTATTTTGGGTGCTAAAGGCTACTAGTCTTGCAGCAATTAGACTAGATCGGCAACCATTAGCACATTGACACGTGCCATAATTGGTGCAAAGCTCGCCATGTTGTGCACCACTTGCCTAATCCTGATACACGTGGCGTATTTTGATTGGATGTAATCATTTCTAATGGTCAGAATAATAAACTTAATTTTAATCAATGTTTGATTTCAGTCAAAACGGTTATTCACGTGATTTTTGCAGAAACAAACTTCACTTCTTGGTTTGTGGTCTAGACCTTTTGGGAGTACTTTAAATGGATTAACTTGGTGGTGACAACACATCTTGAGCGTCTTTAAATTTTCATGAACCATTTCTAGTTGATTAAAATACGCAAGACCCATTCTTTCATAAACCTCTATTTCTTATTATAAGATGCAAGAGTTGTTGGTAATTATTTGAGTCAATACTCAATATTAACGCAGTAACTCTACATGTAGACTTCACTTTCCATTGGGGTCCAATTCTGAACCTTATTGCACAATATCTGGTCATACACTGATACACGTACACCATGACCATGCAATATGCATGGAGTTGCATGCATGATGCATCTTTTAACAATCAAATGACCTTATTGCCCTCATGCAGTCACATTGGAAGAAAAGTCTATTCATGACAACCTAGTGTATGGCTGTTTTCCATTTGGTTAAAGGACTCAAGTAAATTAAGACACCATGACATTAACCATAAAACAAGATTAAAGATGTACAATAGATTGTTACTATATCTACAAGACTAGAATACTAATATCATCTACTTACATTTTCCCTAATTAGATATTGAACCAATCCAATCCCCCATGTATATAGCTATCTTCCTGCAAATAAAATACATCTTCAAATCCTTCCATCCCAAATCCTCCAAACAGTGGTGGCTCTATTGCCTCCATAGAGAAGGATGAACTCGGGCTTGTGCTCGATATTCCATCCGACCGCTCCACTAGCCGGTTTATCTCCTTTTCAGCTTCGGAGAGTTGTTCCTTAAGCTTTAAGACCTGTACAAGCTCTATGATCAGCTTTTGATCTATGGAAACTATAAAAGTATCTAATTTTAATATAATTAAATTATTCTTATATCTATAAAAATGGTGTAATGTGGAAGATGAAGTCCCACGTGGGGAGATGTGTCACGTGCTACTCCACCAAAAATACTGTCCATAACCTTAAAAAAAAAACTTGATCGACACTTGTGATTACCACATGTTTTGCTGGACCAATGGGATTTTAGTGTCCTTATTTTTGTCAAAACTAAATGGTGTTTCTTGTTACTTTCTTTGTTTACATGTCTGGTACGATGGCATTACTTTTAATTTCTCGAGCCCGAGTCCATGCACTTCTATATTAGCATTGGTTTATTTTTGGTTTAAAAATTATATTTTCTCTTCTACACAATACTTGGCCACTTGGCAATTTCTCATTTATCATCTATCAATACCATTTCTTTTTCTATAAAATCTTTATCATATGTCCTTTAATGAGAAACTCACATACGTACTCAAACTACTTCTAAATTCTCACACCATTTATCCATAATAACACTTGAATCCTCCATCAGTTGAAAGTTTCAATTCCTTTAAGATTTTATATAAACATGAACCGATTGAAGTAACAAAAAGTATAGGCTAGGACCTTGGTGTTTATAATATTATTATCGGTAGTTATTTAGATAACAGAAAGAAGGTGGAAGGTGTACCTCTGTTTGAAGTCTGCATTTTTCAAGAAGAGTTGAATCATGTTCAGTCTTAAGCTTGGAATACTCCTCTTCGAGCTTCTTGCTCTTCCATCGAGCCCGCCGGTTCTGGAACCAAACCGCGACTTGACGCGGGTCAAGCCCGAGTTCAGACGCAATCCTATCCTTTCTTTCGGATTCCAGTTTATGTTCATCTCCAAAGTTCCGTTCAAGTAGGCTCACTTGTTCATCACTTAGCTTCCTTTTTCTAAACCGCTGCTGCTCGCATCTGTTTTGTTCTTCTTGCGTCTTCTTCGCGGTTTCGCAACTTCCACTAAACAAAGACGTTACAAATCACAACAAAACTTTAATCACACAAATATATAAACAATCAAAGATAATATATAGGTGGAACATATTCAAACCTTGTTCTGGCATGATCTGGTCATATATCCCAGGATAATACTGGGAGAGAAGAACCATTTGATCATCAACTTCAGTTGGGTTTGAGCTCTCATAATAGTTGTCATCTCTCTCTCTCTCTCTCTCTCTCTCTCTCTCTCTCTTCTCTCTCTCTCTCTCTCTCTCTCTCTCTCTCTCTCTGTTCTCAACACTTGGCAGATGTGTTCTTCTTTGGTGTAACAAGTGGATGTCTTAAGTTGGGTACATCAGGGAGACTTTATTTATAAAGGTGGAGTGGAGACTAAGGACCTGTTACTTTGGATTATGCAGTGACTTTATTTAAAAAACCTCTAATGTCCATATTGCCCTTGTTATTTCTGAAGTTTCCAATTCTACCCTCCATGAGTTTGAATTATTTGGTCTAATCAAAGCTACAAAAGTGACGTGGGTCTGCCTATTTATAAAAACCACTGGCGTCAAGATCATACACACTCCACTTAATAATGATAGTACTTCATCTACAGGGGGGCCAATAGGCTGTTAATGAAAATTCAATATTTGGCTTGATAGTTGAAGCTGTCAATACATGTTTTCTTTCCCATTTATGTTCATTTTATTTTGATCACGTACCTTACTTTCTTTCCAGTATTTATCCAAGAAATTTGGAGGAAGTCATGTCCGAAAAAACTAGACCTTTATGACCAAAGATAAAATTCCCAGATTATATAATAGTTGATTAGTGAGACAACTTAATCAAACAACTTTTTTTTGTGCATAAATGATGCTAAGTTATGAGTTGTAATATCTGCACTTTGAAGTAATGTAGCAACGACTTGTGCCATGTTAGCAAGGACAAGGCTTTTGCTTTCCTCTTTTTATGAGAACAAGAAAGCCAACAGGGGAAGTTGTGCAGGATTTTGCTTTCCTGATTTGGTAAACAAAGAGATGAAATGAATTTGAGTCTAGGTGTGAAATGAAAAATCACAGGGGAAGAGGGTACATAGGGAGTATGATATGTGCAGGGGTTGGGATCCCAAACCTGGCCACCTTAAAGTTAGTAAACAAATACAAATTTATTTATTATTAATTTTATTTGTTTAATTTATTTTATTATTATTCTTTTGGCTGGGTTAGGGTGGTATTCTTCACATTTCTGTGGGTGGGCATCTTTAAACTAAGCCACTCCTAGTTTCAGGGAAAAACTTTAGCATCTTAAAACATACCATCGGTTACTAGTTACATGACACATGCACTTACATCATGTAACCATGGATAAAAAAAAGTTGGTATTATTTTAAGGGGTGCTAGTTGTGTCTGTATTTGTTGAAATATATGAATGATTCAATTCAATAACAAACATATTGATCTGTTATTATATTTGGTATGATATTATGTCTATTAGTTTGTTCTAATGCTGGGCTTATTGTATGCGAGATATTGGGCTTACGATGCTGTTGGACTTATGACATGCTGCTGCTGGACTTATGCTACTTATGATGCTGATGGGCCTTATGCTGCTGATGGGCCTGCTGTTGGTCTCTTAGGTTATATGTGAAGATGCATATGCTTATAAGCATCGCATATGCTGTTGTTGTTCAACGAGATCAAAGAGTCATATTAAGATTATCATCCCTGAGATTAGGGTTCTGAGTTCTTTGAGTCTTTCATCAGATCTAGTGTGTGTGAGAGTGTTATAGGTCATCACATTGATAATCTTTTGTGATTCATTCCAGTTCTTGTATTGTTCACCATACTCATTCATTCAATCTAGTCGACGGTTAATCTTTCGTCTATATTCGATTCGTGATTTTTGACATGGTATCAGAGCCCAATGGCTCTAATCGAGTGCTCGATCTGATCTTGGTGTTCTACCGCTGCTCGTAATTGTGATATGTTCCTATTATGGTTTTCAAATCTGAAACCCTAACTCTAGATCTGATGCACTGTCTTCGTTCTTGGTCTCACTAGTGCAAGTCTCGGCCTCTTGAGTGCTGTTTGAAGTCGAAAACCGCTAGTGCAAGCCTTCGTTCTTGGTCTCACGAGTGCAAGTTTCGGCTTCTTCGTCCTTCAGTCAAACTTGTTGTCTGATAACAGTTCTTCCAAATTGGATGGTGAGAGTAAGAATTTTGTGGGAGAAGGTGATTTGCAGCACATATTCAATCTTGTCAGGAGAAAGATGGAGGTCCTGCTTGGATTTCGATGATGGATCGATCGACTTCGAGTATGAGCTATCAAGCTTGGAGGAGAGACCCTGAGACTGGACCTCCACAATATCGTTCACGAACGGTTTATGAAGATATGTCTCCTGAAATGATGAGGGATGTCATTTGGGTTGAAACCCTAGATCAAAGTTCTTTTGTCTACAGTGTTATGGTTACTTCATTGCGGGACCTCAGATCTTGGTTCATTTCTGGTTATGTGTTATCTGGCTACTATGCATGTCTTGGCTTCGATTGTTATTTTTTTCAAAGCAAAAAGGAAAAATCTTTGAAGATCAGGGGTTTCTGTTCGATTGTTTTTTTGCTAGATTCTGGGTTAGTGGTGATTGGCATATTATAAAGCTTTTAGTTGTGGAGGAATTTCATGTGCATGAAATGGAGCTCTCTCAAGTTGGTGATAATTTTGGTGTGAGGTTTTCCTGATGCTATAATGCTTGGAGATATGTAAGTTCTTCATATCAAAAATTTTAAAGTCTCTTGTCTCATGTTTTATTTCTTGTTAGGCATTCTTGGCTTGGTTGAGAATTAACTGCATTAATGTTGACATAGAGGGAGAGACGTCTCTGTTTTGTGTGATTGCATAGACATATTACGTAGTAATTTGTTGATGGTCTAGGTCTGAATATGCTTTAGTTGCCACTGTTATACTCTGTGTGTGCAACTTTCATTTATTGTTTGGGTATCTAGTATATAATTAGTACTATTTTTTGTATGACCAGTTGGTTGTCAGGTTTCTACTCATAAGCATAGAATGTAGATGTGATTTGTCTGAACTCTAAAGTTTTGTTATGGATTATAAATTTCTTGTCAATCCGTTTTTCGGTTAATCTTGAACAAAAGTTTAGGTTGATTTAAAGCTGTATAAAGAGTTGTGCCTAATAAAATCTTTCTTGTGTTTTTTATTCTCATCTCGTGTGTAAAGGTATTTTTATATAACATATACTGTTTGGCATGGCATACATCAAATAGTATAATAGTTATCAGAATGATAAATAATGCAACGTATGACTTTGTTTTAAAAGAGTTTTAATTGGCTAAGAGAAAAAGGACCAGCTTAGAGTTGAAATAAAAGCTGGGAAAGTTTTCAAAAAGGGGAGAAGACTTTATTCTATTGTGTTGCTGTATGAGATAAAATTGTGTATTTTAAATAGTATAACAATTTATTATAAATGCTAACAACTTAATGTTTTTAAAACAGGCGTATATAATAATTTTTGATAAATGATTAAATCGTATTATGTGAGACTCTGTCGTTTTCATATATGGTAAGTGTTTTTTAACAATAGAAAATAGTTTTTCTTGATAACTTGTGACTGGTATTCATACTCTTTTTTATATGATAATTGTTTGCTGCTGTCAATTACCCAAATTCAGAATAAGATTAAGAGGGGGTTATGTCAAATATGATCCAATCTTATTCTTATGTGATTTACTCTGTTAAAGAATTTCTTAAAAGCGACCTGCACTGTGCCAGTTTATCAATTGATGTCAATGTTGAAATCTAGCGATGGTGTGATGAATACACTGGCAATCGTATTGATCTTTAGTCTTCTTCTCACTTCCTCCGCCACCATCGCTCTGATTCGTCCCTCTTCTTCGCGACTTTCAGCTACACAAAATTCGAAGTCTTCACCCACCAATAAAAATCTTTTTTGAAGGAATTTGTTGTTGATTGATTGCATCTGTGTGTATTTCATCTTGCTGGTTGTCTATTGTAGATAATTTTGGATGTTCATTGATTTGAATTTCAGATCGAATGTTCGACCTGTTTCTTAGCTTTATATTTTGATTATGGTTTCGCCTTATATGTGGCTGGTGCTCAATGTTGATTTTGGTATCTGTAGATGAAGATTTGATTAACAAACCCATCTCTAATTTACATCTCCATTTTCAAGTTGCATGATATTTTGTCAATCTTAAACCAATAATACGGTCGATAGTTTTTTTGTTAAGTCTTTGTGACATTATATGTTCATGAACTTGGTGTATTACGAGTATATTTGGTTTCATGATGGTTGCTTGACTCGTATATCTTGTCTATAATCTTGTCTTTGGTTAAATGATTTGTGTAGTTCACATATTTAACCAATTATTTGTCAAGATGTTCTTGAATGTCTTTGATAGCCTTGTATGTTCTCCTAGGTGAGGGATATATTTTTTTCTGGTGGCAAATCTATGATTTTGTGTTCAACTAGAATTGTTGCATGGCTGTCTTTTCGTCTGGTATAGCGTATGCTATTCTTATTGTTATCAGACTTGTATCTTGAATCTTGTGATTCGATCTTATATGTGAAGTTGTAAAAGTTTTTGCATGATCAATTAGTCTTTATGTTCTTTACAAGTGCTCTCTTAATATGTTCCTTGTAAAGTTGTAAAAGTTTTGATCAAGTCAAATTAGTCTTTAAGTTCTTCACAAATTCTTTGTCTTAATCAGAATGTGTTCCTCTGATTCTTTCTTTCTGTAATAATTGCAGAAAATTATCTTGTGCTTTTGTGGCACTGCTGTAGCTGTTCTTTGTCGATGGTGAATCTAAAATTCATTTTTGATTAAGAATATGTTGGGAGAAAATTATCATTGTTAAAAATATTGTATAGCTTGTGTTATATGTTGATTGTATATATGAAGTGGGAATTGTAAACTTTGTAAGGGTTCTTTATCAACACTAAGTTGTAATTTGATATTGTCTTTGTTAAAATTTTCTCTCTAGCATTGTTGTTCTTGTCTTCAGATGTGATTTTGAGTTCTTAGAAAGCCGTGTGGTTTTTAATCTTTCTTATCAGATATGTTTCTGATAATCTTAGTGAATCATGATTCCTTCTGTCTTTATCAGATATTCTGATTGGTTTTTCCTTCTATGGTGTTACCAAAATTTGGTACATGTCTTTGTCTTAAAGTCTTGTGACTTTATGTCTTGTCAGATTTATATTTGATATCTCTTATGCAATCGTATTTTCTGTGATAATTTGAAATGCGTATGATTGTTTTTATTTGTGGTGATTAAATGTTTAATCTGAATGTTAGTTTTCTGATATGTTATGCCTTATGGCATATGATTTGGTTCATTTTGGATGTAGATTCAAAGTCTACTATTCAATTTGAAGTCCGTTGTTTTACAAAGTCATATTTTCTTAGAAAACCATGTGGTTTTTATTTTTCTCTTATCAAATATGATTTTTGTATTCTTTTAGAAGTATATGATTCTCTGATCTCTCTATTTCTGATCAGGGTCTGGTTTCTTTCTCTTTTTCTGTAATGTTACAGAAAGTGGTTATGTCTGGTGACATGTTGTTATCTTGGAAGTTGTGCGACTCTATGTTTCATCATATGTATACATGATATATGTTATTCAATCATATCATTCTATGTGATAAAAATATATTATGTCATGTGATTGTTCTCTTCTGTGATAATTACCCAATTCACTTATGTGTCATTTGACAGTTCTTGTGGTTGTTCGTTTTCATTGTTGGATCCAAAATTCATTAGTTGAAAGTATAATGGATAACTATGTCATATGAAATTTGTTGTCTTTGAAAATATTTGATAGCTTGTGTGTTTTGATTGTGTTCTTTCTTACTAGCTAGTCAATTTAATGTAAAATTGCTAGCTATGGTAGATTCTTGTATTAACATCAGGCTGTGATATTTTGATCTCTTGATAGGCAAACTAAATTTGTCTCTCAAACTTCAGAAGTATAAGTGTTTGTCTTGTTCTTGATCTTCAATTATAAGTTTGAAAAGTCGTATATTGAAGGTTTTTTTGCCAAAAGTGTTCACATTCTTCATTTCTGTCACCAGTTGAAAGGTTTTCAATTTGTTGATATTGATTCAATATTAGTAGTTCATGACAATTGTTGTTATTTGGCAGTTTGCATTTGTCTTGACATTTTATATCACGATTATGTGAGTGTTAAAACTATTGTTGCAGTCAAGTTTTCATAGAAATAGGGAGGTTTTGTTTAAAACATGAACATCTTAATATGATTTTATGACGTTGCAAAATGGAGTTTTTCATTACACACTTTGTATATTCTAATCGAAGTTGAGTAATTTTTTAAAATATGAAAATATATGGTTTCTTGTACAAGGTTGAGTATGAGTATGGTTAAATGTGTTGCTTTATTGAATTGAGGGGGGATGTTGAAATATATGAATGATTCAATTCAATAACAACATATTGATCTGTTATATATTTGGTATGATATTATGTCTATTAGTTTGTTCTAATGCTGGGCTTATTGTATGCGAGATATTGGGCTTACGATGCTGTTGGACTTATGACATGCTGCTGCTGGACTTATGCTACTTATGATGCTGATGGGCCTTATGCTGCTGATGGGCCTGCTGTTGGTCTCTTAGGTTATATGTGAAGATGCATATGCTTATAAGCATCGCATATGCTGTTGTTGTTCAACGAGATCAAAGAGTCATATTAAGATTATCATCCCTGAGATTAGGGTTCTGAGTTCTTTGAGTCTTTCATCAGATCTAGTGTGTGTGAGAGTGTTATAGGTCATCACATTGATAATCTTTTGTGATTCATTCCAGTTCTTGTATTGTTCACCATACTCATTCATTCAATCTAGTCGACAGTTAATCTTTCGTCTATATTCGATTCGTGATTTTGACAGTATTCTTGTGTAATCTCTTGCATGATAAAAGCATTTCCAAATGATAAAAACTTTTTTAGCATCAGTAATGTCAAATCGGAAGCAACAATGTTATAATGACTGTAACTCGAGCTGTAAAACTTATATTTTGTCTTTGCATAATATAATATCAGTGAAGTAATTTTTGTTTTTTCAATTAGCAAGTCATTTCAAATGTTTATTTTTTTATTTTTTTCATTTTCCTGTTAAAGCCACCGGTTTGTTGGATGGATGTGTTTAAATTTCATGAAAATATCGTCTTTGTCTTAATCTATGCTTGGTGTTTTATGTAACCCACCAAACTCAAAAGCATTACTCTTTATGAAACTGATGCAGCCAGCCATTGTATCTTGAGCACAAAACAAGATGAACTGACTTGGATTACAGTAAAAGTGGTAATACGTGTAAGGCTTTTAGTCACTTACTTGAGGAAATTTTGTATATGGATAAGAAAACCTTCCCTACAATAGCTTTTACCTTTCTACCTGTGTGTTTGTATAATGCCTCAAGTCTTCATACATGATAGAATATAGATAAAAAGGTGTAGGATTGGGACCCACATGCTTTGCACGCTAGCTTTTTCTTTCATTTAAAAGCTCTAGAAGAATAATAATAAGATAAATTATGATAGCAGTTTAATCAGAGAACATATTTTTGCGGGGTAAATCTCTATTATCTCAACACAAATTACGTTTTACCGGATAAAAAGTTTTTGGGGATAAATGTTGAACAAGACCACACCAATGTTTTTGTGGTTCATTTGTTAAACCAACATATTCTATAGGTGGGGAAGCAAGAACAGTCGCACCCATCTCCCAATGGGGTAATGAAAAAGTCATAATGGCCCCATTAATCATATTAAATAGGATTACACATGTATACCCATATAACTGAACTTGTTATTGGTTCCTGAACTTGATCAAGTGCTTTCATAGTGTTTCTTGATTGGCCAATCAACTGGCTCCACTCTCCGTAACTTTCAACATCTTTAATATCTTCCTGAGATAAACATATTCTCAGATGTGACATGTTTCTTATCCTTTTTCCTAAATTTAGCTCACTAATCATAGTTTTGTTTCTAGATTAGCCACAACGATGCTGCTGGATGAAGATTTTACAGTTTCAAGATCAATCTTTCGATGATTCTAAGGTAAGTAAATGACTAAATTTGTAGAAATTGATGTTAATTTTTTTGGGTGTTGGATAGAAGGGTAATTGGAGGAAAAGTGATATTTTTGTTTCCTTGGGGGCGTTGTCATACTGGCATATGCACATGGAGGGTTCCCGAAACCTAAGTCTACTTTTTACACGCGTCAACACCCCCAAACCACTGCCTTCTTGGACCACATATCCATCCGCAACCTTCACATAATTTTTAAAGGTAGCCGTCGATACATACAAGTTACTGTATCTATACTCGATACATTTTGGTCCAAATTTAGAAAAAGATTCCAAGAAACACTCTGTAACTAATTACTAATGATAAAGAAATTAATTTTAATCGGATAGCTGCTAGTACCAGATAAACAACACTGTACATATCATTTGTACGTAAAAACAACACTACATGTAGGTGTTTTAGGTTTTTTCACTTAAAATTGGTTATATATTAAATGCGCTTACGGTAGCTTTTTAATGTGAAAGTGAACAAAGTGTGAAACTTTTACAAATATGGAATGGTTAGGTAATCACGTTTGAGTGTTTGAAATAGTAACCATCCTGCTGCCATGTTCGTGAACCTTATCCGATATGTATGTAGGTGTAACCTTTTCCTAAGTCGAATGAATTCTTGAACAATTTGGTTTTGTCTGGTTTCCATTTTTGGGTTCAACCATAGTTCCGTATGTAAGTCGTTGATATCATTTGAAGTAAATATAGGAAATGCATGCATGATCATTTAGATTGGTATGAAATACGGTTACAAAGTGATAAAATTTTCTAGATTTAATGTTCCCTTACAAGAGTTGCACACACACATTATCTGTTTGAAAACTTAACTTAGAAAAGCTTATCTCTTTCTGAATGTGATACCACAAAGGTTGGTCTATAATGGTGAAAATTGCTTGACATTGACTAAAGCTGTTACCTTCTTTTCTTAGGTAGGTAACTAGCTTAAATGATGTGTAAGTTTTTAGTTTATTAGGGGGGGCACACACACTATATTCATTTCATACTCCATGCCAATATTTAGGTCAAACATTTCATGCTCCTATTAAAATATCCATTGCACAATATGACCATTTCATTTGCCAATCAATTCCAAACTCCTTCTACATTCACTTGACATGAATTTGTAATCATTTGCATTTTTATTTCTATAGTTATTAGTGTATTACCTGGTGGGTTGGCGGGTTAAAATTTAATAAATTCAACAAGACCTATATATTTATTTGTATTAGAGACATTAATTATATTTCAAACACACTTAAATCGTGTAACCTGTTTTTCTAAATGGGTTTTAAGTTAATTGGCTGACCTATCTAATCTTAGTGCACTTTAAACAAGACCCGTTTTATCAAACGAGTTAGACACCAAACCAAAAATATATATTTCTCTGCCTGTTAGTCCTTCAATCTTCAACACCCTTATGTTTATGAAATGACACAAATTGACATTGTCAGAATCGGTTGTTGACCGTTGATTGATACTTTAACCATTTAATGGGTTATAAGGTATGGTTTATAATATAACTTTCAACCCCACAAACTAAACCACCAATAGACCTGTAGATTCATGACAACGCAATCCATAACTTTCTACAGTCCCAAGGTGTAGGAACATTATAGAAAACTTTGTTCCTTATTTAATTAATCCTATCTTAAGCAAGAAGGATAAGACCAGGTGAGTGCTTAGGTTTACTAGAGTAATTTACAATATAACTAACCTCAAAGTTGGTAACTAAGGATAAGGATGAGATTAGTACTGTGTGATATGCATATTATAATAATATTATATATATAGAGAGAGAGATCTTATAGTCTGGCTAGATAATATAGTTTGATTATGAACTTTGGTTATTGGTTAATGCGTGATTAAGCAATAATATATAAAAAACAAGTTGCTTTTCGCGTTTGGATCGTAGCGATCCACGGTCCATATTTACGTTCTTAGGAAATGAAGGAGAAAAAAAGTGTTTTGGAAAAGATGCGCATGGTGTGGAAAGGATTCCATAGTACATATGCTTTTGAGTTGTTTAAGAAATTAATTAAGATTATTTTAGCTTAATTAAGGTGGTGTGTACCATGATTAAGGATTATAAATTAGGTGTCATCTTTATACCGACAGACCTCACTCTTGTTTCCAATCTTCCAACTCAATGATTCTGTTCTTAAACATATGTAATTAAATTGGTGATTGGATCTAAACACATTAGTTTCTAGCTAATCACAATTATTGTGCTTTAAACATTCATTTTATTTGTATAACTGCAAAATCTCTTACTTCAAATATTCTAAGCATACCTCATGCTTTTGTGTTCTTAGAACTTTGTAAGATTCATCCAATTGTCGGTTTTATTTCTTATTGACGAGTTCCCACGTCATTTAAAACCAAATTGATACTTTTCTTAAAGGTGGCGTAATGGTAAAGGCTTGAGTTCCTCTAGCAAGTCTTATGTTCGAATCTAGCTTTCATAGGTTTTTCTTGCTTTTAACCATCTTGAATGTTGTGTGTCTAGTGCAAGTTTACTTGGTTTCATTAGTGAGCATTAGTTGTGTAAACGAGCCGGGCTGAGTTTGCTAAGGTTCGAACTCGGCTTATTTTGACTTAAGAGAGCTCAAGTTTGAGCTTGGCTCGTTTAGAATTTTATTTCTAAAGCTCAAGCCTGGTTTGTTAGAAAATTTTTAATCTCGAGCTTTGCTCGTTTATTATTTAATTGATTTATTTATGTACTTTTATAGTTAATTTTATATTTTTTTTAAATTATACTTTTTATATATACTTAAATACATTATTTAGTTATTTTATCATAATTTTATATATAATAATAGTTATTTATATAAATATATATTTATAAATTAAAGAATTATTATATAAATTAAAAGCTTGTTTGGGCTTACAAATCGGCTCTTGGTTATTACGTGACTCGTAATATAAGCTTAAGTTCAGACTCTATCTTGATTAAGCTAAGCTCGACTCGAGCTTTTAATGAGTCGGTTTTGATTAGCTATGAACCAAATGACTTAATTACAACCCATATTGGTGAGTTACTATGATATAATGGGACTCTTATGATGACATGTGGTCACGGTTTAAAAGACTTACCGGTAAATTTAAATTAATACTCCTGCTATACCAATCAATCACCAATAAATTTTATAGATTTATAGGTGCCCTCTGCCCTCTGGGGTGGAGTGGGGGTCTTCCTATAGCTTAATTAGGGATTAGGATGTGTAAATGTGTGCCCTAGACATATAATCACTGTCATTATCCTTTTGAGGTCAAATTTGTTTGTGTCGAATATTCCACACAGTTTCCTTCCCTGTTTCCCTCCACCTTACCGTTACCCCTCTAGATATAATATTTGATTCTCTATTAACTATGTAAGTATAAGTTCTAATACTTGATATTTATATGTAATATCTTTTTTTCTAACATATATTAAATAGATAACGACCAAGTAGTTTTAGATGATCTATGTTGAATTTAAAGGGTCTTTCAATAAGTATCGGGTGTTTTTTCAGAATTCATTACATTAGCTTTTCTTTAAATAAGACTTACATTGTGGTCGTTGATTTTTTTAATTATTGATCTAGTATCATTGTATCAAGCATGTTTTAATTAATTAAAGAGTAAATTACAAATTATGTCCTTTATTAATACATGAAATTACATGGTATGTCCTTTGGTTTTAATAATTACATCCAATGTCTTTTTTTTAAATATGTGCATACCTATTATCCTTTACACTAACTTTCTATTAAATGTACAGTTAACTCAAATACTCAGTTATGTATCTTCACATGAGATGCATTTTTGTCATTTTCTTTCTACATCTAATATATTAAACAAATAAAAAAATTAATTATTTTATATGAACAATAAAATTAAATGATTTCAAACCGTTGGGTAAGTTAGTGAACCCACGTTCCGCTTACGTTCAATACCATTAAATCTATCATCCTCTATATTTGATAGTCTAAATACCGGTCATCTTCACTACCTACAACATCTCACACTCCATTGAAACCCCTTACAACGATGGTAAGATTAAAATCCTTAATTCACTTTTTGTATTTCGTTGCTCTTTAAATTTTTGGCTTATGTTGTCGTGTGATAAACGAGGGACTCATAGTTAATTTTTTTGCTTTTGCAATTATATAAGCAATTCAAAGAATCATAGGTAATCTCCAACTTTATGTTCCTTATTGATTTTTCATTATTTGTTGGTGTGAATAGCTTTTAAATTATTTACTGTATTTTTTGGTGTTTATTATTGATTTTCCGACCTTTTAAATGATTTGTGACTCAGACTTCTTACTTTAGTAAATGTTATTTGAAATTGTTGTCATTAAAAGTTTTGACGATTAGTCGAATGAATATACACCAAGAGTGACTGGTTTACCGATTTACCTAACGGTCCGATATCTTTTAATTTTTTCATTTAAAATTTTTATTTTTTATAATTTTTTAAATATATTAGACGTGAAAGAAATTGATAAAAGTATCCTAATGTGAGGGAACACATAACTTAGTTAACTGTATATTTAGATGATACATACTGTATTTAGATGGTAGTTTGTGTAAATGACAATATGTATGCAAATATCTAAATAAAAGGACATCGTATGTAATTATTAAAACTAAAGGACATACCATGCAATTTCATATATTAATAAAGGAAATAATTTGTAATTTACTCTTAATTAAATGAAGTAACTTTTCAAATGAATTAATGTTATAATATCTTATTCTTTTTTATAAAGATAATTATCCATATGCTATACTGATTACAAACAAATGGATAAGCTTAAATAAAAAACAATATGTTTGGAAGATTTATTTGTAAACAAACAAACAAATCCAGTATATCCCTTCAAGAGCAGGGTCTGGGAGGTAGGTGGTGGCGAGCATTTCCTCTATCTTGATAGGTAGAGAGATCGTTTTCAAAGAGACCCCCGACTCGATAACAAAAGCAATAACGATAACAAGACATTATAAAAAATATCATACGACACTTTGGAAGATTTATTTGTGTTGTAAGAAAAGTGTTGTGGTATTTTAGTATTGGGGTTAAGTATAGAGAGAAACAAGTGTGATACAGAACATAGATTTCAACAACCCTTAAATTACGCCGTAATTTTAGGCGTATTATAAGTTGCTTAGGACTTTGAAATTCGTCATAAGCACCGCTTTCAAGTTAAAATATATGATAAATCACCCAATTAAAGATGTCGTCTCGTAAGAAACTGCAATTAGAATTCTATTGGATAAGAGCCTTAGAGGGTTAATTTGTGTGGATCACTTTTTTTTATCAGCAATTTTTACATTCATATATCATGTGATAGAAAAATATCATACCATTAAACAATTATGTTATGAGTAGATACTATATTTATTAAAAAAATTTAACTGTCTATCATAATATTACACTCTTTACCTTATATTCACCAGTGTTGTAAAAATCGGGATAGGCGGGCGATTAATCGGGGATTAATCGGTAGTCGGCCCCTAGGCTTGTCGATTTTAGCTAATCGACGCCATTAATCGCTAGTCGGTCCTAGGCGGAAGAAATCAGGATTAATCGGTGGAAATCGGCGTTAATCGGTGTAATCGGAGGTGTTTTTCTAGGTGGTCAAAGTCGGTCAACGGGATATTTTTGCTTTGCACCGGCGATCTGCTCCGGCGACTTCCTGTACGCCGGCGGCCTGCTCTGCTTCGACGACCTGCTATGCACCAGCGACCTGCTCACCAGCAGTCCTTCCAAGTTCCAACCATCGGTTTTTGGTTAGTGATAATCTCTTAGACTCTTGGTGCTTGATAATTGATAAATTGTTTATTAATTTTGCAACAAAAACCTGAAACTTACTCAACAACAAGTGCAAGCTATTGTATATTGTCAATTATATATTGTCATATTATGTATATTGTCAAAATAGTTTAATTATTTATGTTTGAAGTATACTAATCTTAACTATATATACATAATCAATAAAAATACATATAAAATCTTCAAACCGATTTGTAACATCTTGTAATTTTGAATTAATATAAAGTTAGTTTTGCTAATAATAAATAATAAATTAATAATAATAATAATAATGATAATAATAATAATAATAATGAAAATAATAATAATAACAATAGTTAATTACAAAAGAATAATAATAATAATAACTAATCATAATAGTAATAATAATACTAGTTTAATTATAAAAATATTAATAATAATAATATTATGGATAATAATAATAAATAATAATAATAAATAATAATAATAATAATAATAATAGTAATAATAATAATAAAAATAATAAAACTTAGAATTTAAAGTCCAGGGGGTTGTTTTGATATTTTGGAAACTTAAAATGAAAGTTTATTACTTAAAATAAAAACAGTTAGAAAGAACAGGGACCATTTTGTAAATTCTTCAAACTTCCCCCGTTTTCCCCCGCCGGACACTCGCCGCCGGCCACCGATCTCCGGCGAGCCCGCAGCGGCCAAATTACTCGATTTTTAATCAAAACCAACACACCGACACCTTCACGTGGAGGATTCGAACGCGTGCTCAAGTCTAATTTAAAAATCTCAGTGCGATGCGACTCTGTTTATTCCCTCGCGTGGTCGACAGCTTTTACAGGTCTCAGATCGCATTATGAACTTTAATAATCAAATTGAAATCGCACTAACACACTTAAGATCTATTATAACTCTCCTGTGACTTCAATTTCGTTCAAAACAATTGAAAACACTCCCTTTCGATCGACTCCCCTGCCGCGAACCTGCAAGTAGTCGAGGACCATCTTTCAAGAAACTTGAGACCAAATTGGAAGAGGGCTTTGCATCGAGGTCATCACACGAAGCTTCCTGCCAAGTTAATTCGATTATTATCATCGTTTGAATCTCGAATCGGTTTCAACTCAGTCGCGACCACCTTCGAACTACAACCATCAAATTCCATTGAAACAGTAGGTAATCTGATAATCATCTTGTTCGTTTAACCATAGGAAACAAAAGCCCTATGGTTATATTCATTAACAACATCAAATCAAGGGTCAATTTGACCCAAATCGTTTCTAGGGTTCTTGGAATTGGGTGGAGTACCTTGAAACCTGTTTAAAGGATTTAAAAACCACGAACTAATGCGGCCACGGTCTTTGGTTCACTGGTAGTTGGGTGTGTGTATGTGTTGGAGGTCCCGGGTTCGAACCCGGCTACCTCCAACTATTTTTTTTAATGCCTTTTAAACCTCTTAAAATTTCAGAAAAATTCTTAAAAATTATAAAATAAATTTTATAAATTTTAAATATTTTTCTTTACATCAAACCGATTTCTGCAAATTTACTTCTTAAAATATATTAATATTTGATTTTATTTATTAAAACAAATAATAAAACTAGTTAAATAACTTATAAAATAGACTTTAAAATTTGTTTATCTTAACAAAACATTACAATTGGAGTATTTTCATGTTTTAGTTATTAATTATTATTGTTTCAAATAATAAATAATTATTTGTCTTAAATAATAAATAATAAAAGTTTGTAGAAATTATATATTTTATAATTTCATAAATCATTCTAAAATATTAATCTCTTGTAAAATATACAAACTAAAGGTTAGATTAATAATTTGTTATTAATCAAAACGCTATTCCAATTAATCTTAAATAATTATAAAGTTTTATATATATTAAACCTTATCAATTTTTATACTTAAAATTCATTCTTAAAATACTAAAACACATATATGAAATTCTTCTAATGGATCGAAACGTGAATAATTACTTTATAAATTTAATTACTCGACAAACCTCACAATTCCAATTGAAACCCTAGTTCACGTTAAAACATTAAAGCTTATTATTAAGACTTTAACCTTGTGAATATATATTTACATATTTAGGTGCCTTGTAACGATTCATGTTGGAACGACGCCTACTATTATTCTTATTAATCGTCATTATATACTTATTTGACAGGTGAGTTTTCCTTGCCCCCTTTTACTTTATTTCACACCATTTTGGGGTGAAACATGATACTTATACATTACACACTTATAAACGTTTGAGACTTGTAAAGCACTTGCAATTCATCTTTATATCTTGTCATGGTTATTTGTATATTGTAAGTGATTATATGAGATACATAGTTTGTTACAATCATTAACTATTGCTAGCCTGGCGACGTCTTAGATCTTTGGGCCTGACAAGCCTATTTGGTGCTAAAGTCGATGTATTGCCGACTCCTAGGAGCCGTATGCTTGTGCACTAGGGAATCAAATACACTTAGCCAATCTTATATACTTGTAATCAAGTCGAGGTTTGATTGTGAAGATATGTGTTCTATAACCTTACTAGCTTATAACCTATGACACGAATTGCAACTTATAATTTTTTTCATAT
This sequence comes from Flaveria linearis, assembly GCA_024085815.1. Lineage (NCBI taxonomy): Eukaryota > Viridiplantae > Streptophyta > Magnoliopsida > Asterales > Asteraceae > Flaveria > Flaveria linearis. Next base: position 35,245,073 of record CM044012.1, read on the forward strand.
TATGTATGAAAACATTGGGAACTCACCAACTATTTTTAGTTGACCTTTTATTTTTATCATGTTTCAGGTAACCCCCAAGTTTAAAGTGGTCTTTTGAAGCTTGCAATAAAACTAGGACGTGGACCTAGTTAAATAAATGAAATGTTATGTTATGTTTTGATATTCGTTTGAATGTATTTCATGATTGAGACTTATGTTGTAATTCCTGTTGAAACTATTAATCTGATTATTTACATTTAAACATAGCGTTATGTGGCTGTGAACAATCTTATCCCTCACACCTCGACGATTCCGCCGTCAAGGTTGGGGTGTGACACGATTAATCCCGATTACTCCCTAGTTGTAACATCGCGTATTTCCGATAAATAAAATTTAATTTTGTAAACAACACGTGGATATTAATTCAAAAATTCCAATAATCATAATAATAATAATAATAATAATATCAATACTAATAATAATAATGTTAATACTAACATTAATATCTAATAATAATAATAAGAATAATAATGGAAAAATAAGTTTAATTATAAACCTTTATACATGAAATAATAACCTTTTAAATTACAGGGATTAAACTGTAAATAATTTATAACTTAAAACAAAACTTTGGATTCATTTGCTAATTGATACAAACTTCAGGGACCCAATTTGTAATTTCAGAAAACAGCCCAACCCCACCCCCCATTCCCTTTCGCTGTGTTCTCTGGCTTTTCTTCCTCTTTCGGCCGAGATCCATACACCAATCGCACTACGGGTTATTTTAATCAAAAGTAAACCCGCATAATCGAATTATGGAACATTTAAAACCCTCTTATGGAATCGAATTCATTCAAAACAAACTCAAAACACCACTGTTAAACACACACCTCGATCGCGACCTGCAACCTCTGTGAAATCCCATTTCCGATCAAATTTAATCAAAATTAACATAGGGTTATTGTTCCTTATCACCATACGAAGCTAACCCTAAGATTAATTTGATTATGGTTATGGTTTGAGCACCATTCGAACATCACCATACCCGCGGACCTGCAACTCGTATTCTAACCATCCTACAATCGATTTTACTCGAAATTAACATTGGGTTTTGTTTCTATATCATCATTCGAAGCTTACCTGAAGTTTAATTCGATTATAAACGTTGTTTGAGCATCAATCGATCAACACGAGTGTCGCGGACCTGTTCTTCATCGGGTCAGTTCCAAATCGATACCATATAGGTAATTCTACACACATACATACTCGATTATATACGGGCAATCAAAGCCCCATGATTGTAGATGCAATCGAAATCGATTCGATGTTCAATTGGGGTTGATTTGATCTAGGGTTCATAGGGTATTTGGGGTAATGGGTTAAGAAGGTTAAAACTAAATGAAACCCAAACCAAACGCGGCCAAGGCCTTTAGCTCACCGGTTCCTGCGTTCCATGTATTCCAAGAGGTCCCGGGTTCGACCCGGGCACCTACATATTTTTTTAAAACCACTTTTTAAGCCTCTAAAAATTCCAGAAAAATTTGTAAAAATTATAAAAATGTTTTTACAAACATTAAAATTTTTAAACAACTAAAACTATTTTTCTGAAATTTATTTTAACATTTTATCCATTTTTATTAAATTTTTTAATAAATAAAATTACAAATAATACAAAATTATTTAAACAAAAGTGAACTTCTAATAATAATTTAATTGATTAAATTATTATTTGACACTATATTATTTTTAATTATTTCACACAATATTTATTATTGTTTAAATAATGATTAAATATATAAATTTTTATATTTAAATCATTTCAAATAACAATTTCATTTCTTTTAAATAATTAAACATATTAATTAATTATCACATAATTAATTAATAAAATTAATTATTTATTTTTCCACACGTTAACAACAAATTAAACGGATACGTAAACTGATACGTTTATTTTAAATCTTAAACATAATCATTTTCAATAAATTCATTTTATTTATTTCAAAACATTTTAACTAAATAAATTATTTAATTTAAACTATCATTCAAAACCAAATGGAAACCCTAACCTATTCCCAAATTCTCAAATACTATTATTCTAATTCGAGACACCGTTCCTTAGGTTAATCATAAGAAAATTGTAGGTGTCAAATCTATCACGTTCAAAATTCAATCTCATCAATCAGGTGAGTATTCATATCCCCTTTTTATATCATTTCCTATTTGGGGGAAATCATGTGATACAATATATTCAATCATGATATTCTATTGTTATTTCATTCTAAATTCAATTCAAGACAGGTTATGTTATTACTTGCAATTATGTGAACATACTGTGATAAACTGGATGACAGTAAAACCCTAATTCAATCAATCAATCCTGGTATCAATGGTAGATCTACTGGTTTGGGATAATCCACCCACATGGCTTACGAGTGGTGATTATACAAACCCACCCCATATGGCTTACGAGTGGTGATTGTGCCAGAGACAAGTAGTCAATCTATGGTGTTTGTGTGCAAGTCTATTATATGCAAGTATCAAGTCAAGGGGTTTATATTGTGACGGTTTATCTATATGCTTTACTATTGCAACATAAGTCTTAATATTACCTTGTGAATTGAATTATTCTAAATCAATCAATCAATCTATATGTATACTCAAAACTGTGATTACTCACCAGCTAATTCGTTAGCTGACTTTATTTTCTCACATGATTTCAGGTTAAGCAAGCTAGTGGACTTCTACTTGATCATATAAGACCTGGACTTAGTCAAAACAAAAGACAATTATTATTTGTGACTTTAACTGTTGTATTTGTATCTGTTAAATTCATGCTATCATGAAATCTGATTTTTAATATTATTTTCACTATTAGACAATCATGAGTTATGAACAATCAATCATTCCCTCGTCCGCTCCGATGATTCCGCCGTCGGTCGGGGTGTGACACTAGTCCTTACCTCGTCGCCCGACTAGCGCTTAATGATTTTTACAACATTGATATTCACTCTACTTGTAAATCACCATTTCTACACACTGTAGAATTTCAACTTACATTAAGACGTATATCATTTTATCATCATGGTATTATGAATATCTAACCGTAACTCGCTCTCTATAATCCAATATGGCCATCACTCCGCTATTTTCTTCATCTACCTCGATCCTCATCTCTTGAACTTGTTCTGGCAACTAGTTTAATGGCACAGGCATCTCTCCTATCAACTTCATCCGTCTCCTAACCTATCTTTAAACCTAACCCTGAGGAAAACCATCTCGTGGATAGAAGCTGTTATCAGAGTTTAATTTGTACATGTTAGAGATGACCAACAATGCATATTTGTGCATATAGGCGTACACCTACTTCTTTGTATCATTCTATTTTTGCTTCTATTTCTTTTTCTCTCCAAAAGATGTATGCATGAAATTGTTAATTGTGTGATATTTTGTGAAGGATGTTTAATTTGCGCTTGTATGTTGGCTTTACAAAATATATTCAGGGTGTGTTGGTATTAAATTAGTGTTTGAATTAGGTTTAATTAAAATAGGCAGACAACAATATTCATAAACGACTTTTTCTGGATGTGCGTGTGCATGTATATGTTCTTGTCTTACTAATACGCAGTTTGTTATTCTTGTATGTTTTGTGAATTTTTGGTGATAACTCTAATGTTTATGTGTAAATATGTATATGGTGAGGAAAAATAAAGTTTAGAAGAGTGAGAGTGAAAATAAAGAAAAGAAGAGAAAGAAGAGGAGTAAAGACAAATAAAAAGCTTTCATTTCCAAATTCCACTTGTTTCTTTCGAAAAAAATTATATATATGTTAAGTTAATACTTAAACGATATTTAGGGTAAGAAGTATAATAATTATCTATATTCTAATTACTAACTTGAATGTACAGATTTTTATGCATATGGTACAACTATATATATATTTTATTTTATACCCAATATTTTTACACCTTTTACAATTTAACCCTACAAAATTTCACTTTTAACTTTGTTACCCTATAATTTTCATCTCTAACAAAATTTTCATTTACGTTTCATTCTAAATTTCGAGATTTACACATCGTAATGTGCATATGTGGTTTAATATTGTTACGTCTATTTCTTCCCGTTTAGCTGCCCCGTCGCGGGTGGTCCTAATTCGACTTAGTTATTTTGTGTTTAATGTTTTACGTTTCATGTGTATGGTTTAATATTTTTACGTCTATTTTGTCGTTCGGTTTTTTTCGTTTTTATTTCTTTTTTAATAGGAGTTTTATCCGGTGTTGCTGACCACTAACGGTGGTGTGGATACTGGTGCTACTTGGCATGATTTTACGCCCCCGTCGCAACGCGGGGGCTTAATACTAATTAATCTTAATTATTAAATTTGATACTAATGATTCTTGGCTTAAATAGTTAAATTGAGGTAATCTAAGACTTCATTTTAAAAGGACTTCATTTAAAACCGAGGGAGGTTTTGGGTTCAAGTTTCACTTGTGACAAAAGAAAATGTTTTAGATTGGGCAATGGGGTTATTTGACACCTATAATGAGTTTTCTTTTAAAGGTGCTTTTAAAGGTGGTCTTAGGTTATGCAGATGATTAGATAGTCAGTAGCCTGTCACTATCGTTAGTGATCCAATTAGTCGTTCAAATAAAAATTATTAAAATTCATAATCAATTATTGCAATCAAATTTTAGAGAAAAATTTTAAAAAGTTATTTTACTAAAATCACGTTTGTTGACTTTATTAAGTTCTACAATTTATATTAAATGTTTATAACTTTTATATTATTTAAAAAATTGCATCTTAAATACAAATGTTGTTTATCTTTAAAATTAATATAGTATTGTTATATAAAGAAATAAAAACACTAATATTTTCAGTTAATTGTGTACATATGCTTGTCATTGTTTTTTTAAACACTATTTTGATTTTAATTAAATGACGAGTTATGAAAAATGCAATTATAAAATTGAGTACGTTTAATATATAAACTTAATGATAGAATAACAATGAATTTATCAAACACAATAAAACAATAACAAAATTGCTTCTAATGATTCAAAACGTAATACACAATGATAAATATATATTACACACTGATGAAAATAACTGATATAATAACCTAGAATTGTAAACGAAAACCTAGGATATCTCCATGATGATCAGGTACTTCATGAATAATTGATAACCGTTATGGTATTCTATTTTTCATGTTGACGCTAAAAAACTTACAAGAACAATAATAATGATGAGTATATACAACACATCGAGAAAACTATTTGACACTATAACCTTGTATTATAAATATAAAAAAAAAAACTAAGATCTATCCACTATCATGTAGTTCAAGAATAACACAATGAGCATTGTGGTATTCAACTTTCCATGTCTACCTAGAAAAAACTTATAAAAACAAGATGATTAAAAATACGTATATAACAATGATGAAAATATTTCACCATTATGTTTTCCTACTTTTTATTGTGCTTTCTTGTTTATCAAAATATCATTCTCTTTAAAATCAATTAAAAACGCTATGTACCTTGAAAGTCTTTTCATTATACTATAACTTGAATTGAAAGGTTGGTGGCGGCACCAATCACTTGCACGAGTTCCTTATATACACGTGACCTGCACCGAGTTGGTGGCTGACTGGGCTTTTTATTTGATCAAAGCAGAGAAGCTCGCCTTCTTGTTATCCAAAAGCAAAAGTCGGTCGAATCGGTCGGGCCCTGCCCCGGAACGTCGATATAATTGGTGGAATCGTGAGACAAAGAGTGGATAGTTGGTGTAGTGGTTAAATTGCTTACTTATCAGCAATAGTATCTATGTTCAAATCCTAATAAGCCCAATCTTTTTCTTCTTTTATCTATTGTGTTGCCTAATTTTTTTTTAAATATATTTCTTTAATTTCTTTGGCTTTGTTTGTTACCTTAGAAAGGAAGATCAGTGGTTCTTGTCACCAGCCAACTCTCACTTCTCAACTTTGAAATTTTTACTTTTAACCGGTATAAATCCGAGTACTTTACGTTTCGACATAAATTTAGTTTCGAAACGAGCCGGGACGATTATAATCTATATTTTATCCCGTCGCATACAGCATGACGCCACCGCACGTGCTTTTATATGTACGTTTTGAGTCGTTCTACGTTTCGACATAAATTTGTTTGGAAAAAATGCGAGTCAAATATAATGCGTTCTATTCAATGATATAGATTCGAGTTACTATATGTTTCAACGTAAATTTAGTTGGGAAATAAGTCAATTCAATTGTAGTCTATACTTTATCACGATATATACGATGCTGCCGTAACACGCGGCGGGTAATAAACTAGTTTTAACTTAATCCATTTTCGTAATTAAATTCTTTTTGACGTTTCGACAAATACTATTTCTATTAATATGTAGAAAGCTAATTTGTTACGATTCTATGAGAAAAGGTAAACTTATCTCTACCATACATATACAAGAACCTAATGTTAAAATTCTTTTGATAAGTTTCTTCAAGAGACAACAGCATATTCCATGTTCTTGTGAATATTTTTTTCCCGTATTTTAATTATGGTTTACACGTTGGGAAATTTTGATTAAAGAAATCAGGAACGTAATCTTTTTTGAGTATATCATACTTCTATAAGTATGCTAGAAGTATTTCACACATATAGTTATCACTTATATCATAATATTGTTGCATATTAACTTTTACTTGTGTTTCTTACAATGTTGTTAGGACCGGATCGGACCGGCCGGTCCGACCGGTCGGACCGCGATTCGGCCCATGGTCCGGTCCGGTCGATAGTGGATCGTTTTTGTGCAGTTGAACCGGCCGGTTCAAACCGAGTCACCGGTTGGACCGGCGAACGGGCCGGTTCCGACCGGTTTTCGAATTTTTTTTTTTTTTTTGATTTTAGTGGGTAAAAACGGGGTGTTAAACCATAAATTAGTACTTCGGATATACAAATATAGTTAAGTTTTATATATAACTATAAAATATATGTATAAATCATATATAAATTACTTCTATTTAATTACATATATAAATATAATTAAAATATAGTAAAATCCGGTCCATCCGGTCCGACCGGTCCGACCTGTCCGACCACCATACCAGTAAGGCGTCCGGTTCGACGTCCGATCCGGTTCTGAGAACATTGGTTTCTTAATTCTTAGCATACGTCCAACAATAAGAAAAAAAATACTTGAAAATAAATGTTACACTAAGCCTAGTCGGGTATTTGACTGTTGTTCATGTATGACAAGCAAAAAGTTGCTATACATCATAAATCTTGATATGTCACTTTGAGTAAAGTATTACAGAATAATTTGTAAGGTGTATAGTCTTGAGTGGTTTAATACATAATTATTAGTTTATAAAAAAAGAGTAATTTGTAAAAAACAGTTCTTATGATTTGTTAGATTTTAAAGTTAGTCCTCAAGATAGAAAAAATATAAAAATATTTTAAAGTTATTAGGAACGTTGTAAAAGTAGTGTAAACTGTTAAATGATCGTTAGAAAGGGTTAAGTAAGGGGTAAACATATCATTTTAATTCTTATTTATTTAATTCTTAATTAAAAGACGTAAAGCATATTTTATATGAAAAGAAAAGGTCCGTACTAGCGACGTGTGTGGAGGGCAAATGGGAAATGTGGAAGTGGTCCATGTTTTTGTTTAAAAGAAAAAAAAAATTAAAACTACTTAACTTGTTCCACTAAATTAGCCTTTTAATGTAAGCCTTGGCACATGCTTACCACTCACCTCTCTTTGTTTTTATTTATTTTCTTAATCACCTTTTTAATATACTCACCACATTTCTGATTAATATATATATAATTACATGAATTTTACATATGTATGATTATATATCTATTACATGAATTGTAGATAGAGTATAATCAATTTTAATTTGTTAACCTTTTAATAGAATTCCAACTCTGTAATAGTTTTATTCTTTATTAATAAGAAATGTTAAATATGATGATAAATATAAGTTAAGTATCAATTTTATTATTCTCTTCAAAAGTAAAAGTTTAGGAAAAAACTATATATGTGGGGTTGAGTTTTCAATTTAATTCTTTTTTCAAACAAAAAATTAACACTAAAACCTTAATTTAACTATCATAATGACCATTTATTAGCTACAAAAATCAAATGCGTTACACGAAAGCAAATAGTTAAAACTAAATATAATTTCTTGAAAGTTAGAATGAAATTCAAAATTTAATCGTATCATGTAGACTATTCATGCAATTAGTCAACTTTAAAATATTTGTTATATTTAACTAACTACTTTAGAAAAGAAAATATCCAAGTAGTCCTTGTCTACCAAACTTCAGTCTTGTGCAAAACTATAAGACGTGATATAGAAAATGGCAAAATGCTATTATACATGGAAAGGTGAAATGATTACTATCACTAAACGCTAAACGACGCTTCTATCGAAGTGTCACTGTTGTTATAAAGTGTTGAAAATGATTCCACGTTAAGGCAAGACAAAATTCATTTACTTTTCTATAATTTGACGAAAAACCATGTTTTAGTTATTTTTGTTAAATGCAAGTGCAATGTTACATTGACAAGGTAACGCAATTATGCAATGATAAACACTCAATTCTTTTTAAGGGATGTTTTATGTTTGAATTTTGGTTAACTGGTTTTATTTCATAATCTTTAAAGACTATGGTATTAGATTTTATGACTTTTCATGTAACAAGTCTCATGAATAGCAGGAAAAAGTGCAATTCTTTTCTTTGAGTAACGCCTACATTTAAACGGGTTCAAAAAATCTAATGAACTAATCAAATGACTATTACATAAATAACATTTGAAAAAATGAGTACCGTGTGCTATATGTGATCACATAAATATATATACATATATATATTTTTACCAATGTCATGTGACAGGGTGTTTGCTACATCGGTCCATCCTTTATATAGTAACATTATTTTTGTTCAAAAATATTGATTAAATAAGTTGAAGGTGTAACTTTATTCTATGAGCTTGGTTGTAAAACATTGAAATGGTTTCTAGATTGGTCTTTCAGGTGTGTTGTAGATCCGAAGACAATGGTATGTGGTAGCTTTCTTGGGCACCTAATAGTGTTTTTATGTGGTCCTAACCTACTACCTGTATGAATTCTAAAGCAACCTTCTACTTTAATTTTTTTCCAAATTAATAAACTTATAGTTTTTCATTTTAAGGGAATCATATCTACTATTTGCTTCATCTTGGAATGCCAAAACAAATTATTTAATTAGGTTGTAGATTCATCAACAAGATTTGTTTATTAATATCAAGATTTACAAATCATGGTTAAGATTGTCTATATATGAATAATCAAAATAAGACTCATCTAGAAAAGTTCAGGGTTTGAGGCGTGTGATTGGCTTAAATTGGAAGATGTTCAAAGTTTGAAGGTGACCTAGTTTCATTAAATGCCATGTTTTATATGTATATGATATAGAGCTTGGCTTTAGAAAGCGCAAGTGAGGCATACTGAGTAGTAAAGGTGTGTGCGTTTGCCTACGTACTCGTGGCACATGATGTACAAAAAAATGCACTTGAGGCGCATAAAAATTTCTCGATACACAGGTACGAGGCGCGCCTCATGTACATACAAGAATTTTGTTCATCTGCATATATTTTTTAGGTTGTATGTATAAGTTATTTATATATTATATTACTGGGAAAACATTTTTTGTTTACATTTAAAATCGCTCAATTTCACTATGTGTTCCATTATTATATAATAATTTTATAAATGTTTTAACTTTTTAAATTTAAGTTAGAAATATATGTTATAACACATATAAGTTTTAATTACTATTAATTGAAATTTTTCTAAATAATTTGATAGGTAATAGGGGGGGAAGACATAATTTAATAACAAAGTTTTAAAAATTATTGAATTAAGTTAAATTGGTACTAATAATAATTGCTGAATGATAACTAAAATTTATATATGTTTCATTTGTTTAACTTAATTTTAAAAATCAACATTTATAAATTTTTAATATAGGATTAAAACACTAGTGAAAATTGAGTGACTTTAGAGGGACAAAAAACTTTAAGTGGAATTAATAGAAAAATTAAGAAACTTGATTACACTCATGTAAAGTTACCTTGAAATTATATTTAGATCTTATTTACAACTAAATTTTGGGTATGAAGGGCTAGAAACATATAGGAAATATAAAACAATTATATTACATACCCGTATTGCATGAGGTTGTACAATAGAAATTTTGTAACCCTATAATGTGTATTGTATAAAAAAAATAACTAAATAATGTAATAGATAGTATATAAAAAACATTAATGACTAAGTAATAACTAAATCATGTAATATAAAAATAATACGTATAAATATATAAAATAAATTATAAATGCACATATATAAATAAAATAACAAGTAGCATACAAGTCCAAGCCTTAGTGAAGCTCGAGTTTGAAAAGCTACTCACGAGCCACACTTGAGTTTTTAAAATAGAGTTCAAAACCAGCTTAATTTAAACCAGCTAAGCTTGAGCTTAGATGAGTTTGTGCTTAATTAGGCTCATTATCATTATCTAAAAAAATGACACTTGTTCGCATACGTGTACAACATAAGAGGATCCATCACCCCATGGTTTTAACCTGCCATGACTTGTAAAGATCGAGATCACACATCTTTAAGTCATAAACTATGATTTTTTAAGTAACCATGATAACTTGTTATCGAAAGTTTACTGAACTTTTTAATTCCTTTTTATTATCTTTAGTCAAATAAGAAAGCACTTATTTTGTAAATACAAATGCAATTAAAGCAAAAATATTCCCTCCACCAACAAAGTAATATTAAACACAAGTAGGGCTATAAGTAATTCAACGAACGCAAACATAAATAAAGCTTTGTTTGTGTTTTTTGTGTTCATCAATTAAAAATTGAAGTTGTTCATGAACCTAAACAACACAAGATTTTTTATTCATGTTCGTTTATCATAGAGATATACTGTTCATGAACTATTTGCGAAACTTACGAATATAAATAAATCGTACACACAAAATATGAACATAAATGAGCGCAAACAAAACAAGCTTTAACATAAATTTAACGTAATTATCCAAGCATACTTGAAATAATTAAACAAAGTTTTAAAAGTTTATCACTTTACAACTTAAACATAAAAATGTTTATGAACATATAGTATAAAGTGTTTTGTATTTTATAAATTAAATGTAAAATCAAAATATGTTGTAAAATCAAAATATGAATTCTTTGAATGAATAAAACAACATGTTATCGAACTTTCAAAAACTGTTATCAAACGTTCATGAACGTAAATGAACAAACAAGGTTTTGTTCGTGTTCATTTGTTTAACTTAATCAATTTTTATTATTTGTGTTCGTTTGTTAAATAATTATCCAAGCATACTTGAAATAATTAACACAAAGTTTTAAAAGTTTATCACTTTATCAAGCTTAAACATACTGAAATTGAAAATGATCAAATAGGATGTTGAGAGAGCATATAGTATAATTAGTGTTTTGTATTTTTATAAATTAAAACTAGTAAAATCAAAATATGTTGTAAAATCAAAATATGAATTCTTTGAATGAATAAATACAAATGAACATGTTATCGAACTTTCAAAAATGTTATCAAACGTTCATGAACGTAATGAACAAACAAGGTTTTTGTTCGTGTTCATTGTTTAACTTAATAATTTTTATTATTTGTGTTCGTTTGTTAAATAACGAACGAATATAACTGACTTTCAGCCGAAAAGTCATGAACTGTTTGACGAATGTTTGGTTTATTTATAGCAGGTAAAATCGGTGGTAAAATCAAGTTGTCTTGCACACGGGAAGAAACGGGAGTTAAAAGTTTTCTTTATTAGAAGCAATGTTTTCAGAACCGGATCGGACATCAAACCGGACGCCTTACTGGTTTGGTGGTCGGACCGGTCGGACCGGTCGGACGGTTGAACCGGATTTAACTATATTTTGATTATATTTATATATAATTACATATAAGTAATTTGTGGACACTAGTCATACACGGGCACATAAAATCATAGGGGCACACAACAAGATGAAATTTACAAATTGTCATAATCTTTTTTACTAAAATTTATAATAACAACTGTTGATTGAGTATTAATTGTAGTCAAAATGTTGAGGTGCAACATAGTTAGGAGCGTATGAGGGTTACACCGATTATTCTTACAGGTTATCTAACTGTAACGACAAGTGAATTTTTGAAGCTTGGAGTCAACATTGGAACAAAATATATTCCAATTTGTCTCCATGGTATATAAATATAGCTCTAGTAATTAAAACCTACATATCAAAATTAATGAAATTTTTTTTCTAGATGGCATACATGTAGCTTGTTCGTATAAGATCAAATGACCATGTCTACTCACAAATTGTCTTTTATTTTCGACTACAAGGCCAACTATATAGAGATTCCATATAACCAACATCTTCTATAATTATTTTTTATCAACTAACACTACATAAAAAAACAAAACTTCAAAAGTGCAATGGTTACAATGATGCACACCTTGTATTGGCTCTTGAACAACATTATCAGCAAAATGTCAAAGTAAATCGTGTAATCAATAAAATATATTTTCTGTCTTATGATATCGTGAACATGTATTTCATTTTATCTTAATTAAAACCTACTATTTTATCATATGAAAAGTACTTTATTTCCGGTACCAAAATGTTACAGAAATTAAAATATCTAGCATCAACATCAGTAAAAGGTTAGCATACTATTCAAAGTTACTGGTCCAATTAATTTGTTGATCCCACGGCCCTTGTGGTGACCTAAAGATGGAGAAAGAGTCCAATTCGACTCGTGGGTCTTTGCAAACACTGAAAATACTATTAACCAAAATGAACCCACTAGGCCTAGTCAGGCCCAAACGAAAGAGAGTGTCCCTACTCCCTAGTTCTTAGCACACGTAGTGCAAAACTGCTAATGCAATAGTGATGCACAACTGCACATCATGATCTCAACCGGATCCGAAACGATTTGAAAACCTTTCGACTGACAAACTAACTAAAATTGTTATATATTTAGTATAATTGGATTGACTAGTCGATCAAGTTGATTATAATATCTATTAAACAAGTCAAGAGGTGCGGAGTGCCACTTGTTTGGGTTATTGAGATTTTGATATTAGTATCTTCTTAGGGAAGAATCCCTAAGCAATGGGGGTCTGGTGGCAGAGCCCTTGGGAGCAGGATCAAAGGGGTGGTAGCCGGGATCCAAGGGGCAGAGCCCAGCCTTAATAAAAACTGTTTTATTAAAAACGCATTAAAAACTATTTTCTTGAAGTTTTACATTTGAAACTCAAGGAAAAAATGAGCGTTTTTTAAACATGAAAACTGCTTTGGCAGTTAACCCCATCCCTGTAAAATACGAATTTGAAACATTATCGCTTTCTTCTTGTGATTCTGGTTCAAGAAACTCTCCAAATAATCTCTATATTTCGTTTTAATTCTGAGTTTTATCTGATTAATAGTTTGGATGACTCCTAATAGTTTCAATCTGAAAGTATTTTTCACGACTCTCAAATCATCCGGTTTATTTGAATCAATTTCTTTACAAAAACTATCTGATCCAACCGTTTGAAATCGGTTGAGGCTCTCTATCTGTGTAATGAGTCAAAAACCGACTCGATTCGGTTTTAAACCAGTTTCAATTTGATCATGTTTCCCCCCTTAGAAAGTGGTTTCTAATACGATCCTATAAACCAATCTAAGTTTTCTCATTAAGCTTTTCCTTGTCAAAGAACGAGGCAGAGATATAGTAGTTGTGAAAGGGAATAATGTGTATTATGTCATCTACCGAAAAAAACTAACTTAAAGATTTTTGGTACATTTAATATTTAAATTTTAAAAATTAATTACTCGCTTTTATTATGAAGACTTAAATTAGTTACAATCTAAGATCCTGCATCACCCTTAGCTTACAGTAAGTGCTTGAGTCTGTACATTTGATATCCGCTTGTATAACCCTCACTCTAAAGTTTCAAAAATAAAGAAAATGTAAGATTGTTTTACACCATTATCAGTGACGGAACTATAATGGGGTCCAACGACCCTCTAACAGTTTACAGTCGGGTGAACAACGTTTTCTCACTAACTAGAGTCTATACCGAATAAAAAGGGCGTACCTGATGCTGTAAAGAGCTCCCGCGTTTCGTAGGGTCCAGGAGGGTCCGTCCCATTTAAGAAAGATGTACGCGGTCTTTCCCCCACATTTTGTGGGGAGGCCGTTTCCACGGATCGAACCTGAGACCTTCGATCCCTTAGGAACAGTTTTTACCGCTGCGCCAAGGTCCGCCCTCAGTCTATAACCGAATATATTTTATTATTTCGCTTCCAAATAATAAAATAGTTATATTAAGATAAAAAAAGAGGGGAGGGGGAGTTTGCTAAATTTATATTGAGATAAATGTTTTGACAATAAAACATAATACATGTATATTGTTTCCAAACATATGAGATACTAAATGTATATTTAATGGTCAGTATTGTTTTTAAACATGTTAAACATTATCGTTATCAAGGCCTAATTGACGCTCTTAACAATTTTGCAAAAAAAATTCTATAAGATTCCCTTGATTGAAAAGTCTTACTCTGTGATCGCACCTTATATTTTTTATTAGTTATCATTGTTTCAAACATCACTTATCATAAGTTTTATGAGTATATTGCTTCTATACGGTTACTGATATGTATATATATATATATATATATATATATATATATATTATATATATATATATATATATATATATATATAGATATATAATATATAATATATATATATATATATATGCAAATACAAGTTTGCGAAAGTTTTAACAATGTTTTGGTAATGAACCAGATCCGACCAAATTGATCCAACCGGACCAAGAAAATATATATTATAGTGTGATTGTCAAACGATCCTTAAAACTTTCAGCTTCTTTTGAAAAAAATGTCTGAGTCTGTCATTGTTTGTACGATTCAACTCTTAGGCTTTATGTGATTATTTAACAAATAGAGTTGTTAAATTGGCGCAAGTTAATCTAATTTATGTCAATTCATTCATTGTAATTGGCCTGATGAATTTTGTAGAATTGTAGATATTCAATACAGATATAATAAACAATTAAACACCAAATGGTCTATAGTATTTTTACTCCACATCGGTTTGTAGTCACGTGACCTCAATGTTAAAAAGCGTAATATGGCACGTTCTCATTTGTTATATTGAAAATAAAATTCAAGCTATGTTAACATAATTTAAATAAAAGAAGAGTTAAGTGTGTTTTTTTATCTCCGAGGGTTCATTAAATTCCATCTAAGTTCAAAAGTTTAAATTATCATTTGAATCCGTTTAACTACTCCTAATTAACATCATTAACTTTTTCCGTTTAAGTTTCTTACATATGGGTTTTGTAAAAATAATTAAAAAAAATCAACTCTACGTGATGAGTATTTATGCGTCATCTCGTTTGGTAATTACTATTGCGATTTTAATCCACCTATTAGATAAAATATAATATAATAATAACCAACTAAAATGACTCATCTCATACTTTATAAAATATACACCACAAAAATATATAATTAAAAAACAAGTCATATGATACAAACCATTTCAATCATAATCATAAAAGACAAATAATCATAAAAAGTATAAAAAAATATAACATTAACAATTCATGAATAATAATTATAAATATCAATCATTGTAACTATAACTAAACTTAATTCAAAGAAATCTATTATTTAACAAGATAGACAAAAGTAACATAACTACTAAACCAAAATATATTAACAAGACAAAACAATAAATACTATCATAGAGTCAAATTGTAATTGTAGTTACCAAAATAGGCTAAACACATAAAACTTTTCACGTGGCTGTCTCTATAGTCAAGACGATTACAAAATAAAAAACAAGCTCACGTGAAAAGTTGTATGCGTTCAGTGTCTTTTGGTAATTGCAGTTTTTTAAGTTTCGTTAAATATGTGAGCTGGTTTATTTATATATTTTTGTGGTGTATAATTACAAACTTAGAAATGAGTACTTTAGGTGGTTATCATTATTTTATTTTATCTAATAGGTGGATTCAAATCTCAATGATTATTAACAAACGAGACTGGAAGCATAAATCCCCTCACGTAGAGTTGATTTTTTATATTGTAAATGTTTTGACAAAAATACCCTTAATGTAGGAAATTTAACGGAAAACATTAACTGTGTTAATTATAAGTAGTTAAATGGATTTAAATAATAATTTTATAAAACATTTGGATGGAAATGGTAAAATTTATAATTTTTGACTCAAATGACATTTTTTATAAAACAGCAAACATAGAAAACCACATATACAAACACAAAACTTGAAATAATTTAAACTATTACATAGCAAAATGAAATATAATTATACAATCATATTATAAACACAAAATATGCACAATACATTGCTTGCTTTGGCATTTACCACAAGATGTGCAATTTCATCCGGAGATCCTTTTAGCAACATTTACCTTCTTGCATACATGTAAAGTGGTCACATAAATTTATAAAACTTGTTGCTTACAAGTATACTTTTTTTATAACTTGAGAAATATATATTAGCTTTTTAAATTGAAAATCGGTTAGTTAGAAAAAAAAAACTTCAAGAACTCACATAAGAAGCTCTAGATACTAATTGTAGGGTTTTCATATTCATTTTATATAATTTAGTAACAGAAATAAATGCATGCATCTATTTAAATGTTCTAAAACATTCCACCAATGATACATTTGTAAGTTGCAATAAATTTAATAAAACATACATATAAAATTTAGAGCACGTAAGCTTAAAAACGAAACATATTACATAAAACACAAAGGCAACTTGCAATACACCATGATCATACAATTATGCGTTGTAATTTATATATTTCCTATACATGAACTATGTATATATATATTGATCATTTTATAACAATTCATATTCATTGTTTCACTAGACAACAATGCTTATTATCATGTCGGGGACTCGGAGTGAATTTCGGTTAAATGGCTTAGTTTGTGAGCTTTTAAATCACATGCCTTCATATGCTATGTCTTTAGGACGTATAGATCCAGCAAAGTATTGTCTAATAGGTGACGTAATTAAAAACGATGAAAGTGTGATAAGACTCATGTAAAAGACAATGACCAAACCTCCCAACTTAATATTTCTCATCTTGTGAAATGTCGTAAATGAAATTAAACTAAACTATTATCTACAAATGAGTGTAACTGTGTAAGATTAGATGCATTAGTTCCAAAATTTGGTACAGGTATTTTCAAGGTTAGAATTGGCATCATGGACATACAAATGAAGATCTAGTTAAGTTGCAATTAGTTGCTTTATAATTCTTTGTGAAAATAAAAGAGAAGAGTTATGCCTATTGATAGGTTGTATAATGACTTTAAAGAATTGTCTATTGAGGTTATGTTGAATGATAAAGCAACGACATCCAAAATAACAAAACGCTAATATAGCATTAATGGAATCCTAACTTTTTATCTCTGTAATCTTTACGTGCCATACTTAAATGCTTGTATAGGAAGGGGCGAAGGGCGTAACCTCTCATACAATAATCGTCAGTCTAGAACTGCAAACGAACTGAACGAACTCGAACAAGGGCTTGTTCGCGTTCGTTCGTTAAGAAATAAACTTGTTCACGAACACTTACCTATTCGTGTTCGTTCGTTAAGAAATAAACTTGTTAATGAACTATTCACGGACACTTACAGAACGAGATTCTTTGTTCGTGTTCGTTCATTAAGAAAATGAACATGTTCATGAACACTTACCGAACGTAAATGAACACAAACAAAAGCAAACGAACATAAATACTGTTCATGAACATGATGAATACAAAGAAGCTAATGAACACAAATGAATTCTAATGATTGTAGATTTATTTTATAATTAAATTTACATTTTTATTACACACATTATACAAAATCAATAAAAAATAATAATGCTTAACATGAATATAAAAAAAATACTTGATATAATAGTCATAAAAATAACTAACACAAAAATTAAGAATATAAAGGAACACATTAACAAACATAAACAAACACATATCGAACGTTCACGAACGAACATTAACGAACATAAACGAACACATTATCGAACATTCACGAATATAAATGAACGAACACGACTTGTGTTCATATTCGTTCGTTTAACTAACGAATGAAATTTTCTTGTTTGTGTTCGCTCATTTACTAAAAGAATGAACATAAACGAATTTTCCGCCGAACGATTCACGAACTGTTCGTTAAATGTTCAGTTCGTTTGCAGCCCTAATCGTCACACCCTAAGCTAGATGGTATGACATGTCACCTCTACAAATATCATAATAGTAAAATATTATAATACATTATAGCTGGTATCCGACTCAACGTTTTACGGGGCCCTAGTCGAACTAAAAAAATGAGGCCCTTTTAAAAATCACAATCTAAACGAAAACAATCTAATTAAAATTTCTTTGAACAAAAGCAATAAATCAAAGAAAATTTAGTATACCAACTTAAGTCCTTCATAGTTGATTTCTTTTAATAAAAAAAGGGCTAGACGAAGTCGATCAAATCAATCGGAGAAGAAGGAACTTAGGAATGGTCATTTGTTTTGTGAATTGTGCAACTATGTTTATTTAATAATCTATCAAATCATCAAAAATTTAATTGGGACTCAACTATCAAGTGTTATTCCTGCTTTAAAATTTCGTTAAGCCATATAATAACAAAAGCCACTATAATACTTTTTATAAACGGGGGTCCTTATTTTTTGGGGGGCCCATGCTTATTGCGTCACAGCTTATATTATAGAGATGGCCCTGGTGTCTGGTGTAACATTTTGGATTTTTGTTAAATAAAAGTTAAACCTATTATATTCTTGTAAGAACCATTTATGTTATTTAAAAAACTTTGGAGACTTGTTATGCGTATTCCTTAGTTGTCTTTAATTTTTAATATATGAAAGCTAATAATCAAAATATTAAATTGAATAACAATAATAATTATAATAATATTAATAAAAAATGTAATTATAATAATAATAACACTAAAATAATAATAACACTAATAATAATAGTAATGATAATATAATAATAATAATAATAATAATAATAATAATAATAATAATAATAATAATATCATTGTTAATAATAATAATAATTTGTAAAAAAATTTATAAACTTGAAAATGTTTGAAAACTTAAATTAATTAAGTTAGGGGGGTTTGTTGTCATTTTATAAACTTGAAAATGTTTGAAAACTTAAATAATTAAGTTAGGGGGTTTGTTGTCATTTTGTAAACTTTAAAGGAAGTTTGTGCAAAAATAATAACAACCTAAACTACAAGGGTCAAATGTGTAACTTTAAAAGTTACAACCCAACCCCGCCCTCAATCTAAAACCCGTTTTCATGGCCAAGTCCCCGGCCAACCGTCGGCGACTCTCCGGCCACCTCAAAACCATCGAAATTCAATCGTTTCTTAATCCAAAAACCGTCCCAAATCATTATAGAACATGCTTCGAACTTGAATGCATATTTTAATCGAGTTAAAACACCGTTACAAAGCTCAATCGAGAGCAACCGATGCCTAAACTCCATAGCCGTTTGAGCATTAAATCCTAATAATAATCTAATTAAACGAACCTAAACAATCATCTAACTAATCCTAAATGTACACAACTCTCAATTGCACCTGAAACACACAAAAATTACACATTCTATTCTCTCTGAAACCGCAACCTGCAACATACTCGAACACCATCAACAGGACATCAAGACCTGGAATTGATAGGGGCTTTTAGCCTAATTCATCATTCGAAGCTATCCACAAGTTTAATGGATTTCATTGGCAATTACACATCAATCGTGCACCTTCGGCCGCGACCTGTTCTTCGTGTGTTCTTAGCATTATTTCAAAGCAAATCGGGTAATTAAACATTGTTATGAACTTGATTCTAGTTGGGAACAAAAGCCCCATAATCTATAACATTAATAACAACGTTTTGATCTTCAATTTTTGTTCGAATCAATCTAGGGTTTATGTGATTTGGGGGTTTCCTTTCTGTTTATGTTTTAAGATCTTAAAACAAAGTTAAACCATGGCCATGGCCCTGGTTTACTGGTTAAGCGTTTACATTCTCACCATGAGGTCCCGGGTTCGAACCCGGGCACCCTCATCCTATTTTTTAAAGCTTTTCAGCCTTAAAACAATTATATAAAATTTCTAAAAATCATAAAAAGCAGTTTTATAAACTTTGTTATTTTAAAAGTTATCTAAGTATTTTCTGTAAATTTATTTCTTTAAACACCTTAATAATTTTTATATAAAATATTAACAAATATTATAATTAGTTTATTTTTAAAATAAAACTTTAAATAGTTGAAACAACTAAAATATTATTAGTCATTACGTTATCTTTGATTATACATTAATTATGTTGATTATAAAATTTTATTTACCTTTTATAATTTAATCATTATAAGGATTTAATTTCTTATAATTTCACAAATTATTATAAAGGATTAATTAAGTTTTATTTCATTGTATTAAAGTATATATGATTTCGATAACTAAACTTATTTATAAAAACCCCAAATTCTTATTGAAACCCTAGTTCCCGTTAAAACGTTAAGCTTATTATAATTAAACTTAAATCTTGTAAATATATATATATTCTTAGGTATCCCGTGAAGGTTTACATTGGAACGTCACTTATTATTCTTATTATCGTCATTCATATACTTATTTGCCATGTTAATATTTCTATACCCCTTTTATTATTTTTACACTTTGAGGTGAAACATGTTACTTTATAAGCATTGCACTTGTAAACACGTTTGAATCTTGTAAACTTATGGCATTTCACCTATATGTTATGATTAGTTGACCTTGTAGCTACCATGTAATGTCGAATATATGTACAATCATTAACTATTGCTAGCCTGGCGACGTCATAGATCTATGGGCCTGACAAGCCTGCTTGGTTGATCCAAGTACACAAAGCTAATTGTATATACTTGTAAACGTTTGAGACTTGTAAAACTTTGTCAAGGTTTGATTGTGCATTCTGTCTTACATCCCTAGTTACTTTGTTCTCTAACTTACAATATGAATTGCCATCTTTATATACTTATGTATTGAAAAATATGGAAATCTCACCAACATTATTGTTGACCCTTTATTTTTAACATGTTTCAGGAAATGCTCAAGTTTGATTGACATCTTGAAGTGCTTTCACATCTAGAAATGGACCTAGTTAGATAAACGAAATAAATTGGCTTGTTACATCTTATGTTATGTTATTTACTTTCTTTGAGACTTATGGTTGTAATGGTACAATTGGAACTTATGGTTAATATATATTTGGGTTATTAATAGCGTTATGTGGCTGTGAACGATCTTAACCCTCACACCTCGACGTTTTCGCTGTGACATCCGTCACCAAAAGGTCTGTTATTTAACGTGGATTCCGTTAACCTTACCGTGATCATTCAATCCTTAACTTTATAAACTATTCATGTGGATATTATACTTGCTTTATCATCTGTTACTTTGTGTTCTCATCGTTAGCATTCTATCTTTGAAACCTTTACAATTGTCCTTATCGTTATCATTAGATATCCCATTTTTATATATATATTTATTGTCATCAATAAAACCATTTTTAAGTTACAAATATCATTATTTGCACTTTTATCATTAATGTAACTAGCCGATTAAGGTCGTTTTTAACCGAACAATTTGGGAACTCGGGGGCTAAGTGCAAGGACCAAATGTGACATTTGCCAAACTAGGGCTGGGTATAAATACCCATACTCCAGCCCTAGCCACCACATTTCATCTTCTCTCCATCTTCTTCTTCTTCCATTTTCTTCCTCCTCCTTGCACCAACCGCCCCGTTTTCTTCACGTTTTCACCGGCAAGACCTCGGCTACAGCTGAGACTACTCCTTTCTTGCAGGTAGACGACATTGGTCGTCCCTTTTCTTGCTTGTTTACTCTGCGTTTTTAGGGTTCGGGTGCTCGGAGCCAACCTGAGCACATGAGGTCGCGTGGGTGCGTGTGTTGCCTTTCTGCGTGTTCTTCTTGTTTGTACATGTCTGAAATGTGTTTCTGGAAGTCCTTGAGGTGTAAAACCCATGCATGGAGCAGCCGAAGGGTGCTCTGCACTTCTGCAATCGCGATTCTGCTATCCACGCGACTGGGTCTGCCGTGCGACTGAGCCGTGCGACTGGGTGTGTTGTACGACTGAGTCGTGCGACTGTGTCTATCGTGCGACTAAGTCGTGTGACTGTGTCTATCGTGTGACTGAGTCATGCGACTGTGTGTGTGTCGTGCGATTGAGTCATGCGAATGAGTGTATTCATGCGATTGAGTCTATGCGGATGAATGTGTGCGATTGTCGTGTATCGCACGACTGAATGCTGAGTCGTACGAATGAAGGTTCCGTCGTACGAATGAAGCTGATTCGTGCCAATGAAGGTTGATTCGTACGTATGGAGGTTGAGTCGTGCGATTGAGTGTTGTGTGGTACGACTGAAGGCCGAATCGCACGAATGGAGGTCTATTCGTACGAATCTAGCTGATTCGTACGAATGAAGGTTGATTCGTGCAGATGAGTGGTTCAGTCATGCGTCTGGTCTAGTCGTGCGGCTGGAGTTGTTGTGTGTGAGTTTCTTCTTGTGTGTGGTGTGTGTTTGTCGTGTGATGTTAAGGTGACATCGATACGAGTACCGTTGCTAACGACACTCTTTAAAATTGACACTATCAAACTTATTAATGCTATTCCAAATCAAATCAACATAAAATTTTACAATTGTCAACAATCGATTTGTAATGCTAATATTTGCTAAGTATTTCTCTAATAACAATGACACTTTTACACAAATATCATCGGCAATGGCAACGATTTCTAGTACTTGGATCTACATAAGATCTAATACTATGTCTGTTGTGTGTTACACTCGACCGAACCAATGCAACCCGAACCGACCAAACGTTATTATTTAAGTTATACATATCATTAATGCTTAACAATAACTGTCAATAGGTGTTTGACCGTTACTACATACAACATTTGGAAACTTTGATCATTCCTACTTACCACTTAACAAGTGAGTTTCGTGGCCCCTTTTTATGCTTATACAATATTTCAATCATTTACAAATATGGGGGAAAAGTATGCTCACTCACTTTCTTATGCTGTACAACTTACATACAATTTTACATACTTGGAATCAATGTGATACTATGTTGTGAGTACTTATCTGATACATACATGAGTCGCTATGTGGTTCTTTCTTTAACCATTTAATTCCGGTGTTGGAACTGACGGATAGGTATTGGTAGTACTACTGGGTTGACAGCCCTACCCATGCATGTTGGTATACTAGTTAGTACCAATGGTGGCCAGGAACGGGCCCTTGGGTGAATATATTCCGACAAGTTGCTGTGTGTACGTCATTAGGTTTGGTTGTAAAGCTCATGGTTATGTGATTTTGCTTACTTATAACTGTATGCACAGTATTCCACAACAATTACTATACAACATCAATTACTTATTTACTATTTAAACCTACGAGCTCACTAACAATTTTGTTGACTGTTTTGAGCATATCTTTTCAGGTGACAATGCTAATTGAAGATCTAGGTGTGCTTCCTTAGTGGAGACCCTAGGATGCATTTTAGGACTAGACATACTTGACAAACATTCATTTTGAATCATTGTTGTAGTCTATTCAATAATCTTCATACCTTTGATACTTGTTCCCGGGTTGTGGGAATTACATTACAATGTTAATATTTTGGTTATGTGAATCAATTACAAGTTTATGCTTATGGCTATGCTGTCGTGATTATTGACTAAACACGACACAAGTCTCCTTTGTGTCGGGTGTCGTCATGACACGCTTTATCATCAATTACATATATTGCATTCTCTGTTGTTAACAATGTGTTATGACGATCCCGTCTCGTTACATCCCTGTGTTTCCGCTATCAACGGGGGTGTGACATCCGCCGTCAAGGTTGGGGTATGATAGATTGGTATCAGAGCCCATAACTATAGGGATTTAGGTTATTAGAAATGATGACCTAGACCATAGCATATGCATGAACCTTATAAAATTATATTTCTATCTTATAAATTATATGGTTTGCATGCTACATAATGCTATGCCTTCTATGTGCAATTTGATGCCTTAGCATAGGATTGCCTAAACATTGTTACTTGTCTCCCTAAACTTATCTTTGACTCTTTGACTCTCCCCGAACATGAAACCTCTTAATCTTATTCTACACGACACGTGGAATCGTATACTTATGCTTATGACTTGGATATTTAGACGTTATGTCAAATCTATATAAATCTCATCAAGGTTTTGATTTCGTGAACCTAATAAATATTATGTAACACATAGACACCTGTATTCTGGATTTCCTGGCAAAAGGCCTCCGGGCTAAGGTAAGCATTTTGCATATATCCTACGGGACTAGTTATGCTTACCTGGGGATTTCTGGGATGAGTGATAAACTATGGTCGATATACACAAGTTTCTAAGGCAAATGGGTCAATTTACCTTGACGTGTCAATGTTTCCAAATGGTAATGTGTTACCAAATGGAACCATTCCGCATGTCTTACAACTCTTAGCTTATTCTTGTTTTAACTACTATCCTTTTTTATCTTCATTCCCGTAACTAACTCATTTTGTATCTAGCATGTCTAGCCATCATGGAAAGCGTGGAAGTTCCGACCGCAAGCTTGCAGCAATGATCGCCCGACAAATGGTTGCTGTGCTCCAACCATGGTTACTAAACTTAATAGCACCCTAATGGCTAGCAACAACAACACTAATGGGAACAATAGCGGTGCTCATGGAGAGAATAGCAACAACCAATAAGGGAACAATCGTACTTGCACATTCAAACATTTCAACTCGTGCAAACCCACTAGTTTTAGTGGAAAAGAAGGCGCCACTGGACTTCTCTAGTGGTTTAAAAGTATGGAGAACACCTTCATCGTTAGCGAGTGCCCCGATGAGTTCAAGGTTCACTATGCTGCAAGTGTCCTTCAACAACAGGCACTAACATGGTGGAATAGTGAAAAGAGAAATCGGGGGACTGAGGTTGCATTGGCGTTGCTCTGGGAAGAATTTAAGGATATCATGATTCAAAAGTTCTGCCCGAGGAGCGAGTTGCAAAAGCTAGAGGAGGAGTTCTGGAACCTCAAACAAGATGGTGGGAATCATTTGGCTTATTCCACCCGACATCATGAGTTGAGTATGCTTTTACCCCATATGGTGGACACCGTGCCCCGTAATATTGAGAAATTTATCAAGGGGGTGCCACCTCAAATTCAAGATGTCGTGGTGGGTAGTAGGCCCACAACTTTGGATGAGGCAATTACTATCACCGCGCAGCTCACCGAGAATCATATTAGAGCTGGCACTATGTCGGCAAAGGGTTCCAAGTCTACTGCGAAGATGACACCCGAGGCAACAAAGGAGGTAAGGGTCGAGTCATCTTCCCAAAACAAGAAGCGTAAATTCACCCCGACACGCAACTATGTTGTTACCGCCCCAAATGCTCCTCAAAAACAAATGGTGGTTGCAAATCAAGCTCCCGTGGCTAGAGCTTATGCTGGTCCATATCCTATGTGTAACACGTGCAAGTACCACCATGCGAGCAATATTCCATGCCGATTCTGCTCGTTGTGTGGGAAGTATGGCCATTTGGTGGCTACTTGTCTTCGTGCGCCAAACAACACCGCAATGCTTACCAACGAACCTGCTATAACTGTGGCGAGCCTGGTCATATTCGTCCGCAATGTCCTCGTAATACGGGAGCTGTGCCACCGGCTTGTGGAAGGGCTTTCAACATCAACGCCAACCAAGCACAAGCCAACAACGATGTGGTGAATGGTACGTCATTGAACTCCTTTTAAATTGTTTCTTGTCTTATAAAAATTCCTATCTGTGTTCATCATACAAATAATGGGTTATTACCTAACAGGTATGTATCTTGTAAATAGTCATTATGCATCTGTATTGTTTGATTCGGGTGCGGATAGGAGTTTCGTGTCATTAGAATTCGAGCCTATACTTTCTAAACCGCGTGTTAATCTGGAAAGATCCTTCACGGTCGAGGTCGCCGATGGAAAATCTATTGTAGTTGACGTCGTAATACGTGATTGCACCTTAAGCCTTAATGAACATGAGTTCTTCATCGACTTTATTCCTATGCAATTGGGAAGCTTTTATGTTATCATTAGCATGGATTGGTTAACCAAACATCGTGTGGAAATTCTATGCTTTGAGAAATGCATTCGAATTCCTTTACCGACGGGTGATACTTTGAAGGTCTTTGGGTAGAAATCATCCCAAGGACTCAAACTCATGTCTTGAATCAAGGCCCGCAAGTGCTTAAGTAAAAACTACATGGCTTTCATGGCATATGTAGTTAATACGAAAGCCAAGGGTAAGGAATTGAAAGACATTCCTGTCGTGCAGGACTTTCCCAAGGTTTTTCCCGAGGATCTTAAGGGGCTACCACCCGTGCGAGAAGTTGAGTTCAAGATTGACTTAATACCTGTTGCAAACCCTGTGGCTAAATCACCTTATCGTCTTGCACCGTCTGAAATGCAAGAACTAGCTAGTCAACTGCAAGAGTTGACTGATAAGGGTTTCATTCGCCCTAGTTCATCACCGTGGGGTGCACCTGTACTGTTTGTGAAGAAGAAAGATGCTTCATTTCGTATGTGCATCGATTATCGAGAACTCAACAAGCTTACTATCAAAAACCGATACCCTCTCCCTCGAATCGATGATCTCTTCGACCAACTTCAAGGAGCAATTCAATTCTCAAATATCGATCTACGCTCTGGGTATCATCAACTACGTGTTCACGATGTTGACATTCCAAAGACCGCTTTTCGTAATCGATATGGACACTATGAGTTCATGGTTATGCCTTTTGGCTTGACCAATGCACCCTGTGGCTAAATCACCTTATCGTCGTCTGCACCGTCTGAAATGCAAGAACTAGCTAGTCAACTACAAGAGTTGACCGATAAGGGTTTCATTCGCCCTAGTTCATCACCCTGGGGTGCACCTATACTGTTTGTGAAGAAGAAGGATGCTTCATTTCGTATGTGCATCGATTATCGAGAACTCAACAAGCTTACTATCAAAAACCGATACCCTCTCCTCGAATCGATGATCTCTTCGACCAACTTCAAGGAGCAACTCAATTCTCAAAGATCGATCTACGCTCTAGGTATCATCAACTACGTGTTCACGATGATGACATTCCAAAGACCGCTTTTCGTACTCGATATGGACACTACGAGTTCATGGTTATGCCTTTTGGCTTGACCAATGCACCTGCCGTGTTCATGGATCTCATGAATCGAGTATGTAAACCGTATTTGGATAATTTTATGATCGTGTTCATTGATGACATTCTTATTTATTCCAAGATGAAAATCGATCACGAGACGCACTTGTGACAAGTTCTTGGACTTTTGAAGAATGAGCAATTATACACCAAGTTTTCCAAGTGTGAATTCTGGTTAGAAAAGGTTCAATTCTTAGGGCATGTGGTGAATAGCCAAGGAATACACGTCGATCCTGCTAAAATTGAAGCCGTGAAGAATTAGTGTGTTCCCATAACCCCAACCGAAGTTCGTTCTTTTCTGGGCTTAGCAGGATATTACCGTAGGTTCATAGCGAATTTCTCGAAGATTGCTAAACCATTAATGGTGCTAACCCAAAAGAATCGACTCTTTGAATGGGGACCCGAGCAGGAAGAGGCTTTTGAGACATTAAAACGCAAGTTGTGTAACGCTCCTATTCTCACACTTCCCGATGGAAACGATGACTTTACCATGTATTGCGATGCTTCTAATCAAGGTCTTTGTTGTGTTCTTATGCAACGAGGCAAAGTCATAGCATACGCGTCGAGGCAATTGAAGGTTCACAAAGTGAAGTACACAACTCACGATCTTGAACTTGGTGCTGTGGTTTTCCCTTTGAAGATTTGGCGACACTATCTTTATGGGACGCAATGCATAGTCTACACCGATCATAAGAGTCTCCAACACGTGTTCAACCAAAAGGATCTCAACATGAGACAAAGATGATGGATTGAGTCGATTAGTGACTACGACTGTAACATTCGCTATCACCCTGGAAAGGTGAATGTTGTAGCCGACGCGCTGAGTCGCAAGGTCCACAACAAGACTGTCTCACTTCAAGAAATTTGAGATCGAAGACAATGGTTTGATACGCTAGGAGAATTTGATACTGATATTCATGTGGATGTCAACGAGGCTACTATCATGCTTCAAAATATAAGGATTCATAGTGACCTCGGGTTATGCATTCGCGAGGCTCAGCAAGCGGCATTAACCAACAAAGGAAAAGATGAAGATTTGGCGTCTAACGTTCGGTCACAACTGGAGACAAAACCAAACAGCTTGTGGTCCTTTTTGAATCGACTTTGGATTCCGAATCGTGATAAACTTCAGCACTTCATTATGAGTGAAGCTTATCAAACCCGATATTCCATTCATCCTGGCTCCGATAAGATATACATGGACCTGCGTGGGCAATATTGGTGGCCTAGAATGAAGAAAGATATCGCGTCTTATGTTTCCAAGTGTCTCACGTGTGCAAGAGTCAAAGCCGAGCATCAACGATCAAGTGGTTTACTTGAACAACCTGAAATCCCTATGTGGAAATAGGAACATATATCCATGGATTTCATAACCAAGTTACCTCGTACACCTCGTGGTCATGATAGTATATGGGTGATTGTTGACCGTTTCACATTTCATACCAATAAGAGACACATACAAGGTTTTAAGACTGGCTCGCATCTGTATTGACGAAATTGTGAGTCGTCATGGCGTGCCTTTACACATCATATCCGACCGAGATGCTCGTTTCACTTCTCACTTTTGGTCATCTATGCAAGAACTCTTGGGTACTCAATTGGATTTAAGTACGGCTTACCATTATCAAACCGATGGTCAAACCGAACGAACAATCCAAACCCTCGAGGATTTGCTACGTCTATGTGTCCTTGACTTTGGTGGAGATTGGGATACGCATTTACCGCTCACGGAATTTTCGTATAACAATAGTTATCACTCAAGTATCAAGATTGCACCATTCGAGGCTTTGTATGGTCGTAAATGTCGTTCTCCGATCTGTTGGACTGACATTAGGGAAAATCTCATCACTGGTCCTGAACTTATTCAAGAAAGGACCGACAAAGTTTCCAAAATTCTAAATAACCTTGAGGTGGCTAGAAGTCGTCAAAAGAGTTATGCCGATAAAAGACGCAAACCGTTGGAGTTTCAAGTCGACGACATGGTTCTTCTTAAGGTCTCTCCATGGATGGTGTTGTACGTTTTGGGAAGAAGGGTAAGTTAGCCCCATGCTTTGTAGGACCTTTCAAGATTCTAAAAAGAATTGGGAAAATGGCTTACAAACTGGAACTACCTTCTAAACTTAGCGGGGTTCATCCCGTCTTCCATGTCTCAAACCTGAGGAAATGTCTGGCTGATGAAAATTTGCATGTCCTTCTCGAGGAAATTCAAATAGATGAGTCATTGCATTTCGTTGAGAAGCCTGTTGAGATTATGGACCGAACCTTGAAGAAGACCCGTACAACTACCACACCGATCGTCAAAGTCCGTTGGAAAAATAAACGTGGAGCTGAGTTCACCTGAGAATGTGAGGAGCATATGAGAAAGAGATACCCGCATTTGTTCGTATAGTTTCATTTCTAATTTCGGGACGGAATTTCTTAAAGTTGGGGAGACTGTAACCTTTTGGATTTTTGTTAAATAAAAGTTAACCCTATTATATTCTTGTAATGACCATTTATGTCATTTATAAAAACTTTAGGGACTTGTTATGCTTATTCCTTAGTTGTCTTTAATTTCTAATATATGAAAGCTAATAATCAAAATATTAAATTGAACAATAATAATAATTATGATAATATTAATAACAAAAAAATATAATTATAATAATAACAACACTAATAATAATAATAACAACAATAATAATAGTAATGATAATAGTAGTAATAATAATAATAATAATAATAATAATAATAATAATAATAATAATAATATAATAATAATAATAATAATAATAATATCATTGTTAATAATAATAATAATTTGTAAAAAAAATTATTAAACTTGAAAATGTTTGAAAACTTAATTAATTAAACTTTAAAAGAAAGTTTGTGCATAAAATAATAACAACCTAAACTACAAGGGTCAAATGTGTAACTTAAAAGTTACAACCCAACCCCCGCCCTCAATCTAAAACCCGTTTTTCCGGCCAAGTCCCCGACCAACCGCCGGCGACTCTCGGCCACCTCAAAACCATCGAAATTCAATCGTTTCTTGATCCAAAAACCGTCCCAAATCATTATAGAACATGCTTCAAACTTGAATGCATCTTTTAATCGAGTTAAAACACCGGTTACAAAGCTCAATCGAGAGCATAACCGATGCCTTAAACTCCATAGTCGTTCGAGCATTAAATCCTAATAACAATCTAATTAAACGAACCTAAACAATCATCTAACTAATCCTAATGTACACAACTCTCAATTGCACCTGAAACACACAAAAATTACACATTCGATTCTCTCTGAAACCGCGACCTGCAACATACTCGAACACCACCAACAGGACATCAAGACCTGGAATTGATAAGGGGCTTTTAGCCTAATTCATCATTCGAAGCTATCCACAAGTTTAATTCGATTATCATTGGCAATTACACAATCAATCGTTCACCTTCGGCCGCGACCTGTTCTTCGTGTGTTCTTAGCATTATTTCAAAGCAAATCGGGTAATTAAACATTATTATGAACTTGATTCTAGTAGGGGAACAAAATCCCCATAATCTATAACATTAACAACAATGTTTTGATCTTCAATTTTGTTCGAATCAATCTAGGGTTTATGTGATTTGGGGGTTTTCTTTCTGTTTATGTTTAAAGATCTTAAAACCAAGTTAATCATGGCCACGTCCCTGGTTCACTGGTTAAGCCTGGTTCACTGGTTAAGCGCTTACATTCTCACCATGAGGTCCCGGTTCGAACCCGGGCACCCTCATCCTATTTTTAAAGCGTTTTCAGCCTTAAAACAATTATATAAAATTTCTAAAAATCATAAAAATCAGTTTATAAACTTTGTTTATTTTAAAAATTATCTAAGTATTTTCTGTAAATTTATTTCTTTGACCACCTTAACAATTTTTATATAAAATATTAACAAATATTATAATTAGTTTATTTTTATAAAAATAAACTTTAAATAGTTAAAACCACTAAAATATTATTAGTCATTACGTTATCTTTGATTATACATTAATTATGTTGATTATAAAATTTTATTTACATTTTATAATTTAATCATTATAAAGATTTAATTTCTTATAATTTCACAAATTATTATAAAAGGATTAATTAAGTTTTCCTTCATTGTATTAAAGTATATATGATTTTGATAACTAATCTTATTTATAAAAACCCCAAATTCTTATTGAAACCCTAGTTCCCGTTAAACGTTAAGCTTATTATAATTAAACTTAAATCTTGTAAATATATATATATATATATATATATTCTTAGGTATCTCGTGAAGGTTACATTAGAACGTCGCTTATCATTCTTATTAATCGTCATTCATATACTTATTTGCCATGTGAGTATTTCTATTCCCCTTTTATTATTTTTACACTTTGGGGTGAAACATGCTACTTTATAAACATTGCACTTGTAAACACGTTTGATTCTTGTAAACTTATGGCATTTCACCTGTATGTTGTGGTTAGTTGACCTTTGTAGCTACCATGTAATGTCGAATATATGTACAATCATTAACTATTGCTAGCCTGGCGACGTCATAGATCTATGGCCTGACAAGCATGCTTGGTTGATCCAAGTACACTTAGTTAATCGTATATACTTGCAAACGTTTGAGACTTGTAAAACTTTGTCAAGGTTTGATTGTGCATTCTGTCTTACATCCCTAGTGTAAGGCCCGCTCACCGGGCACCTTACTGTTGGTTCTTCATCGCACATATAACGTACATAATGTATATAATCATAAATCAACGCAGCGGAAATGATAAAATATATACATTCTCATTCATTCATAAAAGTCATTACATCATTGACTCGATTTACAAAATGCAGCTTTCTCTACTTTGTCTCTCCTCATAGGATCATACAGCGACCTCTAGAGGAGATATTCAGTTCAAAAACATAAAAATTATATTTTTACTACTTAAGAATATTCCTTAGGTAATTCCGTACATCGGAACCCTGACGGAATACTCCTGACACTCTCATGCAACATACTTTGTTGCATGTACTATGCACACGCATCCGGTGCGTGGCGAACTTATCAAAATCTAAAGGAGATTTCTTGAGTAATCTCGTTGATTCAGATCCTCAAGAAATCTCATAATGGCAGGCAACGTGACTTGTTGCGTGCCTTATGGGCCCGCAACACGTGACGTTGCAGCATTATAAAATGGAGAATGCCCTCCCAAAAGAGCTGAGTAGCCACCTCGTGCCATCCTCAGCAACACTACCTGCGAACTGGAAAACACATAAAAGTCAGCGTTGCTGAGTGAGTTCTAGTTTTTATAATAAAACATACTTTCATTCTCATTAACTGTTCTTCCATACATGTGTTCACACGTCATACGTACACGTAGATAATATTATTATTATCTTATCATTCATTACTTACTTTCATTCGTGTACTTTCATACATACATACTTTACATACTTTACATACTTTCGTATGTCTTTACTTTCATTCATACTTTACATACTTTCGTATGTCTTTACTTTCGTTCATACTTTCACTTCATACGTTCGAACCTTCATTTTTTTTTTCATTCATTCATTTATTACTTTCGTTCGAACGTTCATTACATTCGGTAACAAGTACAATACCCCCTTTCATCATACATACTACTGGTGCTGGACCTGTGGTGGTTAGCCACGAACGTTGTGCACAAAATGCTGATCCAGTCACCTGGGGTAGGTACTTGCACCACTTATCTTTCACTTTACTTCTGGATCAATGCCATATGCTATACCCCGAACGTTGTGCACAAAT
Source organism: Flaveria linearis (assembly GCA_024085815.1). Lineage (NCBI taxonomy): Eukaryota > Viridiplantae > Streptophyta > Magnoliopsida > Asterales > Asteraceae > Flaveria > Flaveria linearis. The sequence continues at coordinate 35,278,286 of CM044012.1, forward strand.
GCTGGTGCTGGACCTGTGATGATAAATCACGAACGTTGTGCACTAATGCTGATCCAGTCACCTAGGGTAAGCGGCAAGGATCCCATACATACTTCTGGTCAATCACAAAGACTGACCCCGATGTGCATCTTCGGGGTAGCTAACCCGCACACCGTTGAGCTAACACCTGCCAGGGGTGTGCACCTCCTTCATTTTGCTTGCAAGCCTTTATTACGTTCATTCATTCGTTAATGCATGCATTCATCATCATGTTCCTCTTTTATTATCTTTCACTTTACGTTACATAATACTTCATTCATTCATTTCCATAATTCATAAAGTTTTCGGAAAGATAAACATACATAACCGTAGGAACATACACATAACATACATCCATCATTATATAAGGCATCATTCATATATGGTATACCATAGGTATACCCATACAACATCATCATCATCACCATGCCTACGTTACTAGTCCACCCAAATGAACCTGGCCATGCTAAACTTAAATTCACAGTGCATTCTGCTCACCCGCGTTAGTCTGCCCCGTCCGCATTAGTCAATGCGGATGAGTAATACCTTATCCGCATTAATTTGCCTCATCCGCATTAGTTAATGCGGATGAGGAATGACTTACCGCATTCCTGAGTTAGTCTCCCGCATGGGTTAATGCGGTTTACTGCCTTAACTGCATATCGAGTGTACCCGTATTGGGTTAATGCGGATGAAGGAAGGGCCTTGACGCATTTGCCTGGTCATCCGCATTAGTCAATGCGGTTGCCTGATGCCTTAACCGCACTTTCCCTGGTCATCCGCATTAGTTAATGCGGTTGACCACAACCACATTTGCTTCGGCAGTCCGCATTTGGACAATGCGGTTGAGTAAGGCAACCTGCAACTTAACCTGTTCCATTTCTACAATCCATACATCATCTCAACATACATTAGCACGGTTTTACCACACCAGTTACTTAGAATCAACTAAACATCATGCATATCAAAAAATAACTTCTAAAAATACATCAGCAGTACACGTTCGGTCTACCTGCTGAAATTTGTCTACTTGTCTTAGAAATCGTACCTACCGTGAGCATATCAGTCTAATCGGACCTTATACACACTCATACTCATACGTATATACACACATTGAGAGCCCATGGCTCGAAAACAGTTTCACTATGTGTTCCAGCCCCAAAATCGTTCAAAAATGCTTAAAAGAAGGGGTCTTAGAACTCACATTTTGTTGCTGGGTATGGCTCCTTCAAAAACCCGTCGTCGTGAGACCTTGTACCTCGAATCCGCCCTCTTCTTCTTCTTGTTCTTCCTTCAATTTCCCGTGGTCTGCTCTTTCTCTCTCTAGAACACTTCGAAGATTTGGGGTTGTGAGAAAAATAGTGGGCAGTCATCCCTATGTATATCAGATATTTCTCTTTTCTTTGTACTTTTACACAAAACCCCCTTCTACTTTCTCTTTCTTTTCCTTTTCCTCCCAAAATTCTTTCTTTTCTTTTCTTCTTACTATTTCCCTTTGTCTAATCAAAATTGCGGGTGTTACACCTAGTTACTTTGTTCTCTAACTTACAACATAAATTGCCATCTTTTATAACTTATGTATTGAAAACTATGAAAATCTCACCAACATTATTGTTGACCCTTTATTTTTAACATGTTTCAGGAAATGCTCAAGTTTGATTGACATCTTGAAGTGCTTTCACATCTAGGAATGGACCTAGTTAGATAAACAAAATAAATTGGCTTGTTACATCTTATATTATGTTATTTACTTTCTTTGAGACTTATGGTTGTAATGGTATAATTGGAACTTATGGTTAATATATTTGGGTTATTAATAGCGTTATGTGGCTGTGAACAATCTTAACCCTCACACCTCGACGTTTCCGCCGTCAAGGTTGGGGTGTGACACCTGGTAATAATATAAAGTAATTTAATACATCTAGCCTAATGGGCTGTTTAGTAGCCTCTTAATGGTTCTATTAAGAGGTTGCCTCTGAACCGTTAAGAAGCTTGTGTGTTTGTTTTAAGGAAAAGAAGCATCTGAACTGAACCATTCAGTACTAAATGGTTCAGATATGAAATATTGCTAAATGAGACTGGGACACAAATACCCTCATAAAACCCACCCCATCTCCATCTCCCGTCTTCTTCTCCCCCACACCCGTCGACCCCCTGCCACCGGAGTCCCGCCCCGCCACATGTCCACCGCACCTCACGCATCGCCGGTCGTCCGCCCCCGTAGCACCCCGTCGCCAGTTGTTGGACCTCGCCCCCGCAGATTTCATCGCCGTTGGTCACCTTAAATCGGTTTGAAAACTTTATTTTTCTTCAAATTTAATTCGAAATTTGTTGTAGATTTTCATATTTATGCTTGGTTTTGTATGTTTTTAGGTTAAAAGTCTATCATCTTGTTGTAGATTTTCATATTCATACTTTTCTAGGGTTTCATGAGCTTGAACTTTAAACAACCTTAAAAATCTATTCATACTTTTTATATTTATGTACTCTGGTTGTACCTTATTAAACAGTTTGTGCTAACTAATTTGAGTATTGCCATCTTATATTTGCTTTGTTTGTCTGCATTGCTTCTAGATGTATGCTTTTCATCTCCTTGAGTAACCTCTATGATGGGAGTTTTCTTTTTCTGGTTTTAGAAGCACATAATCATCATTAGTAGTTGGTTCTAGTGTAGGTGGATTGAGATGGCCTGATGTGAAAAGCTAACAAATCCATGTGGTAGAAAATTTGTTGACTTTTCGTGTACTTGGTACAATGCTAGTCACTTTGCTATTTCAAAATATTGCAAGACACTATTTTATGATAATTGAACTTTAAGGTTGTTTAATTCTTGGTTTATGGTTTGCTAAACTTTGATAAACAAAGACTTGTTGTATGATGATCTGTTATGGACTTAAGGGTGAAATTAGTTTGTCTTTTGGTAGAAGATCTGTTAGTATCATGTGTTGGTTATTTATAAGTTTGCTTGTTCTAGTGTTTTAGTTTATTATCAATGGTAGTTTTTAAATTTGTTTCTTTTTGCATTGTTTGAAGAAAATGGCTCAAAAAAAGACCACGGTTAATTGGAAGCAAGAGGGGGTTGAAAAAACTTTTATAGAATCATGTGTCCATGAATTGACATTTCTTGGACGTGAGGGAAGCAGTCTTAAACAACTATCTTGAAAAAATGTAGCAAAAAAAATAAAAACAGAATATAATTTCATAGTGGATCAAAGACAAAGGAAGAATCGCTATGACTACCTAAAATCTAAATTTGCTGCCCGGACAAAGCTAAAAAACAAAACCGGCAATGTTTATGATCCCGTAACAAACACATTTAACTTGTCGGAAGAAAAATGGCAATTAGAAATGAATGTATTTCGTAAATATATTTAAATAATAATTACTATTATATTCAATAATCTTACACAATTTTTATAATATTTTTTCACACAGTCCAACAAATATGTAGAAGCTTTAAGAGGTGCACCTCTTTCTTACCCCGAACTATGTGTTCATTATTTAAGGGTTCTACTTCCAATAGGTTCGACAATTAGTGACCATCTTCAAAACTTCCTCGTCCTTCTGAAGAGGTGTCTGATCAAAATTTAGATGGTATTGATGACATTAAATGCACTTAAATGGATCTAGGTATAGTGAAGAGTCATCTGATAGGTCGAAAAATAAAAGAAAAGCCCGACTGCTGGTGTTAGTGAGGAGTCAACCATTCGGTCTAAAACTAAAAAAGAGAAACAAAAAGATAAGAAAACACTAAACTCAAAGCTAATAGAAGTTAGAGACCAAATATCCCAAGTTGCAAAGATGTTGATTAAAAAACACAATTTGTCTGATGATATGGATGCATGTATGGATAAGCTTGAAAGTTTAGGGTGGGACATGTTTGATGCTAAATACCAAGCTGCACTTTTTCTTTTTAGTGAAAGTCATGACATAAGGAAGGTGTGGTTGCGACTACAACCGTTGACATGCGAGATATGGGTCAAAATACAGGAGCGAAATATGGAATATTTTGATGATTTCTTAGGTTTTGGGATATTATGTGTATGGATGTGATTGTTAGTTTTGGAATAATATGTTTATGAGTTTTTTTATGATTTTTAGTTTTTGGGATAATATGTTTTTGGATATGATTGTTAGGTTTTCGGATATTATGTGTATGGATGTTTTCTGGATGTAATGGAAACTTTTTTGATAATATGTTTGTAGGTTTTTAAATTTTTGATGGATGGGATGGATGATATGTTTATGGATAATATGTTTGTAGGTTTTTAAACTTATGAAAGTTAACAGGTAACATATGGATTTAGAGATGAGATTATCTTCGTCTTCATTTTACTTTGTTGGCAATGGTTACTGTTAGCCACAGGAAGAATTGAAAGGACGAGAGACTTGAATTCTGCATTGACCGGCTATGCGTACACGTAAGAGTTGTTGCACGGATCTTCTACACAATGTCATGAGATGATGTGTCTTTCACGTGAAGCATTCGTACTATTATGCAATCATTTTCAACAAAAAAATTGGTTACAAAGTAGTAGGTCGATAACCTTTCAAGAAAAGTTGACTATGTTTTTTATTATCATAAGACATAATGAACGATTTCAGATGGTTAAACAAGGATTTCAACACTCAACAAAAACGATTCATAGATGTTTTCATGAGGTGCTAAATACATTGATGAATTTCGTAAAAGAAATTATAGTTCCAACATCTTGTAATGGCATCACAAATACTTTGGAAAGACATAGAAAGTTAAAACAAATATTTCCAGGAGCAATAGGTGCGTTAAATGGAACCCTTATACATGCAGTCGTACCAGCCGATCAACAGACTCGTTACAGAGAAAGAGGAAAGGGTGAATACTACAAAAATGTGTTAGGAATTTGTGATTTTGATATCATATTCACATTCGTATGGGCTGGTTGGGAGGGCATTGCGCATGATTCTTGAGTTCTAAAAGAAGTTGCCTTTAATTCGACTTCCGACTTTTCTTTCCCCCACCAGGTTCTAAATCATTTTTAAATTTTTTATTAATTACAATATTTGTTTTCTTTTATGATACCTTTCTTACTAACATTGCAAATAAGTATTACCTTTGCGACGATGCTGTGACATCCGTCACCAAATGTCCGTCATTTAACGTGTTCGGTTAACTTTTGTTATCGGTCATTCCTCATCTCTGTAACCCATCTATGTGGATATCATATTTGCTTGCTTGGTTATCCTTATGCTTGTGCTATCGTTGCTTGCATTGTTGTCATCTTAAAACGTTTTCTAAGATTGCCCCCGTTATCATTGAACGCACCATTTTATATAAAACTAATATTACAAATAAAACCATTTTTAAATCATAGATATCATTAACTACATCTTTCATCATTAATAAAACAAGCCTAATTAATGTCGCTTCAACCGAAATAAAATTTGGGAACCCGGGGCAAAGTGCGGGGACTAAACACGACATTTTATGGAACTAGGGCTGGCTATAAATACCCCTTAACCAGCCCTAGCCCCCATTCCTACCATCATCTTCACCTTCTTCTTCTTCTTCACCTTCTTCACCATTATAGCACCAAAACCGCTCCTTTTCTTGCGTTTTCACCGGCAAATCTTGGTTATCATCGTGAATACTTACTTCTAGCAGGTAGATAACCTTTTTTGACCCGTTTCTTGCTCGGTTTCACTTCTGTGTTTTCTAGGGTTTTGGGTGCTCGGGTTCATCCGAGCACATGAGGTCGTGTGGGCTTGTGTGTTGCGTTTCTGAGTGTGTTTCTTGTTTAGACATGTTAGAATATGGATTCTAGAAGTTCTTGGGTTGTAAAACGAGTGCACGGAGCAGCCGGAGACTGCTCTGCACTCGGCAGTCGTGATTCTGCTGTTCTTCACGACTGGGTCTGTTCATGCGATTGAGCCGTGCGATTGGGTGAATCGCACGACTGAGTCATGCGTCTAGGTGTGTACGATTGATTGTGTGTGTGATTGAGTCCATGCGAGTGAATGTGCGTGCGATTGAGTCAATGCGAATGGAAGGTTAAGTCGTGCGTCCGGTCCTGTTGTGTGACTGATGATGCGTGTATGTGTGAATTCCTTTTTTTGAATGTCTTGTGATGATAAGGTAACATCAATAAAGTGTCATTGCTTGACCACAAAGATTAAAGTCAATGCTATCAACAGGCACCTACTATTTCAATTTAAAATAACCTAACCTTTTACAATTATCGACAACCCATTTGGGACTACAAATATTTAGGTATATCGTGGATGTGGTGGGAATGCTGTGGGGAACCCTATATATAAGCATCACCGGTATACTAAGAATGTACTTAAATCGGGCTACGTGATGACCCCGATTGACTGAGGCATGGATTGTTAGAACTTGATGAGTGGAATCATACATGAGTCTTCAAGTGACTAAGGTTTACATGTTTACTAAAGTTTACATGTTTACTCCTTTTTATGACTAGAAGATGCCGCCTCGAAGAGTCACCCGTAGTACAAATCATGAAGGTGAAACCCCATAAGGCAGAGGTAGGGGTAGACCACCAAGAACAGTGGTGCTCCTGCTGGCAACAATCAGGGAACTGAAACCCTGATATAGCCGCTATGATTACTCAGCAGCTAGCCGCACTGATTCTAACTATAATGACTCAAGTGAGCTACACTCTTCTGAATCATAATCTCCACGGGGATCATGATACTCACCATGAGCAGAACCAAGGAACAGGGTAAGACACTGGGATTGGTGTGACATCCGGTAATTTTCCGTTACCAAACTCCGTTAGTTCCGTTAAGTTTTACATACACGTGTCGTAAGCACACACTAGTTGTCATTTGATGTTGGTGTCCTAATAATAATTAATAATGTTAATTTAATAATAATCTAGTTGATAAGATGATTATTGTGTTATGTTTATGTGTTTACGCGATTTAAAGACTATTCGGGAATTTTATCGCATAACGCGGAAACGCGCGTGTTAATTTGTATGTCTTGTGTTTTTACAAAATAAAATATATAAGTGTTACCATTAGTTTATATGTTTATATTATTAAGTTAAAAACACATTACAAAGGGTTAAAAGCTTAATTGTTATAAAATACAAAACACAAGGGTTTAAAGGATAATTTTTGTAATTAAACTAAACAAAACAACAAACCCTAGCCCCCACCCCTTCCAAAATCGCGACCTGCAGCCTCTCTCCCTCTCTTCCTGCGAATTTCAGCCAAATACAAGAGTTAGAACCTGATTTTGATCGATTGCAAGCCTTACAACACATTAGAACCTTCAATTGCAAGCTATTACACGTTTAAAAGGTTAGCTTTTGATGTTTTTAGTAGGATTCTTGAGTTGGCTGAACCCTGCTGCGAAATTAGAGTTCATGGGGCTGAAATCTTGATGTTTTGTTGATATTAATATGTTAGTTAGATTGTATGTATGTTGTTTAACGTTGATTATGCATGAATGACACGTTTGTAATGATTGGATCATGAACCTTGATGAATATGAACCCTAATTCGAAAATCTTGATGATTATGTGGAATTGGTTGCTGTTTGATGTTGTTGGGATGTTAATTAGTTAGTATGAATTTTAGAAAACATGAATTATGCAAGAAATTGGTGAATTGAGAACCTTGTTCATACCTTACTATTAATAGTAACTTTTGTGCATGAACTTGATAATTCAATGATGAACTGATGGTATTAGGGTGTTAATGATGTTGTATGAACATTGGGATTATGATATGAATGCTAGATTGTTGCTATGAATGCTAGAAATCTTAGGTTGGATGTTGTTGTTCATGTTTTGCTAAAAGTAGAAACTTTTTAGATATGGATGAATGAATCATGCTAGTTTGATGTTGTTGATCATAGTTAGTTGTTGTTATAGCTTGAAATAGTATATCATTGATGAATTATGTGTACATTGAGTGTTTAGCAGGTTTTGGGATGAACTTTCCCAAAGGGAAACTTTATTTTGGATGAACATTGGATATTGGGAATTGACATGATCATGACATTAGGATCATGCTAGATGCTTGTTGTGGATGCCTAATGTGATAGAATCTGTAAATTGGGTCGTATGGAATGTTTATTAGGTTGTTGTGTGATTTATGCACTTTGGAGATCATGTATGGAGGACTTGTGTGTTGACTAGTAACTAGGACATCATGTTTGGGACTGGAAATTGATCATAATGATGTATGTTCTATGTATTAGGCATATTGAATGTGTTGTGGTTAGTATGGATGATTATTTGGTAGATTATCTGTTTTGACCCGTATATGCCAATTCATGGTTATAGGTCATATAAGTAGGTTATGCACGATCTGACCTTTTATATGATACACTACTGTGTTATGAACACACTGAGTATGCTAGATGCTAAGAACTTACATGACTTGTATGATATATGCTCATGTCTGTTTAAATGGTTTACAACACATAATGTCACCAACGGGTCAAACGGGTCAAACGGGTCAACTGGGTCAAACATATCTATTCTTCTAAAACCTTGAGTCCTTGGTTATGGTGCACTTAGGGTTTCTCATATTCACTGTTTACACAAACTCATGTACTTACGTGATCTAGGTAACCTCTGAGGGTTGACTGTTCACTTTGTCTTTCAAGTAAACTCTAGTACACAATACGCATATCAGGTGAGTTCATGCCCCATTGTTTTACTTAGGGGGTGTTTGATTGGTCTTACCCAAGTTCTGACCACTGACTGGCTGACCCGGTCAGCCAGTCAGTGTGTTTGATGCGTCTGACTGGGTGGTCTGACCCGGTAAGTGAGGCTGACCGAGTCCCTTATTTCTTCATGTCTGACCCATTGTTGTCTTCTGACCCCAAAAACCCCTAAAAGCTTCTCCACGATGATGACCGCTGCTGCTGCTGTCCAAATCGATTTGGAGGTTCGATTTGGACCGCCTCATCTTCTCCACGATGATGACCGCTGCTGCTGCGACCGCCTCATCGATTTGGAGGTTCGATTTGGAGGTTCGATCGATTTGGAGGTTTGACAGGGGATGATCGATTTGGAAGTTCGACAGGGGATGATTGATTGGAGGTTCGATCGATTTGGAGGTTCGATTTGGATGAGTATGCAGTATGAAGATGATGATGGTTGCGGTTGATGGGTGTGGTCGACAGAGATCGATTCGTTTGATTTGGGGGTGGTGATGGTTGCTTCGGTGATGATGATGATGAAGGTCGTGGATGTCGGTCGGTGATGGTTGCTTCGGTGATGATGATGATGATGAAGGTCGCGGATTTGGGGGTGGTGATGGTTGCTTCGGTGTGGTCGACAGAGATGATTGGATGAAGATGATGATGGTTTGATTTGGGGTGGTGATGGTTGCTCAGATATGTATATGTATATGGTTATGTATATGTGTATGTATATGGGTATAGATGTATATGTATATGGGTATGTAGATGTGTATGTATATGGGTATGTATATGTATATGTATATGGGTATGTATATGTATATGGGTATGTAGATGTGTATGTATATGTGTATGTATATGGGTATAGATGTGTATGTATATGGGTATGTAGATGTGTATGTATATTGGTATGTATATGTATATGTATATGGGTATGTATATGTATATGGGTATGTAGATGTGTATGTAGATGGGTATGTATATGTGTATGTATATTCAGCAGAGTCAGTCAGCTACTAAATCAAACAGCCAAGTTTCAGTCAGATACAGACTCAGTCAGAGTCTCTTACTGAGTCAGCTTCTTACTCAGTTAGATTTTACTCAGTCAGCACAATCAAACAGCCCCTTAATCTCTTTTGGGGGAGATAGCATACTAGTAATTTTACAAACGCTTTTTATATTTAAGATGTGTATGATATTAATATAGTGCTGTTACCATGATAAAGTCCTCACACTTTCGAATTGTTAATATTGAATAGCGGGGAACTTGGGTAGTACTACTGGGTCTGACGAGCCCCACCTGTGTGACTCGAGATCAACCGGGTGCAATTTGTCCTATGTATATTTGTCACGACATGGTAAGTCGTGACGGGAGGCAAACATAACACAGTCAGCTTCAATGCGAAATCACTATATATTAATATCTATTTGTTAATAGACTAGCTATCTATTACAATGCACATGCTTATACATATCACTATTGTTAAACTGTTATGTTTATACGCAAACTCTTGAACTCACCAACCATTGTGTTGACTTTTAGTATCCTATTCTCAGGTCGTTAATCCGGATTGCCAGTAGGAGCACTGCACGAGTCAAGCATGCATCCTAACACTTAAACAAAGATACATTTGTTTATCTTTACATTTTGGGTTTTACACAGTTGGTTGGCGCATGTTTTGCCATTTTAGATATTTGTATACTTTGGGTTTGTTTTATTACTATACGCTTCCGCTTGATTTTTAAAGTTTGAACCTTGGTTTGTTATATTAAACGTAGCATATAGAGTCGTTCTGAGTAACTATTGACTGTGGTCCTGGTTTGTTCACACGCCTCGCGGTAAAACTCCGCACGTGGATTTTGAGGGTGTGACAGATTGGTATCAGAGCCATTGGTTATAGAGAACTAGGTTGCATACATACTAGACTATAACCGCACACAGTTAGTTAGTTACTTATTCCTGGTTTTTCTATTGTATACTCATTGGCATACACATCACATACTCTGCAGCATGGCATCATCGTCACGGGTTTGGGAAAAAGACGTGCTCCTTCTGGATCCCCTCCATCTGTACCTCACCGCGTGTATGACTGGCCGCGACATCCTTACCCCCGTGGTGAGATAGGCTGGGATCAACCGTTTGTGCCACCTGAACGCGACCCTCCATGATATTGGACTTATTACCCGACTTGCATAGATCGCATGATATGTAGGGAGCGTGTTCCGAAGCCGGCCACTACTGGATCTAGGACTAGTTTAGCAACTACCTTTGCGACACCCACCCTCCCATCTCTAGATGTACCCCTTGAGCAAGCTGTGGCGGCATTGACCGCGACACTTGAGACTGAGCGTCGACGAGTTGGAGTGCTCACTGACGAGAACTCCACACTTAAGAACGATATACGCCGACTATGGCTAAATATGGCTATAATTGAGGAGCGGTTGTCGATGTCCATCCTAGGAAATTTCAAAATGGCTGGTAGAGTGATGGATCTTACTGAGCGTATGGGCGAACAGGATCTCCATAATGTGGGCGTTGAGAGCAGACTAACCGGATTAGAAGCACAACTCGCAGCACTACAAATCGAGGATAACCCTGCACCTATCAAAGACTTCAATGAAGACCCTTAGGAAGAACCAAAAGAAGCTCAGGACGGTGGAAACAGTGATGGATCAGCTTTGTTCGATTGATTCTCTTTATTCTTATAACTTTGACTACATAGCGTTTATTTTGAAACCTATGTGGGAAGGGTTGTTTCCCCACCCGAACGAAAAACTCAAATTTTGACATTGATAAATATTTTGTGACTCATTTGCATTTATTTAACTTTGGTTATTATTTTTGTTATAAATGTTGTGGTGGTGACAAATTCATTATTTCTTCATGTTTACTGTACTTCAATGAGATAAATGTGTTTGATGTTACTCATTATTGTACTTGTGAATGTAAAAGTGAAAAATGGACACCCGTGGACATGGACGTGGTCGTGGGCGTGGGCGCGGATGTGGACGTGGCGCCAGAGATCATGGTAGCGGTTCCATAAACATGACACCTGCTGAATTAGCTGCCCTGATAAACGAACATGTTTAGGCAACGGTGGCTACTGCCCAAGTAGGACAGCCCGCAGGTAAACGATAATGGAAAAGTTTGTCAAATACCCTAGTTAATCGAATAAGATATCTAATCAATAATTATCATGTTAAAGCAGGACCACCAGCGTGTACTTACAAGTCCTTTATGGACTGTAAGCCACACACCTACAGTGGAACCGAGGGAGCTGTAGGGTTGGTAAGGTGGTTTGAGAAGACGGAGTCCGTGTTCTCAAAGTGTAACTGTCCACCTGCTGACCATGTGAAATACGCTACGGGAACGTTGGATGGTGCAGCATTGTCCTGGTGGAACGCTCAAGTGCAGATGCTAGGGAAAGACATGGCAAATGAACTCCCGTGGAATGAGTTTAAAGATATGATGACCGAGGAGTACTGTCCTCGAAGCGAAGTCCAAAAGCTGGAAATGGAATTTTGGCAGCTGAAAATGCAAGGTTCAGAGATCGAGGCTTATACCACAAGAACTCATGAGCTGGCCACCCTATGTCCGGGAATGGTAAACGAGATGCACAAGCGGGTGGAACACTACATTCGGGGATTGGTGCCCGAGATTAGGAGTATGGTGACTTCCTCTAACCCGGCTACTATCCAGCAAGCTATCCGCCTAGCCCATAAACTGACTGATGAAGCTGTGGAGCAAGGACGGTTACCAAAACGGGGCGCTGCGGCGAGCGTGCCTGACAACAAGAGGAAGTGGGATGCCTCCAACACCAACAACAACAACAACAGCAATAAATCATCATCGTCCGGTGGTCAACACCAAACTCAGCAACAACCACCGCAACAACAACAAAGGAGGTTCGACAACAATCGAAATTTCAACCAGTCAGCCTCGAACAATCAAGGATCGAGCGGCTATGGTGGTAAACAGCCTAGGTGCCCGGGGTGCAACTATCATCATGTTGGAAGATGTGACAATTACAAGTGTCAGCGGTGTGGCAAAATGGGACACTTGGCCAAGGATTACCGTGGCGAGTTGGTTAGGAAGCTACAACAATCTCAGGAGACTCCAAAGGGTTGTTTCAAGTGTGGAAAGGAGGGGCACTACAAGCAAAACTGCCCGCAGCTGAGGAAGAACGGTAATGGTAATGGCCAAAACAACAACAACCAAGGCAACAACAACAACAATGATGGAAACGGCAATGGAAATGGTGGTAATAATAATGGAGCCAAATGGAGAGCCTTCATCATTGGCTCAGGTGAGGCTCTAAATGACCCTACAACTGTTACTGGTAGGTTTTCTGTCAATAGATGCTTTGCTACAGTACTGTTTGATACTGGAGCCGATAGGAGTTTCATATCCTTAAAGTTCTGTAGTCTCCTAAGTGATATCCCTTCTGTTTTAGAATCCAACTACACCGTAGAGTTGGCTGACGGTAAACAGATCCATGTGACACAAATCCTTAGGGATTGTAAGATAGAGCTCGCTGGTCATACTTTCGCTATAGATCTTATGCCTGTTACACTAGGAAGTTTCGACGTTGTGGTAGGCATGGATTGGCTTTCTGATAAGCAAGCGGAAGTCATATGTCAGAGAAAATCATACGAATTCCGTCGGTGATGAAATCCTCACAGTCCGAGGTGATAGGAGTGGTGCAGTGATGGGCATTATCTCTTACATGAAAGCACAAAAGCTATTGCGAAAAGGTCGTTTGGCTATTTTAGCACTCGTCACCGATAAGCAAGCGGAAGAAAGAAAAATAGAGGACATCCCCGTGGTACGAGACTTTCCAGAGGTGTTTCCAGAGGATCTTCCTGGACTACCACCTCATCGTCAAGGGGAACTCCAAATCGAATTAACTCCGGCGCGCAGCCCCGATTGCTAGAGCACCTTAGATTAGCACCGAACGAACTACAGGAGTTGTCATCATAACTTCAGGAGCTTTTAGATAAGGGCTTTATTCAACCTAGCACATCACCTTGGGGAGCCCCTGTCCTCTTTGTTAAGAAGAAAGATGGCACGTTCCGAATGTGCATTGATTATAGGGAGTTAAACAAAGTCACAGTCAAGAACCGATACCCTCTACCTCGTATCGACGATTTGTTTGATCAGCTTCAGGGATCAAGCTATTATTCGAAGATTGACTTGAGGTCTGGTTATCATCAACTCAGAGTCCGTGAGGAAGACATTTCTAAAACTGCATTCCGTACTCGTTATGGTCATTACGAGTTCTTGTCATGCCTGTGGGTTGACAAATGCACCTGCGGTGTTCATGGACATCATGAATCGCGTGTGCAAACCCTATCTCGATCAGTTTGTTATTATGTTTATCGATGACATACTATATACTCTAGGACCAAGGAGGACCATGAGGAGCATCTACGATTAATCTTGGAATTATTGAAAAATGAGCAACTGTACGCTAAATTCTCCAAGTGTGACTTTTAGGTACGCGAGGTGCAATTCCTAGGTCATATTATGAACGAGAAGGGTATACATGTTGATCCTGCCAAGATTGTGGCGATAAGAATTGGGCTATACCCAAAAACACCGAGCGAGATAAGGCAATTTCTGGGATTAGCAGGTATTACCGACGATTCATAGAGGGATTTTCTAAGATTGCATAACCTCTCACAGCCTTGACCCATAAAGAACGACATACGAATGGGGTGAAAGTCAAGAGGCGGCTTTTCAGCTATTAAAACAGAAACTCTGTAGTGCACCGATATTGGCACTGCCAGAGGGGACAGATGATTCGTGGTGTATTGTGATGCATCCATTCAAGGATTGGGTTATGTCCTGATGCAACGTGACAAAGTGATAGCTTACGCCTCGAGACAACTGCAGGTTCACGAGAAGAACTATACTACCCATGACCTGAAATTGGGTGCAGTGGTTTTTGCCTTAAAGATTTGGAGACATTACTTGTACGGTACCAAATGCACTATATATACCGATCACAAGAGTCTTCAACATATCTTTGAGCAAAAGGAGTTGAATATGAGGCAGCGACGTTGGGTGTGAACTTTTGAATGATTATGATTGCGCTATCAAGTACCATCCTGGAAGGCGAACGTAGTTGCCGATGCCTTAAGCCGAAAAGAAACAGAGCTAAACCAGGCGTGTGCGAGCTTTGCAGCTTACAATCAGTACCCATCTGCCTGAACAAGTTAAGGAAGCACAGATAAAGGCATTGAAAGAGGAAAACATTGGTTCTGAGTCATTACGGGGAATGGATAAACAATTGATAGTGAAAGAGGATGGAATTCGGTACTTCATGGATAGACTTTGGGTGCCTGTCTATGGAAACCTGAGGGATTGGTTATGAGCGAGGCACACAAGTCTAAATACTCTATACATCCTGGATCTGACAAGATGTACCATGAATAAAGGCGCACTACTGTGGCCTAACATGAAGGCGGATGTAGCTACATATGTGAGCAAGTGTTTGACCTGTTCGAAGGTAAAGTGGAATACCAAAAAACCATCCGGACTGTTACAACAAACCGAGATACCGACGTGGAAATGGGAACAAATCTCTATGGATTTTATCACAAAGTTACCCCGGACTAATACTGGTTGTGACACAATCTGGGTTATTGTGGACCGGTTGACCAAGTCCGCTCACTTCCTTGCAATTAAGGAAACGGATAAGACGGAGAAGCTAACCCGATTGTATCTTAAGGAAATCATTTCGAGACACGGCGTACCAGTCTCAATTATCTCTGATCGCGATGCTCGCTTCACGTCACATCTGGCAATCACTACAAAAATCTCTGGGTACACGGTTGGATATGAGTACTGCTTATCATCCACAGACTGACGGACAGAGTGAGCGTACCATACTGACTTTGGAGGATATGCTACGTGCTTGTGTGATTAACTTCGGGAACAACTGGGAAGTTCACCTACCTTTGGTGGAATTTTCCTATAATAACAGTTATCACCCTAGCATACAGGCAGCACCTTTCGAGGCTTTGTATAGGAGAAAGTGTCGATCACCGGTTTGCTGGGCTGAAATTGGTGATAGTCAACTAACGGGTCCCGAGATAATACATGAAACCACTGCGAAGATCGTGCAGATACGGAATCGTATGGCTGCAGCGAGAGATGGACAGAAAAGTATGCTGACAAGAGATGGAAACCTCTAGAGTTTCAAATTGGCGACAAAGTGCTATTGAAAGTCTCACCGTGGAAAGGCGTAGTTCGGTTTGGCAAGCGAGGAAAGCTGAATCCGAGGTACGTTGGCCATTTGAGATACTAGAAGGAATAGGTCCAGTGGCCTATCGACTAGCCTTACCTGATTCGCTGAGTGGAGTTCACAATGTATTTCACGTTTCAAATCTGAGGAAGTGTTTATCGGATGAGACACTAATTGTACCACTAGAAGATGTTCAAGTGGATGAACAATTGCGCATTATCGAAGAACCAGTCGAGGTGATGGATCGTGAGATGAAAACACTTAAGCAGAGCAAAATACCTATCGTCAAAGTTCGTTGGAACTCGCGACGTGGACCAGAATTCACGTGGGAACGTGAAGATCAAATGAAGCTTAAGTACCCTCAACTGTTCGAGACGATGCCTGCAGACAAAGGTATTGATTTAAATTTCGGGACGAAATTTCTTTCAACATGGGGATGATATGACAACTCATCCAAAACTTACTCGATTTCGATTTCTGTGTGCCAATGCAGTAGACCAGTGATGGAACACTCTTACCATGTGATGAAACACTCTCACCATGTAACGCAATTTTCGGGATAAAAATTCTTCAACATGGGGATAATGTGATCATGACATTAGGATCATGCTAGAATGCTTGTTGTGGATGCCTAATGTGATAGAATCTGTAAATTGGGTCGTATGGAATGTTTATTAGGTTGTTGTGTGATTTTGCACTTTGGAGATCATGTATGGACTCGTGTGTTGACTAGTAACTAGGACATCATGTTTGGGACTGAAAATTGATCATAATGATGTATGTTGTATGTATTGGGCATATTGAATGTGTTATGGTTAGTATGGATGATTATTTGGTAGATTATCTGTTTTGACCCGTATATGCCAATACATGGTTATAGGTCATATAAGTAGGTTATGCACGATCTGACCTTTTATATGATACACTAGTATGTTATGAACACACTGAGTATGCTAGATGCTAAGAACTTACATGACTTGTATGATATATGCTCATGTCTGTTTAAATGGTTTACAACACATAATGTCACCAAGGGTCAAACGGGTCAACTGGGTCAAACATATCTATTCTTCTAAAACCTTGAGTCCTTGGTTATGGTGCACTTAGGGTTTCTCATATTCACTGTTTACACAAACTCATGTACTTACGTGATCTAGGTAACCTCTGAGGGTTGACTGTTCACTTTGTCTTTCAAGTAAACTCTAGTACACAATACGCGTATCAGGTGAGTTCATGCCCCACTGTTTTACTTAATCTCTTTTGGGGGAGATAGCATACTGGTAATTTTACAAACGCTTTTATATTTAAGATGTGTATGATATTAAATAGTGTGTGTTACCATGATAAAGTCCTCACACTTTCGAATTGTTAATATTGAATAGCGGGGAAACTTGGGTAGTACTACTGGGTCTGACGAGCCTCACCTGTGTGACTCGAGGTCAACCGGGTGCAATTTGTCCTATGTATATTTGTCACGACATGGTAAGTCGTGACGGGAGGCAAACATAACACAGTCAGCTTCAATTGCGAAATCACTATTAATTATCTATTTGTTAATGGACTAGCTATCTATTACAATGCACATGCTTATACATGTCACTATTGTTAAACTGTTATGTTTATACGCAAACTTTTGAACTCACCAACCATTGTGTTGACTTTTAGTATGTTATTCTCAGGTCGTTAATCCGGATTGCCAGCAGGAGCACTGCACGAGTCAAGCATGCATCCTAACACTTAAACAATGATACATTTGTTTATCTTACATTTTGGGTTTTACACAGTTGGTTGGCGCATGTTTTTCCATTTTAGACATTTTTATACTTTGGGGTTTGTTTTATTACTATACGCTTCCGCTTGATTTTTAAAGTTTGAACTTTGGTTGTTATATTAAACGTAGCATATAGAGTCGTTCTGAGTAACTATTGACTGTGGTCCTGGTTTGTTCACACGCCTCACGGTAAAACTCCGCACGTGGATTTTGAGGGTGTGACAATTGGCGGAACAACTGGGAACGAAATTGGGGTCGATAATACAAGACGGGGATGTTTCTACAAGGAATTTGTGGCATGCAAACCCCGAGAATTTGATGGGAAAGGTGGGGCGATAGCCCTAACTAGGTGGCTTGAAAAGATAGAGGCAGTGATTGATATCAGTGAGTGCCTTGACAGTCAAAGAATCAAGTATGCCAGGTGTTCACTGCAGGGCAATGCACTAACCTGGTGGAACACCCAGGTTCAAGTTAGAGGAAGAGAGTCCGCGATGCGGATGTCATGGGACGAGTTCAAAGCTTTGATTACTGAGGAATACTGCCCCCTCAGTGAAATGCAGAAACTGGAGCATGAATTCTGGAATCATGCCATGGTGGGGGCTGGGCATGCAGCCTATATTGATCGATTCCACGAACTGGCAAGACTAGTTCCACATCTGGTGACTCCGGAATCGAAAAGGATTGAGAGGTATATTTGGGGACTCGCGCCTCAAATCCGATCATTGGTAACAGCAGCTGCTCCTCCTACGATTCAGAGCGCAATTCTAAAGGCTGGCGCTCTAACTGACGAGATGGTAAGAACAGGGATGTTGGGTAGGGGAGCAGAGAAGAGAAAGGAGGCTGGGGAAACAAGCCGGTCTAACGCCAGAAGGTTTGATAAGAAGGCCAAGACGACCCGAAATTTTTTTGGCTGTGACTCAAGGAAAGAAAGAATATGCGGGCCGCACCCGAAATGTGACTGGTGCAACCTTCATCATCACCCAGCAATACCGTGTCGGGCGTGTGAGAACTGTAGGCGCCCGGGGCACCTAGCGAATGATTGTAGAACTACGCCGAATCTGGTGGCACCTGTCAACACGGTTAACCCCGTCGGGAATGCCAGGGTCTGTTATGAGTGTGGGAACCCGAGTCACTACCGAAACATGTGCCCAAGACTGAATCGGGCGCAGGGTTAGCAAGCAAACAATCAACCACAAGTGATGGCCATAGCTGGTAATCCAGGCCAAGAGAATCAAGGAAATGCTGCCAGAGGACGTGCGTTCGTTATCGGAGCAAATGACGTCCATCAGGACCCGAATGTCGTTACGGGTACGTACTTGCTCAATCACCACTTCACATCTATACTATTTGATACTAGAGCAGACAATAGTTTTATATCTTCTGAATTTGCTACATACTTGCCTTGAACCCCAGTAGGCTAGAAACTAGATACTCCGTAGAAATGGCTACCCTTAGAGTTGTACAGGCCGATGAGATTATTAGAAAGTGCTCGATGATATTGGAAAACTATGCCTTCGATATAGACTTAATACCTTTTGAGCTGGGAAGTTTTGATGTGATTGTGGGAATGGATTGGTTGTCGAAACACGGAGCCGAGATTGTTTGTCGGGAGAAAGTAGTACGAATCCCCATGCCAGATGGGGAGATACTCAGGATTCAAGGAGAACGACCGGGAAGAACTCTAAAGCTTATTTCTTGCATGAAGACACGTCGATGTTTACGAAAGCAGTGTTACGCATTTCTGGCCCATGTAGTGGAAAAGAAAAGAAAGCAACAAGTTGGTAGATATTCCTGTAGTACGAGATTATCCGGATGTATTCCCTGATGACTTGTCGGGTTTGCCTCCTCCACGACAGGTGGAATTTCGTATAGAGTTGGTTCCTGGAGCTACGCCGGTAGCAAAAGCACCGTATCGGTTAGCACCATTCGAAATGCAAGAGTTATCTAGCCAATTACAAGAGCTCCTGGAGAAGGGTTTTATTCGACCGAGCCATTCACCATGGGGAGCACCGGTCTTATTTGTCAAAAAGAAAGACGGGTCGTTCCGTATGTGCATCGATTATCGCGAGTTGAACAAATTGACTGTGAAGAATCGATATCCACTTCCCAGAATTGATGATTTATTTGATCAGTTGCAAGGGGCTTCATACTTCTCCAAGATTGATCTTCGATCTGGATATCATCAGCTAAGAGTATTCGAGGACGACATTCCGAAAACAACATTTAGAACTCGTTACGGGCACTATGAGTTCTTGGTCATGCTGTTCGGGTTGACCAACGCACCATCTGTGTTCATGGATTTGATGAATGGGTGTGCAAGCTTATCTTGATAAGTTCGTGATCGTATTCACAGACGATATACTTACTACTCTCGTTCGAAAGAGGATCACGAAGAACACCTTCGAGCAATTCTAGAGCTGTTGCGGGAAGAGAAACTTTTTGCCAAATTCTCGAAGTGTGAATTCTGGCTTCGAGAGGTGAAGTTTTGGGTCATGTGGTTAACAAAGATGGAATTCATGTGGACCCCGGCAAGATTGAAGTAGTGAAAAAAATGGGATGCACCCCAAACACCTCAGAAATACGACAATTCATAGGATTGGCCGGATACTACCGTCGTTTTTATTGCAAACTTTTCGAAGATTGCACAACCGTTAACGTTGCTAACCCAGAAAGATAAGAAGTTTGATTAGGGACATGCACAAGAATGAGCTTCCAGACGTTGAAAGAAAAGCTGTGCAACGCTCCAATACTGTCCCTCCCCGGACGGAACTGATGATTTTGTGGTATACTGCGATGCTTCACATCAAGGATTGGGATGTGTGCTAATGCAAAGAGACAAGGTAATTGCCTACGCATCGCGACAACTCAAGGTGCATAAAAAGAACTACACAACTCATGATTTGGAGTTGGGCGCTGTAGTATTTGAACTTAAGATATGGAGGCACTATCTGTATGGAACCAAATGCATCATCTACACAGACCATAAGAGCCTTCAACACATCCTGAATCAGAAAGAACTCAATATGCGTCCGCGTTGGTGGGTGGAGTTACTTAGTGATACGATTGTGAAATCCGGTATCATCCGGGGAAAGCAATGTGGTGGCTGATGCCCTAAGTCATAAAGAACGTGTGAAACCACTACGTGCTAGAGTCTTGGGATTGACTATTCAAACAAACTTGAAGGCTCAGATCTAACTTGCACAAAGTGAGGCATTGAAAGAAGAAAACCTTGTGGGAGAAGAAATCGAGGGTTAGATAAACAGATGATTTGCAAGGATGATGGTATACAGTACTTCATGAATCGTATATGGGTACCCAAATGGGGAGACGTTCGTGCCCTGATCATGGAGGAAGCACACAAGACATGATATTCTGTTCATCCTGGTGCAGACAAGATGTATCACGATCTTAAGGATCTATACTGGTGGCCAGGCATGAAAAAAGACATTGCTATGTATGTAAGCCGATGCTTGACATGTTCCAAAAGTTAAGGTTGAACATCAAAAACCATTGGGATTATTACAGCAACCTGAAATTCCCGAGTGGAAATGGGAGGAGAACATAACTGGATTTTATTACCAAACCCCCGAGAACGCCAAGCGGACATGACTCGATATGGGTCGTGGTGGATCGAAAGACAAAATCCGCTCACTTCTTGCCTATCCGAGAAGACTATAAAATGGATAAGCTGGCAAGGTTGTACATCAAGAGGTCGTGACATGGCACGGGGTGCTGGTGTCAATCATATCTGACCGAGATAGTCGATTTACTTCATGATTTTGGCAAACACTACAGAAAGCGATGGGCACTCGTTAGACATGAGTACAACCTATCACCCCAGACAGATGGCCAAAGTGAACGAATAATACAGACGCTTGAGGACATGCTGAGGGCATGTGTCATTGATTTTGGTGGCAGTTGGGATACTCATCTGCCATTGATCGAGTTTTCCTACAATATAGTTACCATACAAGCATTGGATGCGCTCCATTTGAAGCATTGTACAGGAGGAAATGTAGATCCACAGTTTGTTGGGCTGAAATTGGTGAAAGCCAGCTAACAGGCCCAGAGATCATTCAAGAAACAACTGACAAGATTTTCCAAATCAAAGACCGATTAAAAGCTGCAAGAGATCGCCAAAAGAGCTATGCCGACAACGTCGGAAGCCTTTAGAATTCAATGTTGGAGATCATGTTCTACTCAAAGTCTCTCCCTGGAAAGGGATTGTACAATTTGGAAAGAAAGGAAAGTTAGCCCAAGATACATAGGACCATTCGAGATTACAGAAAGAATCGGTCCGGTGGCTTACCGATTGAGGTTGCCATAAGAACTCAGCGGTGTACACGACACATTTCACGTATCAAACCTCAAAAAGTGCCTGGTGGATGAAACTCTACGTGTGCCAATTGAGGAAATCAAGATTGATGAAAAGCTTCATTTCATCAAAGAACCTATCGAGATCATGGACCGAAAGGTCAAACGACTAAGGCGCAGCAAGATACCGATCGTTCGCGTGAGATGGAACTCCAAACGAGGACCAGAATTCATGTGGGAACGTGAAGATCAGATGAGGCTTAAATATCCACATCTATTCGAGGATGACACTCTTGGACCTAGCACCGGTTGAATTTCGGGACGAAATTCCCTCAACTGGGGGATACTGTGAGATCCCACCAAAGATCCGTCATTTAATGTATTCGGTTAACTTTTGTTATTGGTCATTCCTCATCTCTATAACCCATCTATGTGAATATCATATTGCTTGCTTGGTTATCTTATGCTTGTGCTATCATTGCTTGCATTGTTGTCATCTTAAAACGTTTTCTAAGATTGCCCCGTTATCATTGAACGCACCATTTTTATATAAAACTAATGTTACAAATAAAATCATTTTTAAATCATAGATATCATTAAACATCTTTCATCATTAATAAAACAAGCCTAATTAATGTCGCTTCAACCGAAATAAAATTTGGGAACCCGGGGGCAAAGTGCGGGGACTAAACACGATTATTTGTGGAACTAGGGCTGAGTATAAATACCCTTAACCAGCCCTAGCCCCCATTCTTACCATCATCTTCACCTTCTCTTTCTTCACCTTCTTCACCATTCTAGCACCAAAAACGCTCCTTTTCTTGCGTTTTCACGGCAAATCTTGGTTATCATCGTGAATACTTACTTCTAGCAGGTAGATAACCTTGTTG